>JXTC01000067.1:749079-837727 GCA_002914845.1 Trema orientale
TGAGAACTGTTATATATTTTGCTACGTATATGTACATAGATGATCCTGTGGGAGTCACCAAAAGTAGCAAAACCATATTTTGTACTGTACAGACTATAAATATTTCTGCAGTGTAAAAGAATGTATCCCTAACGCTTTTCAGAACTAAATAGAAAGTTTAAATTTTTCCTCTACTTTCTGCTTTTCCAAGGTTAATGAAAGTGAGTTAGCATTACTTAGCTTTTCTACGTATAAGTGAGCGTATTTATACATAGTATAGCTAGGGGGTGTTACAATATACGAAATCTTATATACTTCAAAAATAGTTGATATCCTAGTCAAATTTAAATTAACTATTAGATAATATCTTATTTATGTAATTAATTCAAATTTCACATTATCCGATAGTAAATCAATTTTAAAATAGGATAACTCAAAACAAATAACAATCCTAATCTTATTCGAATAGTTTCCTATTTCAAAATTTGAATTCAAATTAAATAATTATCTAATTAATTAAAAATAATTAATTTAGAAATTAGTGCTGGTGACAAAAACGCCATCACCGTCGGCCTACGGGCACCACCAGAGGAAGGTGACGAGACCCGGAGCAACAGAGCGAGGACGGGGCAGCGGATGCATAAGGCGCCTGGCTGTAATGTGTAGCCTGGTCGCGCGCCATTGGCGTGCGCTAGGCATGCTTGTTGGTCGCGCGCATGGCATGGGCTGCAACGCATGGCTAGGTGCGGTTTGACCCACGCCACCCCTTCCAATGTTTCTTTTTAATAAAAACAAATATGAAAAAACTAAAATACAACAACAAAAAGTTTGAAAAACGTTCAATTTTTCAAACTTTTTGAAACATATTCATGAATCTATCAAACCCAAGAACACCTAAACCTAATTTTGCTAGAATCACAATCCATAGGTTTTCTCACCATGCAAAAAACAATAGTATACGTAATTAAATATTATTCATCACCATAAATCATTTAACTGTCATAGACAAAAATTTCTCAAACTCAATCACATAACCTAGATCATACAATTCTAGATCAATATTATGCTATACATATGAACCTACACTCTGATACAAATTGCTGGAAATTAACCTAACGCTTAAGAAAAAAATATATGCATAAAAACTATGGAAAACATATGATCACATCATGAACGCAGTGAAAAAATTAGAGGATTTAAGTTTTAAAATTTTTACATAAAAATAATTTTCATAACCATAGAACATACATATATCAAACACAGAATCATGTATAATATAAATCAAATCTAGATGCATGAATGTTACGCTAAATGCATATATATATAATAACCTCAAGTGCACGGGTCATATACAAGTATTAAAATGGTAAGAGAGTTACCGATCTCACGAGGAATTAGGTGTAAAATTATTGTTAATTACTGAAATTATCATAACATAACTTTATCTAGGAAACCAAACTAAATGAATTTATAAGTTAAATAAATGCAAATATAAATATAAATGCAAAAATAAAATATGGAGTCTTCTACGCACAAATGTACTAGGGGATTGAATTCATCTAACTATCAACTATGTCTTTTGATCACCAATTGCATTCTAATCAATTATTTCTAATTTATAAGCTAAGAACCCAAAGATATTTCCACTCCCTCCCTCAAGTGCCGAGTGAAATCATTCCTAAATCCGGATTCTAATATCTCTATTTCGAACCTAGAAATTAAGAATTCACTATGTTCAATGGTTCTTTGATCATAGCTTCAAAGGAATTATAGGTTCTTTCAAACTCTACAAATCCTAGGTTATACTATCCTATGGTTGTTTCTAAAATTCTCTTTCTCAAGTGCCAAATTCTAGAAACTAAATCCTCTAACTAGTAGCTAATTAGTTGAGAAGCATTAAGCATGGAATAGTATAAATAAATTCAAGAACAATATCAAAAAGCATATTGGAAATCAAGATATAGAATCAAAATTTAAGTTACATCATATCCCAAGCATATAACAATTAATTCAATATAGGAGAATCTAACACTAATCTCAACAAGAATTTCATATATCTAAATATATTGATAAATCAAGCATAATAAAAAATTCAAATGAGACTAAGGTGAGAAAGAGGATGAGAAAAACTCTTTTGTGGAGGTAGAACTTCAAGCTTCAATCTCTTCAAGCCACTCTCGCAAGCATCTTCTCCAAGATTTTTGCACCAAAGCTCTCTTCTCTCTAGGATATTTGAGCTCTCTTTGCTGTGTTTTCTATCCAATTCTTCACACTTGAAATGGAGGCTTAAAGATGTATTTAAAGGGCTGCAAGGTGACCTAAACTGGGTGGAATATCAACCTTTCGATCTGATGGCATCAAGGGCTAAGATTGGCCCTAAAAACTCGCTAAAAACACAGCACTCCAGGGAAAGCGTTGCGATGCTCTCGGTTCTAGAAATCAGCATAACAACTTTTCTTCCCAGGGGCGCTGTTTCGTTTTAGCTCTGTTTTGCCCGATTTTTGTTGTGTTGCATTGTATTCATATCAAACTCAACTTTCATCCAAAAGGGTTGAAATACCAATGTTTGGCACCAATTTATTTTGATTCTCATTTATTCACAAGAACTACAAAAACAAAGCAAAAATACATTAAATACCCCCAAACGCGAATATTTGCTTGTCTTCAAGTAAAACAAAATAAGAAAAAGAAAAGCAAAACACAAATCAAGTAGAAAGACATAAACAACAAAGTATGCGTTTCATATCAAATCAAAAATCGTGTAAGTATCTCTGACGTCATAAAATGTTCCAAGCTCAAAGGGAATGCAAACGTTGAGATTATCTAGATTTTAAACTTCAAGCGTTAATTTAACTCCTCTCAAGACTCTTAATGTGCATATAAAATCAATATCACTTAACAAATTGAACTTAAGATAGACTTATGTATTTCGATAGGCAATGAAAAGATCTCTATATGATATAATTTAGAAATACCATATGCCCATTTTTTATGTTGCTCTCTACTAATATATGTTAGTATGTCATCAAAGATCAAAAGGTCTTTTATTAAGCTTGTAATGTCAACTTAGGCAAACGAAAGATAATTTTGGAAAAAAAATTTTGAGGTTCAAATCACCCTTAAGCACATTAATCTAGGACCTTTATAGAGTTATTCCTTGGTACACCAAATAGTACTCTCACACTTCTTTTCAACTAAATTTCTCTTTTACTAACACCCCACCAAACACTTATTTAATATTTTTTTTTTCTCTTTTTTTTTCGAAACGAAAGTTATGAAATAAAATAAAATGATGAAAATCAAAAACCTCTCCCCCAAACTAAAGATCAACATTGCCCTCAATGTTGAAAAACAAAATACAGGGTAAGGACATAAATTTCTCACCAAATTATTCCCTTCTCTTTTTTTTTCTTTTTTTAATGATTTTTTTTCTTTTTTCTTTCCAATACTTCATAACATCACCCTTTCTCTCAACATGAACATAATATAAATTTACTCTTTAAAATAATCAACATGCTTAAAGGATAAAAGTTGGTGGTCATTATTTTAGTTTGGCTAAAATGCTGTAGAAAAAGAAAGGTACAAATAGGCTCAAAGTGGATGTACTAGGACGATAATGTATTAAGGCTAGCTTGAAAGGCTCAAATGGTCCAAAGACGGCCTAAATCATTTCTCCAATGTCACCTAACATAGAATTTCATCTCAAGTTTCACTCAAATGAGTTCTAGAGTTCATGAGATGTCAATGCCTTTCTAATACACGCAAGTGTTCTCCGAAAGCTCAAAGAGTTAAGTGATCATGATTATCATGCTCAAATGTGTAGAATCAAGAATGAGGTTCAATTAATGCGAGTCAAATACATAGATAATCTCAATGAATTACATTTCAAAAGATCTAAGAGAACATTAAATGACTACACTCATCATCAATATCAGGTAATCTCATCTCAACAACACTCACAATTTATTCAAACTATCAAAAGAAAAGCAAGAAAAATGAAATGATTTCCTAAAATTCACAACTTATGGAAAGAAAATCATGGCAACCAACACACAAGCAAAGCCACACCCAACAAATAATTATGTAACAATCATTCTTACTCCTAAACTCAAAATTGGCAATGTTCTCAAAATTTAAAAGTTTACTATAAGTACAAGAGAAAAGAACACATACCAGGGAGGCGAGACACTCTCACCTCTGATCAAGGTTGGCAAATATGGTGCTCTGGGCAAGGTGGCTCTAACTTGAGTGGTGCGAGACTCCTCTTCACAATTTGTATCTTTAGTTTTATTCATCAAATAGCGGCTTTTGCCCATAGTATGTGTTATACAACACAATAAATGGGTCTTATTTTTGAACGCTCTTAAGCTTGGTTATGTATGGAAGTAATGGGCTTGCTTGCTCAACTTGACTTGGCTCTATCTCATGTGCTTAGTGGGCTTGAATGAACGGTGTTAGAGGTAGTGATGGAGGTTTTGGCCACACAGGATCGTCGTAGATGTGATCCTTGATGAATGGTACCAGCATGATGATTTAGATCTCAAAGGGTGAAAATTCACAAGTGTTGTCTGGTGATTCTTCCTCATTGATCCATTCTTGATTCTCCTCCTCACTTGAGTAGTCATCATCAAATAAATCTAAGATCCTCCCGCTTGTGCTCGACTCCTCATGGTGGCTTTCATCAATGTGTGTGACTTGTGCATGTATCATAGCCACCGTTCTTCTCGTGGCTTCAAGGGAGTCAAATAGAGACTCAATTCGTAAGTTAAAAACAGTCTCCCTTCTTTTCCATTCCTCATTGCAAAGCCTTGTCTCCTCCGAAAATTGTACAAAAAGATATTTAAGATCGGGAGAAGGCTCCTCTTAGTTAAGTTGAGTATCATACCATGGCGCCAAAATGTTGGAGTTATCTCCCAAACTGAGGTGGCTTGGTAGATAATTCCAACTCTGATAGTTAAAGTCGGCCATGTCTTCTAACAACCAATAGGCTTTATCAATGGATAGTTGGTAGATAGAGGTGGTACCATTTCTTCTTTCCACTTACATACTTGTTTCAAGCGGAAAGTTGTTGAGAAAATTTTGTATTTGATACTCCCAGGAGAAACCATGATTCGGGCATGTCATGAGCAACTCTTTATATCTCCACTATGTACAATAAAACAGCTCCGAGTCTTATTGAGCAAACCACAAGAGGACATGTCGATCTAACATCTCTAAGCACCTCGCAAAACAAACATTTAAAAATAAAAGTAAAAAATGAAAAAAAAAACGCCTAAATTAAAATCAAGTAACTTATTCTTAATATCAACAATAATCTAAAATACCAATTCCGCAGCAATGGTGCCAAAAACTTGTTACGCTAAATATATATACGTAAAATAACCGCAGGTGCACGGGTCGTATATAAGTAATAAAATGATAAGAAAGTTATCGATCCCACGAGGAATTGGATGTTAAATTATCGTTAATTGCCAGAATTATCATAACCTAACTTTATCTAGGCAATCAAACTAAATGAATTTTTAAGTTACATAAATACAAATATAAATATAAATGCATAAATAAAATATGGAGACTTCTACACATAAATGTACTAGGGGATTGAATTCACCTAACTATCAACTGTCTTTTGATCAATGATTGCATTTTAATCGATTATTCCTACTTCATAAGCCAAGAACCCAAAGATATTTCTACTCCCTCTCTCGAGTGCCGAGTTAAATCATTCCTAAATCTCGATTCCAATATCTCTATTTCGAACCTAGAAATTAAGAATTCACTATGTTCAATGGTTATTTGATCATAGCTTCAAAGGAATTATAGGTTCTCTTTAACTCTACAAATCTTAGGTTATACTATCATAGGGTTGTTTCTAAAATTCCCTTTCTCAAGTGCCAAATTCTAGAAACCAAATCATCTAACTAGTAGCTAATTAGTTGAGAAGCACTAAGCATGGAATAGCATAAATAAATTCAAGAACAATATTAAAGAATATATTAGAAATCAAAACATAGAATCAAAATTTAAGTTACATCATACCCCAATCATATAACAAGTAATTCAACACAAGAGAATCTAACACTAATCTCAACAAGAATTTCATATATCCAAACATATTCATAAATCAAGCATAATACAAAATTCAAATGAGACTAGGGTGAGAAAGAGGATGAGAAAAATTCTTTTGTGGAAGTAGAACTTCAAGCTTTAATCTCTTCAAACCACTCTCTCAAGCATCCTATCTAAGATTTTTACTCTAAAGTTCTCCTCTCTCTAGGATTTTTGAGCTCTCTTTCTTGTGTTTTCTCTTTAGCTCTCCATACTTGAAATGGAGACTTAAAGATGTATTTAAGTGACTCCAAGATGACCCAGGTCGGGTGAAATATCAATCATTTGATCAGATGGCATCAAAGACTGAGATTAGGCCTAAAAACTCACTAAAAATGCGGTTCAGGATGTGGGATAGTGCTACAGCACTCCCTAGAAAGCACTGCGGTGCTCTAGGCTCTGGAAGTCTGATTTCCAGGCAGCACTGCAGTGCTACCATTCAAGCGCCATGGGGCTCTCGGTTCTAGAAATCAGTACAACAACTTTTCTTCCTGGGGGCGTCGTTTCGTCATTTTAGCTCTATTTTGCTTAATTTTCATTGCATTGGATTCGTATTGGACTCAACTTCATCCAAAGGAGTTGAATTTCCCATATTTGGGACCAGTTTATCTTGATTCTCGTTTATTCATAAGAACTACAAAAATAAAGCAAAAATACATCAAATCAACAAAAATACTTGAGATCCTACAATTATTTGAGTTTAATAATACTTAATTTATGAGTGAATTAATCACTCATCAATAAACCCTAGAGATTAGATTTAGGGTTTGCTTCCTCCTTGATCTCCTTGTTGATGGTGATCAAATCTCCAACCATGGATCTTCTTGTCTATGCTTCTACTCTTGGTTGATGAGGCAAGTGGGCACTAAGATGAATCCTTCATTGGAGAATGATGAAGAACACTTTCTTGATCCGTTGATACACCGGAACCTGAGATGAGAACATGAGGTTGCACAGAATATTTTCTCCCTCTCTTTCTCTCAACCTTGGATGAAATCTCTCTCTCCCTTTCCCTCTGTTTCATGTGTAGCTCTCCTAGAGTTACTGTGCAGTTTTTTCTCTCATATATCTTTTATATATGGGCCCAAAAACTGCTAATCCTATTCCAATTAGAATTGAGCTTGTTCTCCAATTTGGGCTTTAGGTGTATTTTTATAAATATATCCAACTCATGTAACTTATTTATAAAAATACCAACTTGCATGTAAAATCATTATATTACGTAGTTTCATGAAACTAATTTTATAAATACCACTAACCAATTAATGAGCTTTGTTGAGCTAGACAAGGGACCTAATAGATCTAAATAATCTAATTTTCAATAATATGATAAATACATAAGAACTCTTATTATGATATTTATATAAATACTATTAGTAAAGGAGATACTCCACTAAAGGTCCAATGCTACACTCTTATATTAAATGTCATGCCTTTTATAAAGATTAAATCAACTAGCCTTGATTAACCGATCCATCTTGCATGTTCTATACCACAAGTAAAATCTTTATATACTGTCATAGTTGGATACGTGAAATTATCGTAATACCCTTCCAACATATATTTACCTTTAAGTTACCATCTTTCTATCAAGGAATAATATTGCCGATAATTTTGTTGGCCATTTAGATAAAATTATCAATCAGTTCACAAAGTCAATACTAAGATCTTAGATTAAATTATTCCATGAATATTGAAAGACCCTAAAATGGCACTAATGTATAGTGTCTTCAACTATTTGGTGTTTCCGTCAATTTATAAATCATAACCTCCAATATACCAAAATTCACCTCGAATTTCTCAAAGGCTAGTCTTTTAACAAATCAAAATGTTACAACCCATAAAAACAAGTCCAGTCAAACATCAAGAATTAAGATCCACATGTTAAGAGCTAGTTTGTAGTAACATTAAGAATTGAGTTACAGTACTCCAATTCTTTATATTACCTAGTCTAGTTCAATACGCATAACTTATTTATGTTGTACTAGTATTTCTATCCGAAGTCAGACACTTCAATGATTTGAAACACATCATTCCTATTGAGATAGACAAATACTATAATCTTTAGTAAATAAAGTATTCCATCCATATTTACGGATTGTGAACTAGTTAATTTAGACTTAGATAAAGAAACAAGTCTCCTTATAATTAACGCTTAATCATGTTTTTTTCTTCATATACAAATAAAGTTATGGAATCTTTTTTAGATAAATAAACTCTTCAACTGAGATAATTTAATCTAGCAAATATCATAAATGTATATAAGAGAAAGTTGTTTACATTAAAAGGGCAAAATTAGAAATCTATTTTTTAGGGAAAATATCTCAACAAAAAAAGCTACATCATTGGAAATAACATAGAATAACATAAATAAATTCTAGAAAAACATCAAAAAATATATTGAAAATCAAGACATAGAATCAAAGTATGAACTACATCATTCCCCTAGCATATAACAACTAGTTCAATATAGGGAATCTATTGCTAATCTCAACAAGAATTTCATATGTCCAAATATGTTCATAACTCAAGCATAATACAAAATTCAAATGAAATTAGGGTGAGAAATAGGAAGAAAAAACTCTTTTATGGAGGTAGAACTTCAAGCCTTCAATTCTTCAAGTAACTCTCTCAAGCTTCCTCTCTAAGGGCCTGTTCGGCATAGCTTCTAAAGACCTTTTGGAGCCCAAAAGTTATTTTTGGGAGTGTTTGGATGAATTGTCAGAAGATCTTTTTTTAATTAGAAGATCTTTTTAACAAAGCATGGACCCACTAGCTTTTACAGGAAGATCTTCTGGAACTTTTACTTCAGAAAGTAAAAGTTATCTCAAAGGGGCCCTAAATTTCAGCCCTAAAGCTCTCTTTTCTTTAGAATTTTTGAGCTCTCAAGTGTGTGTCTTCTCTCCAACTATCCACATTACTATGAAGGCTTAAGTGTGCATTTATAAGACACCCAAATGACCTAGCACAGGGAGAAATCCGACCATCCGTTTGGAAGCAATCAAGGGCCGAGATTGTTTCTTAAAATCTCACAAAAAATGCAATGCCATGGCGCATGAAAAGTAGCATCGCGGTGCCATTAAAATATGCATTAGAGTACAGCGATAGCACTGTGGTGCTTGTTCGTTTTGTAGAATAGTGCCGCAACACTCACAGTTCTAGAATTTTTTTCATAACTTTGAGCATCGTCGCTCTTGCTCCCAAGCACCGAGGCACTTTGGCTTCTGTCTCCAATGCTTGAATTGACTCTTTTGCACATTTTTTTAGCATGCTCACGGCTTTAAAACTCTTCCTTTTTAGTGTCAAACTTATACTAAGCCTCAATCTCTTATTTTCTACAATATAAATATAAAATAATATTAAAATAATACAAATACTTGAGAACTTATAAATATGTTAGCTGGAAAATACTTGATTTGTAAGTGAAATGCATACTCATCAGTAGCCACCCTCACATGTCATTTATACTCACCATTATCTCACAGCTACACTCATATGTCATTTATGCTTACTCTTAATACATAATGGCCGCATTCATATATCGTAGGGGTGTTTATAGCTGGTCTGGACGGTCTAAATCACCAATCCAAAAACCAATCCGAACACGTGGTTTGGTCGGTTCGCCAATTCGTGCGGTTTGAGTTGGTTGATTTAAACCAGCCAGACCGTATCTATATTTTTACGGGCGGTTTGGGTGGTTTCTGCGGTTTGAAAAATTTAAAAATTTGAATTAATAGAACATCAACTAAGCTCATATCATAATCATATTTCATCTAAAACATAAAGTCCAAATATAAAACGAAACCATAACATAGTTAAAAGCCATAATCAAAATAAAAGTGCAAACTTAAAGTCTTTAATCTTAAACACATTACAATAACAAGGCTTAAAGTCTAAAATATCATAAGAGTCTTGAGTAATATAGTCTTAAATGAGCTAAGAGTAATCACTACTCAATTAGAATGAATGAGCTTAAATTTTTAACTATTAATATACATGTATATTAAAAATATATATATACAAACTTACTGGCTGGTTCAGTTTGAATTCGATCGAATTTGTCCAAAACCGAGAATCAAACCAGCCAAGTCGATTTTCATATTTTCTAATCTGTAATCGGACATTTAAGAAGAGAAACCGCATGGTTCGGTGCGGTTTGGACTGGATTAGGCGGTTTTCGCAGTTTGGCTGTTATTTTGAACACTCCTAACATATCGCTTGTACTCGCTCTCTAAGGTGACTACACTCACATTTGCACTCGCTCTTCATACATAGTGGCCGCATTCACATATCATTTGTACTTACTCTCTAAGGTGGCTATACTCACATGTCGTTCGTGCTTGCTCTCTATTGCAGCTGTATTCACAGATTGATCATATTTATGGTGGCCATACTCACATGTCGCTTATGCTTACTTCCTATAGTGGTCGTATTCACGTGTCATTTATATTCATTACCCGTCTCTTGTGCTCACTTTCTAAAGTAACCACATTCACGTGTCACACATCATTCGTGCTTTCTTTTTACAATGACCACATTCACATGTCGATTATACTCATTACACATCGCTTGTGTTCGCTCTCTAAAGTGGTCACATTCACGTGTCACATGTCTTTTGCGCTCGCTTCCTATAGTGGCCATATTCATGTGTCATTTATATTCATTACACGTTGCTTGTGCTCGCCTTCAGAAGTGACTACATTTATATGTCATACGTCATTTGTGCTCACTTCCTGTGGTGGCCACATTCATGTATCTTTCATACTCATTACACATCACTTGTTTTTACTCTCTGAAATGGCTATATTAACATATAACGTGTCGTTTGTTCTTGCTTTTTACGGTAGCCATATTCACGTATTATTCGATTTTTGTCACAATATAATTTTGTTTATTCTATACTGGATATTCGCATCCGCTTTAATCCAAAAAGAAGTATCTCTTTTGAATTATAATTTAGGAAATTTACTGATTCTGTTCAAATATTAGGGACTAATATTATATTGAAACTCTCAACAGTTTTTATTTCTATTATTTTTATCCCCAATAGTTTTTATATTTTTTCCTATATATATATTTGAATTTATTATTTTATATTGGACTAATCTCTCAATTTTGCAAGGAAATGAAAGTTCCTCCTCATAATTTATTTACCTAAAATGCTCATAACAACTTGGAAGTAGTAAACTTGCTTTTGAAGAACTACTCTTAACAACATTACAGGACTCAGCCGCAAGGGTATGTATGTATCATCCAAAACTTCATCAGAATCAATTTTGGCAATGCTCTCACTCACATGCAGCGTACACTTTTTCCCTGCGGGAGATATTTCCTATTTAGCTTTGCTCTAAGTAAGGTTTTAATCCAATAGAAATGTTTCAGCATGACTATATGGATTCCAACCTGAGCTAGCAATCTGCTATTCTGAGCTTTCACGTTGTTCCTATCAACATTGAATTGGAAGAATATTAGAATATCTTACAGGTGAATGTCAATATAGTTGGGATGTACCTGTAAGGTAATGGTGCTTCATCTTCTCCTAGAAATTCATCTACAAGAAGAAATTCTCTCTCCATATATTCAGAGCTTCCGAGATGACTAAACTTTGAAGACCATATTGAGAAAATTCACATTAATGAGCTTTACTAAATGTTCACATTTGCTATATCTCAGGGAATTTAATGTTTTGGGGTATAACACAGTTTTAATAATTAGTCATTAACTAAAATATTAAGTCACATATAATGTGATAATTATATAATATGGAGTTAATTAAGAAAATGTGATATGTCAAAATTATGTTGGACAAGAGAGAACCTTGACATTCCAAGATAAGTGTCAATTTATTATTAGAAAATTGTCAAATTAGAAGCAAGAGAACAAATATCACGTGTGAACCAACCAATCTTTGCCACCATAGGAATGCCACCTCAAGCTTTTGGGACAAAGGTCAAGCTTCAAGAAGACTCTTCTCCACATGACACGTCAATCATGAGTTGTCCAAAAACTTGCCATAGAGCTATGTCTAGAGACGGTTAATGTAAGGCCGATATGCCTATATATATATATACATGGGCGTTAACATTTGTAAAAGAACAAACTTTCATTACTTTCGAAATAATAGTCTCTTACTTTCTTTATTGGCCTCATCATTTCTCTACTCCTAGGCCCACATAAATGTTGAATTTTAAAACGATTTTTTTTGCAGTGGAAGATTGGCCCAGGAACATTCAAAAATTTTCTCAAAATAATTGACCATATGAGTGCATAGTATTAATTCATAAAAAAATAAAAAACATACAAAGAGAATAGATCTAATACCTCTTGTAACCTATCAGCAGATCCTAGCTTTTCTGTCTTCTAAACTACGATCTTCTAATCCAAGCCTCAAGTAAAACTGGATGAACGTGTAGGCGTTGCGTACAATTTTTTAAACTCACACTTTTAAGCACTTGCAATATTCTCAACACATGAGACTGCAAGAGTTTGTTCTATAGAAAATAGTAAGACTTTCTTATTTTTCTCTCTAGGTTATGGAGGCTCTGTAGAAAATAATACATAGTGTATTCTACTAGGGTTTCTTTTATATATATATGTATAAGTATTAAACTATTTAATAATTAAATATATTAATCAAATTAATATATATATATAAAACTTTTAAAAACTTTACTTGTTTTTCTGAAAAACGTGAACTTATGTATATATATATATCTACTTAATCTAATTAATTAATATATATATAAACTAGCAGATAACTCACTCCTTCAAAGAAGAGTGTTTCACTTTCAATCAGTTTCTCAATTTTTGTTTATCTAATTATCTGATAATTAGATATTTTTAAATTCAAAATTTAAATAAATTAAAAAACTTATCTCTCTATAAATTTAAATTAATTAATTTAAAATTACTTAAGTAATTAATTAATAATTATTATTAATTATTGTAAATAAATAATTTATCTGGACAAAGTGTACAGCAATAAAAATAATGTAATATCTAGTACAGTATTTATAAGAGATAGAATTGGGGACCTATGGAATTGTAATTCAAGCTCCAATAAATTATGACAATTACTTATACCTTTAATTAATTTATTTAATTTATTAACTCCAGTATTACTCCACTAAAAATCTAAAATTGCACTCTTGAAGTTACAAAATTAATTTACTCAGAAAACAATAAACAGCCTATCGATTTAATCATTATATATAGTTCAATCCTTCATAGATAATTCATAGTTGGAGCTAGGTCATGTTCCACTTACCTCTCTAATTACATCTTTATCCTTGTGTACCATTGATTCTCCAATGAATAATTAATTTATAAATCTATTATAAATTGAGTACTCAAACTATTCAAGTCTTGAATCAATACACAAGGGAAGCATCTTTCTAGCTTCCTAATAGAAGGAATGGATTCCATATATGTAAGCTACATTCCCAGCTACTCATCTCATCATGCTCCGAAGATACAAGTATTTTGATCTGTTTAGGAAACAAACCTTTCACATGTATGTTAAAGAATATAATATTATAAATAAGAGTCTATAACTACTCAGGATTAAGATTGATTTACAAATGATCATCTAGTAACATTATTTAAACTCTCAACAGTTAACAGAATTTATATGAGATCCAAATCATGTCCAATCCAGTCCTATATAATCGAATTATATAAAATATCTCTATTGTGATGTGAACACATCAATAGTCTTAATAAGACTATTACATTCTCAATGTTAATCGACCGTGCTAGTAATATTTAATTAAAGATCCCATACTTTAATTAATTATTTCAGACTACGTCTAGTTTATTATCCATAAATTTAATCCTCATATATATAACACTTATATACTAAATTTATGGTCACATCAATAAACTAGGGATTTTGTGATATTTAAAGACCTACAAATTATGCACAAATTCAAATAGAAAAATGTCATTTTATTAATTCGGCAAATATCTAAAATATACATACTTTTAGGGTATAAACCCTAGCAATAAATCCACTTAGCTTCTCTTCTATCTGAGATCAACTTCTTCATCATACACATATCTAGATTCATATTCATGCATTTACACCATCTCCACCCTATTAATATATACACATGTACACATATATTCGTATACTAATATATATTTATATACATACGTTTACGCATATCTGTCCATCTATATACTCACATATATACATATGTAAATAATTACACATTATGCATACATACATATATCCATATATTCATATGTTTATATCATTATTATTATTATTGTTATTATTTTATGTAGGTTTTGGAAATGTCGAGCTACTCACCTTATTTTTTTCTATTGATCCAAATATTTGTAGAGTGCTAACTATTTATATTATGCTAACATAATTGTTAACATTTAATTCTGCACTTTAAATTCTTGCAGACCTGTCATTCTGAGTTGTTTAGCAAGTTAAACTATAATGTATACAACTCTTATTTACAATAGGTTACATTAAATTCAGCACTTTTATTTTCTTTCATCTTTGACAAAATGACTGGAATCACCTATATTAAAGATTTAACTTTCTACTTATTTATTTTAAGTATTGTTTATTTATATTTTTGACTGAATAACTAGAATCACCTGTGTCGGAAAAAACTAATCATCTTTTTATTTGTTTCTGACCATATAGTTACTAACATCTGCGTCAAAAACACTAGCTATTTAGTATACGGTGATGGTCGTTGAAACTACCTACACCTGTTTACTTACAGGTTGTGCCATCAAAGACACCATAATTTTCTTACAGACGTCATTTTCTCCAATTCTACTACTATCTTAAACATCATTAATTAAGTACTTTTACGCTTAATTAATTTCTCCTTAATCAAATCACCAGAAACATCCTGGAGCAAACCTCTTACAATAAGAATCAGGAAATTGATTCATAAACTTGAGACAAAAAAATCTTCAAAAATATCGGAGCAAAAGTAGTCCATGTCAATGATCTTAGAGAAAAACTCTAGGAAAGATGTGATAGAACTCTTCAATAGCACGTCGCAATTCTTCACTATCCGAATTGAGACTTTTGATCGATTTGTCAGATGAGATTCTGCCAACTCTGATCTACGATAGTAATCACCTTTCTAGATCTGAATAAAAAATTATATTGATCAGAAGGACAACCACACTCGTAAAAGAGAAAAAACTAAAAACAACTCAAACCACCACAAATCTAGATCTAGATATAATAAGAGCATTATAGATCTAGATCTAGATGGACAATTGCGTTCACAAACAGAAGGATTATTTGGAAATATAAACAAAAACAAGAAAAGAAAATGAGAAAAATCCATACTGGAGGAGACATCTATTAAAAGAGAAAGAGAAGCAAAGGCTAGCTGATAGGAAGAGCGAAAGAGATATTAGTTTATTTTTTCTCTCTATATATAGTTAAAGCTTGCATTCAAGCTCACTATGCCATTGGGCATTCGATATTTATTTTCGTGAAAGAAAAAAAAAACACCTATAGAAAAGGTATTGTCTATGATAACATATTACAATAGAGGAAAATACGAGATTATTCCAACCAATTATCCTGATCCTTCATTTCTAAAGCAAAACTTAGTTAAAGCATATGCAATTTTAATATGTACACGAGATCTACAAGAGGGAAAAATATGAACAAACTATATCTAATAATAATTGACAAAAAAGTAATGGTAACTAAACCACTAATAAGAGCTGGAATCACAATTATTGCACTCTTAATTCGGAGATGGAAGATTTCATTTGAGGCTTATAGAACTCTTCGGTCCTTTAATATCTCTTGTACCACTAGAAGAGTAAATAAACCTACTTTCGAGCATCTTTTTCTCCCTAGCATGTCTATGGGAGTCTGATATACCATCACTGTACATGGATGGTTTTGTTTCTTTGCATTTAGATTTATTCTACTAGGGTGCTCCCAATGGAGTCTATTGTTGACATGTGGAAGGACTTCTCAGTTTCGAATGAGGAAGAAGTTATTGGAATCGATGATGGATTGATATCAAAAGGAACTAGCGACTTATAGTTTTGCATTGTGGGAAGAATTCTTACCCAAAAGCTGATCCGTAGAGGACTACTCAAAGAGATCTTGTCAGAGCTCTAGAAGGTAGAAAAAAGTTTTGAGATAAGGAACGTCACGGTGGATACTTTTCTCTTTTCCTTTAGGCAAGATGTTGAGAGGGATCGAATCCTAGATGGTGAACCTTAGCATTTCTCTAAGTCCCTTATTTGCATGCAAAAATCAGAAGATTGTGTTGGGGACAATTGGGGTGGTTTAAAATTACCACATTCTGGGTCTAGATACATGGGCTGCCTCTTCATGCAGTGAACAAAGATATCAGGTGTCTGCTAGGAAATAAGATTAGGCAATGCATTGGTAAGTTTATGCATGTGTGGGTCTGTATGGATATCAATTTGCCCTTGAGGAGGGATGCTAATGTTCGCGTGGGATCAAACGGTAATGTTGTTTGGATCGATTTTTGGTACGAGAAGATGCTAGACTTTTGCTTCGCTTATGGTCGGCTCAGCCACATTTCGAGGGAATGCTTGCTGGAAGAGCCTCGTCACATGATTCCAGATAGCAAATTTCCCATTAGGAATTGGCTGAAAGGATTATCATTTGCTAAACCTTTCGATCATTGTGGCCGATGGGAAGGTGCTCACGGGTTCGGAAGACCATCACCATTAAAAGCAGATTTTGACGAGCCGGGACCAGTGCAAAAAGATGCTACATTGATACAGTCCAAGTTTATTACTGAGTTGCTTTCTCCTCAAATTACAGGAGTAGTCGTGGCAGTTGGAGAGAGTAGGCCAGGAAAGGTGGTGAGTAACAAGGTAAATCTCATTTCAAATTCAAACTTGAATATTGCTATGGTGGCGAAGGGAAATAATAAAATGGGCAATTCAAGCGATGGGTTATCTGAGCCTATTAAGGGTGATGAGGGCCCAAAAAATTCTGGTCTTAGTTTGTTTTTAGGCCCAAATTCTGGTCATGTTTCATTTTTGAGCTCAAGTAATAATGAGGCTTACTTATCCCACCCAACTTCAAATCAAGACTGCAAACAAGGTCCCAATAGGCCTTCGGGCTTTATTAAGTCAAATGATAACACCGATGGTCTTGGTGACATCGCTACGAATACTGCTTTTGTGTTCGATTCTGAGGAGTATGATGATGGAGGTACAAAACAGAGGAAACAATGGAAAATGCTTGCCAGAAACAAAGGTAAACAACAAAATACTGCGAGGGGGTATGTCAAACCTGTCAATGCCTCGAAAAGGCGTGCTACGGTCGGAGATGAAGTGGAACTTCTACTGAAACACAGGAAGTACTACGAGAGGTAACAAATGTAACTGTTTCAGTAGGGGCTATTGTGCAGCCCCGCTGAGCATTATGAAAAACTTCATTTGGAATGCTCGAGGTCTGGGGAACCCTAGAGCATTCCGAAAGCTACAGGATTTCATCTGCAGCTCTTCTCCTCATTTGGTGTTCTTAATGGAAACAAAGCTTTGGGGCTCCAAAGCTATCACTCTAAAGAATAATTTAGGCTTTGCCAATAGTATTCATGTCGATTGTGAGGGTCGAAGTGGAAGCATATTGTTGATGTGAGATGACGAATGGAGAGTCGATATCCGAAGCTGTTCTAAATCACATCTGGACTACTTGATTTCTATGTGTGATGGGATTTCTAGGCAGTTTATGGGTGTTTACAGAAATCTGAATTCATGTCTACCACGCCATACTTGGGACATCCCATGGCACCTCTGCACATAGGTTGATGCCCCATGGTGTTGTGCGGGTGATTTTAATGCAATTCTTAGTGTCAAGGAAAAGATGGGAGGATCCGATAAAAGCAATTCTTCTATGGTCCGATTTCGGGGGGTGTTAGATAACTGTGATTTACGTGACTTGGGTTTTGCGAGGCCTTTTTTACTTGGAATAATGGAAGAGAGGCTTTGGTAAATGTCCAAGAAAAGCTGGATAGAGCAGTTGCAATTTGTAGTTGGACTGGCATGTTCCCTAACACGAGAGTTACAAATTTAGAGTTCTGTGTTAGGTTATACGAATATATAACCTAATTGTGGGCCATAAGTTTTTAAATAACAATTATATATTAGGTCTATCTAATTAAGTGAGGCCATTAAGTAATCTAATTGAAGGCTCAGGAAGTTACCAATTAAGTGTAGACTCTGTAATGTGTGGTTACCTAATCCTAGTCCAATAAGGAATGATGGAGTCTCTATTGGTAACTAGTATATAAAGACATAACTATAGGGTTTTGGTCCCCAAGCCAAATAGAACGTGTGCTCTTCTCCTCTGCCTCCATCAATAGAGAGAGTACCCATTGAGCATACATAGAGTATTCTGGCTGTGGAAGACCTTCTACCTTCAGGCTCTAATCAGTTGATCGCTTCCGCTTACGTAATCCACATCCTTTGCTGTCAAACTCAATGGATTCAGGTTAGTCACAGGTTTCTCTCAACAAATCTTTTCCTGACAATTTGGCATGATAGATTCTGGGATTATATTTGGTTTATTAATCCATTATGTATATCTAACAAGTGGTATCAGAGCAGAAAATTATGTTAAATTGCTTAGGATAATCATACATATCTCTACTTTGTAAAATCTTTACCTATTTGGCTTTCTAGGGTTTAGATATAACATATATGATTGATGAATTTTTCATGATTTTGTTGAGATATTCAGTGTTTGAGGGTTGAATTCTGAGTTTTTGGTCATAAAGTTTGCAGATTAGGGCAAAAACTCGCATCAGGTTTGAGTTACCCAATTTTAAAATCGGGTAATTAACACTAAGGTCGAAATCTAGGACTGCGGCGCCACATTGGTGGTGCTGCGGCGCCCAGAACAGGAAGCTGACGCTGTAGCGCCAACAATTGGCACTGCAGCGCCAGACTCAAGCTGCGGTGGCGCCGCGGCGCCACGCGAGTGGCGCTACAACGCCACCATTCGAGCGCGGTGGTGCCGCGGCGCCACGTAAGTGGCGCTGCAGTGCCACTATCAAGACGGGTGGCACCGCGGCGCCACACACTGGCACCGAAGCACCACCACCTGGGTTCAGAAAAAAAAAATTTGGGTCATTTTTTGAGCTAATTGAGGTGCACGGTCTCAGTTTTGGGTAGAATTGAGTCGTTTTTGACTCAATTCAAGGAGTTCCAACCTAAAACTTAACCAATCAGTTTTTTTTTCTCAACCCAGCTTCAGTACGACCCACACTTTATCCGTTGAAAACTCTATTTGGCTTTAAGAGTTGATAAAAGTACTTAAAACTCAGTCGGTCATCCATAAAAATTTGTGCATTGAAATTTTTGGTTTAATATTCTGGGCACTTTGGTTATTATTTTCTTTGCACTATTTGTTTAAATATTTTGAAATAGATGAGTTAAAACAACATGTTGCCAAAGTAACCTCTATTGTGTAAATTTATTTATTTTGAAATATTTGAATGATTGTGTGTTTATTGTTCATGCGAATAATTACCGGCCCAAAGGAAGGTGGTTATTTGGCCTAATAATGAGCACACCTGCGGTAATAGATATGTGATGGTTATCAAGTTTCCATGTGGATAGTAAATCGGCCCAAAGGAAGATTTATTGTCTGACAGGATTTACTGTCAATATTTGATTACTGCACTGAAGAGTACCACTTACAAGTTAATAAGTCGGTCCAAAGAAAGGCTTATTGATGTTGTTCTCGGTATCTTGTGATGGAAGCCCACCTTATATGTTTATTTGATGAATGTCATACTAGTATATCTTATTATTTTGTATACTTAGTTTATGACATGTTTTTAATGTGAGCTATTATTTTCTGTTTTTGTTCTCTGTTCAGTTTCTGTTTAATATATATCTGACAATATTAAGTCTACTATTTGTGTTTAATAACACAAACCTTAAGAAATAGAATGAGCACAATGTGCTCAGTTGCATTGGTCTTGACCTTGTGCTTCGGACAAAACATCCTACTGCTCTTACAGTTTAAAGTTCTTCAGTTGGTAAAGAAGAATTTTGAGTAGTAAATTCATTCTAATTGCATAAGTCTCATAGCCATGCAACACTCTATTACAGAAACCATAAGGGGCACTATACCTGAGGAGGTAAACGCTAAGTAGTTCCTTAAAGCAATTATGGATTGTTTTATTGAAAACGAAAAGGTCGAAATGAGTACTATTTTTTTTTGGAACCTCATTTCAATTCAGTATGAGGATTAAGGGAACATAAGGGAGTACATTATGGAGATGCTTAATCTCGCTTCCAAAGTAAAGGCACTTAAGTTAGAGTAGTTGAAAGACTTGCTCGTGCATTCGGATTCTCTCTCTTCTTGCACAAATTAGTTAAGCAAAGATACAATACCCTTAAGTACAAATGATTTTTTTTAAAGATTATTTCTTATAGTGTGCAAGAAGAAGATAGGTTAAAGCGAGAAAAGATTGAAAGTGCTCACTTAGCATGTACTTCTCAAAATAAGATAAGATAAGGAAAAGGAATAAGGATAAGGAAGCTGCAGTTACGTCTTTACAGCATAAAGTGCAAAAGGAAACAAAATAAGGAATTTGTCTGTTCCTTTTGCAAAAAGGCTGGATGTATAAGGTTGATTATCCCAATCATGCCTTTTGGCGTATAAGGAAGGATATGCTTCTCAATTTTGTTTGTCATAAAGTTAATTTAGCTCTTGTGCCCAAATGCACTTAGTGAATAGATACGGATCCTACTATTCACATAAATGTGTTCATGCAAGATTGTTTGTGAAGCCAGTTGCAAATTGATGATGAAAGATTCATCTATTTGGGCAATGGCAACACTACTTCAGTGGAGGCTATATAAGATTATTTACATTACAATTAGAGACTGGTAAATTTTGGGTTTGGAAGAGACTTTTAAAGTATTCTATTTCTGACTTGAACAAATATAGTCATCCCTGTTCATTTGGAAATAGCTAAATTTAGTTTCTTTCAAGATTAAAATTTCTTGCTACTAGTTCTTTGATTGACAATCTTTATAAATTTAAAATAATTGCCTCACCAAGTCAATCTTGCATATTAAGAAATATGGTACAAAAGTACAAGTCAATTAAAAGAATTTCTCTATGGTATGACACAAGCTTTTTTTGATATAATCTTAATAGAGAATGAATAGTATTGTGTCAGATGAAATTCTTAACCTACTTAACTTAACGGACTTTAAAATTTATGTTAAGTACATTAAGGAACACAGACAAACATAAAGAAATCAGGTATCAACAAGAATTTTGACGTCTTAGAGCTAATTTATACTGATACATGCAGACCATTCCATACAGTTATCTGGAATGGCCAACAGTATTATATTATGTTCATAGACAATTATTCTCATTAAGGGTACCTATTTTGGTTCATGAGAAGTCTCAATTTCTGGATGTGTCTAAGTTTTGTCAAAGCCCAAGTTGAAATTCAACTGAGCTAGAAAATTGAAGCTGTCAAATCTTATCACAGTGCATACTATGGTAGATAAGACGGATAAAGTTAACAAAGTCCAGAGCCCTTCACTTAGTTCCTAGAGACATATAGAATTGTCCGATAATACCAAATATCGGGGAAACCTAGTATAAAAAAGTATTGATCAGTGACAATAAAGCAAACTTAAGAACAAGGTAAGAAGTGTGATTAATCATTCTTTTTTATCTAAAATCACTCTAGAAAAGAAACCTAAGAACTGCAGTATACATACCAAACAAAGCTTCCACTAAAGATGTAGCTAAAACCCCATATGCACTATAGACGGGCAAAAAGCCTAGCATTAGGTACTTGCATGTCTGGGGTTGTCCAACTAAGGTTAGGCCATACAGGCCATATGGAAAGTGATTGGACTTAAGAATTTTAGCTACTATTTCATTCGGTACTTTGAAAAATCAAGGGGATTCATTTTTATGATACCTCTTATAAATCCTTTTTAAAATGAGAAAATATAAATTCCTTGAGGATGTTAACTTTGGGGGGAGAAAAGGTTAAGAATATTGTCTTTGAGGAGGAATTCATTTCTCTTCCTTCAGTTGTAATGAAAAATGTTGAGGTTTCAGGCTTTTATACCTGACATTATTCAAGATACAAATTCAGATCAAGACAATATTCAGCAACTTCCAAAAGAGCAAACTCAATAACCTCAAGAGAAAGTGCCATGAAGGAAATCCACTAGAACATGTGTTTGATATGGGAGTAGAAAATGATCTAATTATTTTCACTCAAGCTAAAACAATATTCTAACTCTCAAAGTGGATTAATGCCATAAAGAATGAGATAAAATCCATGAATGACAATGACGTTTAAGATCTTGTCGACATTTAGGTTTGTCTAGTTCCAATGGTTTCACTCTGAAGGAAGGCATTATTTATAAAGAGACTTTCTTTCCAGTTTTAATGAAAGGCTCCTTCAGGATAATCTTGGCACTAGTAGCTCATCATATTCTGGAGTTACATTAGGTGAATTTAAAGACTACCAGTTTCCCGTTAAGATATTATAGATTCCATCTAGTTATTTTCTCATTTGGTTTTGAGGAAAATTTAGTTGATGGTCTTATATATCACAAGTTCAGTAGGAGCAAGTTTATCTTCCTAATTTTATATGTCAATGACATACTTTTAGCTAGCAATGAGATAAGTTTGTTGTACGAAACTAAGAAATTTCTATCGAAGGATATTGATGTGAAAGATCTTGGGGACATCTCTTTTGTGCTAAGGAATACAGATACATTGAAATCATTCTTAATGTATCTTTTAGGATATCACAAAAGATCTATATCGATAAGGATTATGTTTCAGGAGATATGCCCATTGGCTAAGGATGATAAATACAGTCTCAATCAGTGCCCATAATGATATTGAAATTAAGGAAATACAGAAATTCTCTTATGCATTGGCAGTGGAGAATCTTATGTATATTCAGGAATGTTAGGTAGATATTAATAACCCTCATGTAGATCATTAAGTAGCAGCAAAATGGGTTATGCAGAATTTAGAGAGAACATTAGTTTATGTGCTCACTTATCAGAAGTCGGAGAAATTTCAGAGATCATTGGGTATTCCGATTCTAATTTTGTTGGATGCCTATATAGTTAAAGATCCACTTCCGGTTATATATATTTGCTAAATGGAGGAGCTATTTAGAAGAGTGTTAAATAAACACTCACAGCTTTTTCACTACGGAGCAAAGTATATATATCTTGTTATAAGGCATCAATTTAGGGAATATAACTGTAGAATTTTATCACCAGGCTGCAAGCTGTGATTGATGGTTTTAAAAGACCATTAAGGAATTATTACGATAATTAAGCTGCATTGATGTGTTCCAATAATTACAGAAACTCTTGAAGTCAAGGCACATAGACTTTAAGTTATCTGCTGTTAAAAAATAAAGTATTCAGAGTTGACAAGTATCTAAGAAATATGTAAGTACAAACTCCATCATAGTGGCCACTCATCAAAGGTTCATCACCTAAGGTGCTTTCATGAGCATATTGCTCATAATGGTGTTGTATTTTAAAGATGTACAGTTTCAGTGAGAGTTTGTAATTTGGTCCAGATGTTCATTAGTGACACTTATTCCTTGATTAATTTCTGCAGAATATGGTCGATGTTTTTTGTAAACTCTGAATTCAAATATGATATTTATCATATTATTATCTTTCCTACTGCGGTTTAAGCATAAAGTTTGCGGTAATGCATTAAGAGGAAAGACTAAGATTGATCTTATTTCAGTTTAAAGCAGGACCAAATGGAAATAGGTATGTAAGATCACTTTTCGTGTAATTTCCATGCCACACATCCATACTTCATCTGTATCATCGCGTGTATTGATTTGGTAATCATTGATGGGTTTAGTTGCCTACCTAAGTGCAGTGAAGGCCGCTTTAGTTTCATGTTAATAGACAAGATGGTATAGATTGTCTTAAGGAGTTATTTCTTAGCAGACAGTAATAAAGTGCGCACTCAAGTTTTCATTATATAATTGTCTCAGACAAAAACTCATGTAGCCCAAGTGGGATATTGTTAGGTTATACGAATATATAACCTAATTATGGGCCATAAGTTTTTAAATAACAATTATATACTAGGGCTATCTAATTAAGTGGGGCCATTAAGTGATCTAATTGAAGGCTTAAGAAGTTACCAATTAAGTGTGGGCTCTATAATGTGTGGTTACCTAATCCTAGTCCAGTAAGGATTGATGGGGTCTCTATTGGTGACTAGTATATAAAGACATAACTATAGGGTTTTGGTCCCCAAGCCAAATAGAACGTGTGCTCTTCTCCTCTGCCTCCATCAATAGAGAGAGTACTCATTGAGCATACATAGCGTATTCTGGCTGTGGAAGACCTTCTACCCTCAGGCTCTAATTAGTTAATCACTTCTGCTTACGTGATCACATCCTTTGCCGTTAAACTCAATGGATTCAGGTTAGTCACGGGCTTCTCTCAATAAATCTTTTCCTGATAATTTGGCATGATAGATTCTGGGATTATATTTAGTTTATTAATCCATTATGTATATCTAACATTCTGGGGTTCTGATCATAGGGCAGTTTTTCTTGATCTGGAGGGTGCTAGAAGTTTTAGAGGAAATGCAGGTAAAGGGCGAGGTTTTGGATTCGAACCATAGTGACTTTTGTCTTAGGTGCTTAGGTTAATCACACCTGTGATGGTTTTGTCATTTCTTTTTTGAATGGGCTTCAGGGTTGTGCACGGGATCTCAGACAATAGAGTTCTAGAAAATTTGGAGATATTAAAAGAAACTCTATTCAATCAGGAAAATTTGGAGATATTAAAAAGAAACTCTGTTCAATCAGGAAAGAGTTAGAGGTGCCCTCTATTTCTATTCCATCTAGGGAGAATGTTTTAAGACAACGGGTTCTTAATAAAGACTTTGATCGATTTCTGTTGGTGGAGGAGTACTACTGGAGACAAAGATCGAAAGTGGAATGGCTTAGGGCTGGGGATGCAAATACAAAGTTTTTTCATCCAAAAGTCTCACAAAGAAATAAAAAGAATACTATCCTCAGGTTAGAGGATGAGGATGGAAGGTGGAAAGATAAAGTTAAGGGTGTTACCAAAGTGGTTGAAGATTACTTTCATAAAATCTTCACTTCTCCCTTGCTAAGCCAGATGGATATAGATAAAGCCACTAGAGGATTCTCTGTGCATGTAGATGAGGAAATAAATCGACGGTTGATAGAGCCCTTTAGTGAAGAAGAAATCAAAGAGGCTCTCTTTAGTATGTGTCCTACAAAAGTGCCTAATCCTGATGGGTTCCAGTCTAATTTTTACCAAAACATTTTGAAGTGTAGTCGATTATTGTGTTTCTCATCTCTGCCTCAGCATTCTCAATGAGTCAGCACCAATGGGTGATTTGAATAAAACACATGTAGTGCTTCTTTCAAAGGTCCATTCTCCAAAGAAGGGGTCAGATTTTCGCCCTATTAGCTTGTGCAATGTGGTTTATAAAATCATTACAAAAGTGATGGCTAATAGATTGAAATCTCTTCTTCATTTGGTGATATTATAATCGAAAAGTGCCTTTATGCAATGGAGGTAGATTTCAGATAATCTCATTATTGCATTTGAATTGTTGCATTCCATGAAAAAATGGGATAGTGGGACAAAATGGTGGATGAGTCTGAAATTAGATATGACTAAAGCCTACGATCGAGTGGAGTGGTCCTTCTTAGATGTTGTGATGGAAAAATTAGTTTCTATAGAAAGTGGAGAAATCTGGTTGGAAAATACATCTCTAATTAAAAGTTTGATTTCATTATTAATGGTGCTCATAGAGGAGAGGTAGATTCCCAATGCAGGTTACGTCAAGGATGCCTTTTATCACTGTATCTCTTCTTGTTGTGTACTGAGGGTTTCTCCTCCCTTTTATTGGATACTGAGCGTAATGATAGTCTCACTGGCTTCTCTTGTGTGCGGAGTGGTCCCTGTATAAGCCATATTTTCTTTGCTAATGATAGCCTAATTTTTTGCACGGCCAACAAATTAGAATGTGAAACCATTAAGACTATTCTCCAGGTCTACGAGAAAGCTTCAAGTCAATGTGTTAATATGTCTAAGTCGGCCATCACCTTTAGTCCTAATATGGACATAGAAGTAAAGGAGTCTATTCAAAGTATTCTTGGTCTTGAAACTTGTAATTCCTCTAAATATTTGGGGTTACCATCCTTGCTGGGAAAAAATTAGAAACTATCTTTCATGATTATTAAGGAGAAAGTGTGGAAGAAATTATAATTTTGGAAAAGTCAGTTGTTTTCAAATGGAGGAAAAGAGATTCTGATTAAAGCTGTAGCCTTGGCCATTCCTAATTATACTATGGGTGTTTTTGAGCTGCCTCTTTCTCTTTGCCACGATCTTCAAGGTATGGTGGCTGTTATGCGATCTTAAATCCAGAACAGTCAACGATGAAAGAGGAAAGTCGACGATTGGTCCACATCATGCCGCACATACGTTTTCTAGATTATAGTGCGACCTCTTCTAGATATGATAGGTGCGACCAGCATGGAAAAGGAAAGCAGTTCAGGCTTCATCAAATGGGTAATCAACATAGGAAAGGAAACAAGCTTCAGAATGGAGATCGAGTAATCCCTTTTTGTTTAATTGGAGATGTTACCCGATTCTATATTTACCTAAAAATTATATTTCTGATTATACACTTACTCATTTATGTAATTAGAAAACTTTAAGCCATCCTCATCTATATAAAGGTGGCTTAGTTTTATTGTAATTCACGACATAATTCTACACAAAACACTTCATTACATTCTATAATTCTCTCTGCTCTCATCTTGAGACTTAGAGAAACTCTTATAATTCTCCAGAAGATAGTGAAGAACAGTGGACGTAGACTCATCTTTTTTGGGCCTGAACCACTATAAAATTCTTGTCTCCTTATTTGCTTTAATTTATCAACCATTTTCACACACAAGCCACATCTCGTAATTTCTTAAATTCATTGTTGACAAAACCTCCGTCAACAATTGGCGCTAGAAGGAGGGCTATTCCAGTAAAGAGTTTGTCATTCTTATTTCTTTAACAATGGCAAACACCAGAAACACCACCAAAAACGCTGGACTTAGCCAAAACCAACCCCAAAGCACTGCAGCTGTGCAGGGCAATCCTGTCCAGGATCAACCTGCTGTGACCGCACCAGAAAACATTGAGAAAAGACAAGATCGCATGGAGGACACACTGGCGAACCTTCAGCAAATCACCAGTCAAATCAATGATTCTCTGCGACGACTCGCTAAAGGACAAATGGTCACTCCACCATAGCAGAAACGACCCAGAGATCGTCCTGCTCGACAAATTGAAAGAGGAATTCAGATCCGAGAGGCAGGAAACTGCGACCAGCGTAGAACCCAACCGGAGCGTCATGCTGATCGCACCTCCAAAGGGAAAGGCAAAGTCGCAGACCTGCCACAAGAATCCGGTACTGGGAGTTCGAGCACTGATCGTGGTCGTGGACAACCTTCCAGGAGAGCAACCGTCAATCGTGATCGTCAAAGCAGCGGATTGAATCGTCAATCGAGGAGTGTCTTCGAAAGAATTAGCAGAGAACCCATGCAGAATCCTATAGACTTAAGACAATATTTAGAACAGCGACGTAGTCGTGAGCAATCCACGTCGCATTGTCAAGACCAAAGTCGATCTCGTCGAGCAATTATCGAGTCTTCACAAAAGTCGCGCCAGACCCTGCCTAACCAACCTACTGCTGTACAACACAACGACGATCAAAGACCACCCCAACCACCAATTAATGCTCTTCCTCCAAATATTGATGTTCATAATTTGAGAATTGCATTAGAAATAATTGCTGGCTGGGATGATGAGCTCGTGGATGGGTATCGTCAATCGCCATTCAACGAGGAAGTTCGAGCTGCCGCCTTGTCTGTTGGATTTAAACTTCCCACCATAAACAATTTTGATGGGAAAACTGATCCACAGGACCATATGGACCACTTTAGCGATCTGATGGAACTCCATCGGGTCGACGACCTCGCACGATGCAGATGTTTTGCTGTAACCCTCAGTGGAGCAGCGAAGAAATGGTTTCGAGGACTGCAGCCCGGATCAATCTCATCTTGGCAACAACTGCAAACTGCTTTCTTAAGACAGTTTCAGGCTGCAAAAAATTTCACTGTCCCGTTGATCAGTTTGTCAACTATTCGACAAGGTCCAGAGGAGACTCTGTGATCCTACCTCAATCGCTTTACCTCAGAGTTAGCAAAAGTCAGCAACCCGCCTAAAGGAGGAATCTTAACTCTACTAATGGCTGGGGTGCGAGCTAAAACCAAACTCTGGGAGGAACTGCTCGAGCGAGAATGTAGAACTCTCGAGGACTTCTATAGACGGGTTGATCGTCATCTAAGAGTGGAATCTTCACGTGAGAATCTTCACAAGATAAAGGGAGGAAAAGACTCAACAAAAGATGCGACCACGACCAACAACAACAAGAAGTCGGACAAGAGGAAAAACGAGCAGCCGTCTGAGAAGCAGCCCGAATTAAAAAGGCAGGTGGTCCCAAAGGCTCCCATAAGGTTCAACAACTACACTGAGTTGAACGCGCCCATAGATCATATCTACGCAGTTACAAATCAGCATGAACGATATCGTCAACCGGAGCCGATTAAAAGGGATAGAGCGAAACGTGATCCCAACAAGTTTTGCCGGTACCACAATGATATTGGGCATGATACCACGAACTGCTATGCCCTGAAAGATGAGATTGAGAGACTAATTAAAGAAGGGCGACTACGGCAATATACCCGGCAAAACAACAAAAGAAGAAAAGAAAACCAACAGCGACCTCCTGAAGTTCAATGCGAAGTGCGAACTATTTTCGGAGGACCGCATGTTGGCGGAGATTCGAAGAGGGCACAGGATAGGTACGCAAGAGAAGCTCGACAGTAGCCATTGACCAATGTCACACATCTTGAGCAGCGACCACAAAAGCTTCAGCAGGTACCCGATATGGACATCATCTTCACAGAGCAGGACACAAGAGAAATCTATTACCCGCATAATGACACGCTAGTCATTAAAATCAATCGTGGAAGCACTCAGCTATGGCAAGTACTGGTCGATAATGGAAGTGCTGTTGATATCTTGTACTATGACGCTTTCAAGAAGATGGGGTTGAGTGACCGTGATTTGAAACCACCGTCACTCCACTCTGCGAATTTACTGGAGATAGTATAATACCTAGGGGCATGATTGAGTTGATGGTTAACGTTGGGATTTATCCTAGAGTTTCAACAGTAATGACTCAATTTTTGGTTGTAGATTGCCCCTCTGCATTTAATGCCGTATTGGGAAGACCAACTCTCAGGGAACTTCGAGCTGTCACCTCTATCTATCATCTCGCCATAAAGTTCCCAACGCAGCATGGAGTAGGTGAGGTGCGAGGTAACCAATATGACGCACGTACTTGCTATAATAACTCATTGAAGCTCGCATCAAAGGATACATCACCTCGCACAATGATGGTCCAACTACAAGGAGAAGCGTCGATTAAAGCGTCAACCGAAGACCTCGATCCTCGAGAAATCGATGAAGAAGTCAAAACTGGACCTATTGAAGACTTAGAAGATCTGTCAATCGATGAATCTTCGAAGGTCCTTAAAATCAGGGTAAAGTCAGGAACCTGTGCGAGCTGAAATGATCGCTTTTTTAAAATCGAATTTAGATATCTTCGCATAGCAACATTCGGATATGGTGGGGATTGACCCGAATGTCATGTGCCATCGCCTTAACATTGATACAATAAAAAAACCAGTTCGTCAGAAAAGAAGGGCGATGGATCCGGAATGCTACGTCGCATTAAAAGAAGAAGTAGACAAGCTGCTCGAAATCGGATTCATCAGGGAATCTTTTTATCCAAATTGGCTTGCAAACCTAGTTTTGGTAAGGAAACCCAATGGGAAGTGGAGAACTTGTGTCGATTTTACTGACCTTAATAAGGCCTGCCTAAAAGACAGTTTTCCATTCCCAAGAATTGATCAGCTTGTGGATGCGATATCGGGGCACGAACTCTTGAGCTTTATGGATGCGTATTCTAGGTACAACCAGATCCTCATGTACGAACTAGATAAGGAACATACTTTGTTCATCATTGACCGAGGATTGTACTGCTACAAGAAGATGCCCTTTTGACTTATCAACGCGGGAGCAACTTACCAGCGTCTTGTCAATATGATGTTTTCAAAACAAATTGGCAAGACGATGGAGGTGTACGTCGATGATATGCTGGTAAAGTCGAAGAAAGCTGAAGATCACATCAAACATCTTGATGAGATGTTCAAAATTCTTCAAAAATATCAGATGAAGCTGAATCCCCAGAAATGTGCGTTTGGAGTAGGATCCGGAAAATTTCTGGGATTCATGGTCAATCAACGAGGTATTGAAGCTAATCCGCAGAAGATACAAGCATTAATCGATATGCAGTCACCTCGCAAACCAAAAGACGTGCAGAGCCTGGCGGGGAGAGTGGCCGCACTAAGTCGTTTTGTGTCAAGATCAACTGATAAATGCCAACCATTCTTCGAAGTGCTGAAAGAGTCGAAGAAGTTTGAGTGGACCGAGAAGTACGAACAAGCGTTTCAAGAACTGAAGAAACAATTGGGTTCTCCTCCACTCTTGTCGAAACCAAAATCTGGAGAGATTATATTTATATCTCACTGTTTCCAAATATGCGACAAGTGCTGCATTAATTCGAGAGGAAGAAAACATACAACGACCTGTCTATTATATAAGCAAGAGACTGTTAGATGCCGAGACGAGATACCCAGATATGGAGAAGTTGGCATTAGCGCTAGTTATCACATCTAGAAAGCTTCGACCTTACTTTCACGCGCATACAATTGACGTTTTCACAAACTTCCCACTAAAGCAGGTCTTACAAAAATCAGAAGCTTCTGGACGACTACTGAAATGGGCAGTTGAGCTAAGCCAATTCAACATCTTAACGAGCTGTTGATGCTCTACTCAAAGACTTGGGGCGATATCTATACGAGTTTCAGGAAGCTAAATGTTGCGTGGATGACCCTCCTTCCAAAAGCCATGTCTGTCGCAAGTCATGGAGTAGTGGTTCAAGGTCTGATTACTTTTTGCTTAGCATTAATTTTGTGATTTGAATGAAGGATTTATTTAGCCCAAATTTATTGTTCTGTGGCTAGGGTTTGACATCATTTAATCTTTGAAAATGTCCGAACAAAGAAGAAGCTATTCAAGGTAACACCCTTCTCCATTCATGTGATTTGTTCTATTTGTGGATTTTCACTCATTAGATTAGGGTTGGTTTGTGCTAGTTTAATTTTTCGATAATGAGTCTACTTAATATATCTTGCTTGTTATATATTGTTTATCTCTGTAAAAAGTTATGCAGTCTAGGTATTTGTGAAAATGCAAACACCTATGAGAATTTTTACAAGCATTGATGTTTACGGTGTTATAGGATTTTGATTCCGTCTAAAGAGAATATTAGGTTAAGCATTTTCCAAATCTTTCAATACAATGGAGCCCTGATATCTCATTAGGTTCTTGAATGGAATTTGAATTTGAATATTAAATTTGAATAATTGATTTTGCTATTATGAGTTCATGGATAGGATTTTTGAGCCTGTAAGCAAAAGTCATTGGGTTAAACTATCAAAACAAGACTTTTTGCAATGTAGCTGCATTGTGTTTATGTTACTTTTGGCTTGTTCCTTTGTCAAGATCATATTTATGGAACATTTGTTTCTTCTCTATATTGCTAGTTTTGGCAGGTTTAAAGAAATGTTTACAAGGATTTGGGTTAACTCCCTAATATCAAAATTTAGACTTATGTCAGAATTGCCCGAAGTTTTATTTACCTGCTAGTTATTTTGCCTTCTGAATTTGTATTTCTAATGGACTTTTATCATGTATTGGCATTGTTTGTGATCAAGACTTTGTACTCAACAAGTATTAACTAAAAGGACATTAATATATAATTTTTTCCTAGAAATTAAGTCATCTACAGTAACGCTACTTTTTCTTTAGACTGCAATGTGTATCAATTGGCTAAGAATAACTATACATTTTTTTTTTATATAATAACAAACATATAATAATATAGATATTAATACTAGTAGACAGATTTCGTACAAGAGACTTTCTGTTAACATTAACATGTTAGCTTAAGGAGATCATATCATACTAATGCTATTCTATCTTCTATATATTTTATATAAAACATATTTTAGTCTATTTTGCGTGCATATCAGGGTTTAACTGAGAAAAATATTTTTTGGCACATATTCTAATATGGATGGTATGATCTTGAACTTTATTTTATACTATGGTTTATAGTCTTGAATTATATTTTTCAGTAGAATATAACTTTCATGTATGTCATTTTTTGGCCCTTTGAAACATAATTCCTATGCATAAATGTGTAAATAAACGAAATAAATAGGTATAGAAATATGACCCTTTTACTAGTTTCATTTTGTTTTTGGCACTCAGAGATCATGAATTGCTGCTGTAGTTTTTAGAAACAAACATAGGGAAATACAAGGCACTCTTGCAATGAAGGGTTGCTATTTATTCACACACTGATCTAAGTTTTTTGAGATCCTAAAAGGTACATTAAATTATGTTAACAGTTATAAATTCTTTGAGAGACTACTATGCACTTGATAATAATTTTTCACAAGAACTGTATATAGTTTGCTTTAGATAAAAAATTCCTCCTTTGCTAAAAGGTTTAGTTGTCTGCTGTGAATAGAAAACTTGTTTATTCTTTTTCTTAAGATTAACTTTGCCTAGAGATGATAGTAAAGGTTACTCATCTTTTTTTTTCCACTTTTAAAGGCAGTGATTATATAATTAAGCAGGATAATCACCTTAGCTAACACAATGTTTAATCATTAATCATCAAGACTAGGTCGGTCCAAAAGTAATCAACCCCTTTAGTTTACAAGATCAGCCAAAGTAAACAAAACAACGTGAGAGAGCATATTGCTTCCTTTTTTTGTTTCGTAGTTAAGTATGATTAGCATAGTAGATTGGGAATTGCTTTTTTGTTTTTTGTGGTCTTCTTTTAAGCTTTGATTCTTATTGCTTATTAATATTTCTGTCTGTTAGTCACCTAGTTTGATTTGTTAGTTTGTTTTGTTAATCAGTCATCCTATTTGTTCATTTATCATGAATTAAAATGCCTCCATCTTTTGCAGGTTACTCATTGTTTACATGGAACACAAAGCAGGTTTATTTATAAAAGAATTTTTAATTTCTTATTATTGATTTAGGTAGGATTTATTTTTTTAGGCCTTCCTTATTTAAGCCTATTTTCTGTGTGAACTATAAAGAAGTTAACTTTTTGGTGCATTAGAGATTTGAGAATATGGATAATGCTAAGTGTACCAAAATTTTTACCAAATTTTTAATACCAACATATATGGCATGTGAGTTGGCAATATTCAATTGGTGAATATGATTAATTTATTTGTGATAAGCTTTAATACACCAATTAAATTATGCCAACTCAAATACCACATGCATTGGTATTAAAAATTTGGTACAAATTTTGGTATACCTAGTATTATGCTTGAGAATATACTAGGAGAAAGTCTTTTATTATCCTTGTCTTAAGCGTGTAATTCATTATACTCAAATATATTAAATTAATTATAGTTTTCACTAATTAGGGCAAAGTCCTACAATTTAAAACTAATTGAATCATAAGACAATTTGTAATAGTGATATAAATACTCTAGTCACTTGCTTTGCCATATTATCTTCAAACATGTTAAATAAGTTTCATTTCTTACTAATTAGTGCAAAATCATTCAATTTAAAACTAATTTAACTATGAGATGATTTTTTAAAGGGTTATACTAAGTACTATAGCTACATACATTATCACAGTATACTACAAACTATAATTACTTATTTTGTGACATTATAATTAAAAGAGATTAAATTAATTGTATTTATCAATAACTAATTCAAAGCATTCAATTTATGTCTAATTTGACAACCGAGGCAATATTGAATATTGTTAAAGAATAGATATATGCATGTTATTTTAGTTACTTTTATTTTATTTTTTATTATTTGATATATACTTCTCTTAATAAGTTTACAATCATTCGTTTGGTTATATTATGATTAACAATTTTGTTTTATTATTTTCTAGTACGTGTGTATATGTTCATATTAACTAATTTTGAGTGGTAAAACCAAGATTAAGTTGTCATTTTACAATAATATTTTTCTAACAAATATCAAAAAACTTAATTAATCTACATTATATGACTCTATTCTAGTGTATGCATATATAAGCTAAATATTTCATCCTTAATTATTAATCAGTTTTTTTTTTTTTTAAACACAAAAAGTTTCTCATATTACCAATATTATGAGGATTACTATAATTTTATGGCATGGTCGAATAATATAATTTATAGTGCTCTTGTTAAAACTAGTGTCTCAAATAGATAAAAATAAGGGCTGGCCTATTCATTTTTTTGCTAAATGGGCCAATTGTGAGTAAGATTAATTGCAGACCTAATTCATCATTTTATTTAGGTTAGGCCAGACTAACTTAAGAAGACATAACATATGCTAAGGCCAATTAATAGGCTAAATGAGTTGATCATCATGAATAATGACTCACTGCCTTAATTGGTCATGCCCATGAATCAATGGTTTTTTAATAAATAATTTTTCATTACATGCGAGATGATTATAATTAGTAATGATAGATTACTATTCATTTTCACTTATAATTATACCATTCTCTACTTTATATCTAATTTGAGCATTATACATTATGTGATTGTATTATTCTAAGTACTATAATCAATTACTTTGTCAAAATAAACTCAAATATATTAAATTAATAAAATTTATAACTAATTAGTACATAATCATTCCTTTTATATCTGATTTGATCATGATGGGATATGTATAAGTATTATTATAAGCGATATACTTAACTACTTTGTGATATTATGATGAGCGATATTAGATTAATTTGAATTATTACTTTGTGATACTATGATTAGCGATATTAGATTAATTTGAATTATCACTTAATTTTCAAACTTTCTCTATTTTTTTAAATATTTTTATAATGTGACGATATGCAATAATGTTATAGTAAATACTCTAGTGACCTATTTTGTCACACTCTACTTAATGATAATAAATTAATGAAATCTCTTACCATTTAGTGCACTACCATTCCTTATGTAACTAATTTAATCATGGGATAATATGTAATTGTATTATGGTAAATACTATAGTCACCTACTTACTGAGATAATGATTAATAATAATTGATTAGTGTGAATTTATACTTAATTTAGCAAAATGCATCTATTATCTATTGTATTTAAGTATGAGACAATTTGTAATAGTATTATACTAAGCATTTTACTCACTTATTTTGTTACATTATACTAAAAAATATTGAATTACTTTAATTTCTCATTAATTTGTGCAATATGTATATTAGTGTAATACAGAGTACCATAATTAATTATGGCTTATAATTTGATCATGGAGTAATATATAATTATTTTTATACAAAATATTATAATAAATTACTTTGTCATATTATACTCAGAGAGATTAAATAAATTACTCTTATCACTAAATAGTTCCACATTATTCAATTTAAATCGAATTTGACCTTAAGACAATATATATTAGAGTTAAGTTATATATTATAATCACCCACTCTTTGATTTTATCATTAATCATTCGTCAAATTATCCTAAAAATATTAAATTAATCGAATTTATTTACTAATTAATAAGAATTCATTCAATTTAAATCTAATTTAACTATGGAATGATCTGTAAATAGTATTATATAAAGTAAAATAATAACTTAATTTGTCAAATTAAGCAAAATTTATTAAACTAATTACGTTTCTCACTATTAGTTCAAAATTGACCAATTTAAATCTGATAAAACCATATGAATATGTATAATAGTGCTAAGCTAAATATTATAACAACCTATTTTGTGATATAATTATTGGTCATATTTGATTAATGTGAAATTTCACTATATTTTGTATCTAATTTTGACATAAGACAATATGCAATAGTGTTAATATAAAGACTATATTCACTTATTTTGGTGAGATAATAATTAATGATAATAGATTGATGTGATTTTTCTATTACTTTTCCTAAATTCATCCAATTTGTTTCTAATTTTAACATGAGACAATATGTAATATTGTTAAGCTAATTACATTAACCTAATTTGCCACATTATACTTCATGATATTTAATTAACTAAAATTTTCACTAATAACACTTATTTTGTGACATTCTATTCAATGTTTCGTTAGTACCTCTTTAAATTGGAATAATATTAATCTATTTATACTATAACATTCATGCTTTTAACTGGATTTATTACTAAAAGGTTTAATTAATTTACAAATTTCAAAGGAAAGTTGAAAAAAAAAATAAGGAAATGAGTAAGCGACGATATCAATATAGTGAAAACGATAGCAAAAAATTTCAATAGAACTAAATTACTTATTCTTCATAGCAAAATATTTGCTCTTTGATAAATAATACTTACTCTTTGATGCATAATATTTGTAATTTAATGGTTTTTATAAGCCCAAAATGGTCAAATTACACATAGTAAACAGTAGTTTCGTTGTAATTTTACATTTCAGTCTCTCACTTTTGTAGTTTAATATTTTTATATATCATTGATATTACACTATTGCCCCTCAAAAGCAAATTTCACATTTTTCTAAAAAAAAAAATTTTGGGGGACAAAAATCAAATATTTTTTTTTGTCACAACCTGCTATTCAAGGTAACACTTTTTTTATATTTTTGTCTTTTAGTGAGGCACTTAGTGCCTAAAAAAAAGGGTGAGGTACATGAGAATTTGCCTTCGCCTTCTTCAATAGCCTTCAAGATTTAATTTTTGTTCTGTAGTTTTGGTAGGTATGTATAGGAAGTTGTGCCTAGAGCCATCTATAATATTTATTATTTTTATTTTATTACTATTTATTTATTTATTGGGCCAAAGTGAGGAGTATAGTTGATTAACGAGTAATATTAACAATTCTCCCAGTTTTTGGAGCCAATCGACCCCAAAATGGTGCGCTTCATAACATTGACCACATTTGTTGGCTGTTTGATGGTGCACCTCAGCTCAGCTGGTGGTGACCTCTCTTAATTAACAGAAAGGCAAGTTGGAGGATATCCCAACTTGTGGTCACGGAGAGATCCGTCCGTATATGGACATGCTCTGGTCGTCGTTTTCGCCGCCATATTCCACTTTTCTTGAAGGAAACTCGGACTATATGTTGATTAATAAAAATTCTGAAAGCTTAAAGTTTTTAAATTGGATAATTTTTACTCTAGTATCAAAACATGCTCCGAATTCTATTAAAATTTATTAAATAGGCGCTCTAGTCGATTGCTCTTCTTGTTCTTACCTTCATACATAACCACTTAACTATGCACGGTGAGGGTGTCTTAATTTTGTAATAATTGATGTGACAGATTGAATTGTTATTCTTAGTTCATATTACTAAGTCTATTTAGTGTAAGTTTTATTTCACCAAAACTAATCTTGGTTACATTCCAAAAACAAAATACACTAATCCTGGTTTATATTGGTAGTACGACAAGAAATTGGGTCACGTTATCGTCTTTGTTTGTAGAAATCATGCCAAGAGGTAGATCTCCTAAATCTTGGATTTTGAAAGTTGATGTGGTGGATATTCATAACCTGCAAAATTGAAATCATTAGAAACTAAGTAAGCTGACCCCGAAAAATAGAAGGAAAATACCAAAAATTAAATCATCAAAGTAATTCAATTAATAAATTGAGAATGTCTAATGCTAAACACAGCTGTCATTTACAAATATTGGACTGCACGACTGACGGTGCCCTAAAAAGTCTCAAATTTTTAAGCGCAACTCTTATTTACAACATGACTGATTGTAGCTTAAAAAGTCTCACTTTTTTTTAACTTATTTAGGAGAAGATTAGACTCTTATCAATGAATTTCACATCTTTGCTTTCTTAAATAGAAGACTTGGTCTTGGGATTTGATACCAACTTAGATGGAACCCAAATACGAGTTCATTCTTATACAACCAAGCAAATTTTCTTTGATTAGCGTCTATTTTTCTAGTTTGAAGATCCCATTGAGGTTCACTACAGTAGTTTGATGGTATTTTGATCCATCTAGAAAGTTGACCTCATAAAAGAGCGTTCAAAATTATGACTTGCTTCCCAACATTTTTCTTTATTTATTTATTTTCGTTTTTTTTTTTTTGAAAAAACGAAATGAATAACAAAAATTCTCTCAAATACGTCTTGAGAACATCTTTTCCTTCCATTTAATTTTAAAAATACAAAACAAAACAAAGAACAGAAATGCTATCAAGCGATCCCCGAAAACAAAACTCAAAAAAATACATCAATAAAAAAAAAAGTTCTAAACAACTAATTGAGCCCCAAAAAGATGCTATTTCCCAAAGTTTCCCTTAGCTTGTGATGTCCAGCCCATATCTGACCATTGCTCTCTTCCATATCCATTGGGCCGGGAAAAAAGAAGAAAAAACTCTAAACTATTACATAAAGGCTTCACTTTGCTATAAATAAATAAATAAATAAATAAAGCTTCACAATAGAAGTTGTCATGTTTTTATTCAAATTAATTAGACCTCATGTCTGTTCTGGCTAACATAGAGAACAAATAAAATAGAAGCAAAAAAAAAAATCAAGCAAAAAAAAGATCATTCTTTTTTTGCAGCAGCATATATATCATACATATATTATAAAGTACTAGATGATTGTAGCAGCTGAGTTGATGAAGTGTATCCCCATTATTTCACATTACTCTAATACTCAATTACTAAAGAAGAACCATACAACAATTTTATGAAGTCTTCTGACTAAATTCACTTTCACATACTTGATACTAAACTCATCTGCCAAAGAACTAAATATTCGTGATTATCCATTCCTTAAAAGGGTGTTACTACTAACCCATGGTGTAAGAAGGAGTTGGCAAGTTTATAACAGTGCTCTTCACTTTGGTCATCATGTTAATGCTGTTGGTGATTCCTTGTGACCCAATTCCACTGTCTTTTATACCCTGCAGTCAGTGAGGAAAGTGTTGGCCACGGAACGAGAATGTTGGGTTATGTAGTGAATGATTATCTTGTGAGGCGTGTTGAGAGTTTACCTGAAACGGGAAATGATCTGGTCCGCGAGCTGGTGCAGAGTTTATCTGAACTGTCCCGGTCTCCATTGCATCGCTGATTAGGATTGCCTTGTTGATGTCCCTTGTGAAGACACAACCCTGTTTAAGACGTGAACCAATGTAAGACTATGGGAAGAGAAAAAGAGAGAGATAAAGAGTAGAAGTGACTAAGCATACTACTATGAGAATTTTGTTTCCTAACATTTTTGGCTTTGTATATTTATATTAATTACATTATAAGATAAACGAACTTAGCTTCATAAAATCTTTGAGATCGACAAGTAATTATGATATTTTCGACAGTCGTAGTTTTAGAAAGGATAGTTTCAAATTTAAGTTGTAAATGGGATACTAAAAGCCTTGGCCAAACTGAATATTATAGAGGATGTCAGAAGCAGAACGAGACAAAAAAATAAACGAGTTCATTGTGCTAGAAGCACATAGTAGATGACATTGCACATTTGCGCATCAATCGAGATTTTTCTGGTGTAACCAACCAGAAAGGGTCAGAATACATGTATCAGAAAAAGACAAATATGTTATGTGAGTGAAGCATGGAACTTTTGATGGTGATCAGAAGATCAAAGCAATATTTTCATGCTGAACTAATTAGTATAACTACACAGTTGGGAAATCAGTACACCTTGTTTTGTTGTTTTTTTTTTTTTTTTTTTTGTGAGAGCTAATAAATACTGAGACACTGAGAGAATTGAGAGATAAGTCTGTACCTGGAGTCCAAAATTGCTGGCATTGCAATGGTGGATACCTTCTTCAACAGAGCTAATCCTAATTACCGGTAAAACTGGTCCAAAAGGCTCCTCCCATGCAATTCTCATGTCAGGCCTGACATTATCTAATAACAAAGGCCAGATAAGATTGCCCTCTCTCTTGTATGGCTGGCAAAATGTTGCTCCTTTCTCTTTCGCATCCAAAACCAATCCTTCAATAAAATTCGCAGATGACTCCGAAACAACAGGAGTGATATCACTGTCATCCTCAGGGGGGCCAACACTCAGTTTTGCTACCCTGGCCTTCACTTTCTCAACAAGGGCATCAGCAACAGATTCAATTACCAAAACAACTTTCACAGCAGTGCACCTTTGACCACTGTTGTAGACGTAGAAATTATGCAAAGGAAGAATACATTGTGTTAAGTTTTTATAAGAGAATTATATTTCAAGAAACTTCTCTTTGTTGATCAAAATGACAACATTTTCTCAAAATTAAGGGAGATCGTCCCTAACAAACTGCCCAAAATCACCTGCTTTAGTACCATGTCAAATTATTAATCCATCCCAAAAGCTTAATCTTTTACGAAGTAGGCCAGCAATTGGATTATATTCTAACATGCACTAAGATTGAACAACATTTTAACACAAACCAATTAGGAGACTGAATATATAAGAATCCATTCACCTGTAAGAAAAGCCTCCTTTTATGATGTTTGCAGCTACCAAATCCAGGTCAGCATCCTCAAGCACAATGCATGCATCTTTTCCTCCCAACTCCATCTGGAGAGGGATCATGCCGGCCTTCTTGGAGATTGAAATACCAGTGTCTCCACCAGTGAAGCTGAAAAGGAATGGATTCAAGAGTATGCTTCAGTAATCCCATAAACAACTGATAAAGAGACAGGTCCGTCTATTATGGTTTGAAAGACTGAAAAGTTTAGGCACTACCTTATACAGTTTACCCCAGGGTGCATGGTAAGGAAGTCACCGATCTCAGATCCCTTTCCAGTGACACAGCTGATAAGGCCTTTGGGAAAACCAGCCAAGTGAAAGCAGTGCACCATGTGGAGACAAGAAACAGCACCCTAAAAGGAAATCAGCAGATTCAGAGGACAATGAAATTACTAACTAGCAAATATTAGTTTGAATGTAATTAGCATTTCAAAGTTAACAGTCTTATTTCCTATTAGATTAGTCTTTGGAACATACTGTAGCTTATGGAACAAAGTCATTTTAGTAATGGTATTACCTGAGTTGGGGGCTTGAGCACAAGGGAGTTTCCAGCTATCAGTGCAGGAGCAATTTTCGAGACAGCAAGGTTGACAGGGTAGTTAAATGGTGGAATAGCTAAAACCACACCAAGAGGAATCTGCAATCAAAACTGGACTAGTAAATCTTGTTCACCTGTTTTTATTTCTTTTCAAAGGACCAAATACCCGCATTATACATGTATTATTACCATGAGAAAGAACTTTCAGCAAAGAAAATTAACTATTTTTATAAGCTAATAACAAGACGTGACAGAAAGCTTTTGAGTAATGTATTTAAATGAGTAATTGACTAAAGTTCACATTTTCTACTGCTCTATTATCGATCAAAAATTTTTTTGGTAATGCTTGCAATCTTACGCAGTCATCTTTCGTGACATAATATAACTAATTTTCCAACAACATGGCTTTCAGTGACTTGAGATATTGACAAGAAAAAGGTGATGACAACAAAATGACTTAAATAAACAGAAACAGTAGGACGAGTGAACTGAAAAAGAGAAGAAAGAAAAAAAAAAAAAAAATCAGTTACAACGAGAATTTCTAGAGGATGAGTAAGAAGTAATAAATATAATTATGGCATGACGTAAAGTACTTCCCACTAGTGCTTTTCTTTTGCATATAGAACTTATCCATAAGACCCACTTCAGAAAATTTCTACAATAAACCAAACTAGTTCTGCATGTCTCAAATATATATATACGGAGGAGATTTCAATGGTTACGTCTCCATGAGTAATCATCATTAAAATGCGTGTAATAATAAATTTATTATTTAAATTAGAGTACTACTAAGTTGATTTTCTAAAAAAGTTTTATAATATCAATGCCAATTAATTACAATAAATTTTACTGCCCAATTACCAATGTAATTAAAACAGTTAGATTTTCATCCAACGGTTAAAAAAACAATAACCATCGATGGGTAAATATAGTAGTAACCATTGAAACCTCGTTACTACTACCATGTGGGTCCATCAATCTTCTTAATGTCTTGTAAGAGGTGCTATAACGGAATACTATACAGAACAAAACACACTTTCTCACTCACACAATGACTTTAGTCAATCAAAACTCGATGAAAATAATATAAAGAAGTAACAATAGAAAATAAATATACCTTGGAAGTAAGACAGTACTTAGTCCTCTCATTTCCGGGAAAACTATCAGAAACCAAGAACTTCCCTTCTCCCAAAATCCTAACCCCTTCTTCTGCACAGTAAGACACCAGATCTCCAGACCTCACAACCTTCAACAAAAGCCCAAAACTTTTCATCAAACACCTTGAGAACTCATGAACCACTAAAACTTCTCAAACATGAACAAACTAAACTACAACTAAAATCCAGAAACGACAACAAAAATGTACACACCTCAGTGACTGCATCTTTGGCTGGTTTAGCAATTTCTTTAACAAGACACTCTGCAATTGGAGCCTTATGCTCCTTGAGAATAGCAGCTGCCTTGTGGAGTAGCTCAGCTCTCTTCCAAAGTGGAGTCTTTGCCCATGATTTTTGAGCTGCTTTGGCTATTTCCATAACCTTGTTCACCTCTTCTTGACTACAAGCTATTATATATATATATATATATATATATAACATGCATTAAAACCAGAACATTTAAGCATTTAATTGAAGACAATTAGTGATGATTATGAACATAGTTATTGTAAAAATCACCTTGAACCTTGTACTGAGTCTTTCTAGTGGTGGGGTTAATTATAGCAACACTTTTATTAGAAGAAGATTTCTTCCACTCTCCATCAGAGTAGTACTTGTACACTTCCCCATCTAAAATCTCTGCAAAAACTCCAGTCCCAACCATGGTTATTGGTTTCTTTCTAAATGAAAAAAGCTCAGAAACCCAGAAAAGATAAGCAACCCAAGATTTCTAGTATGTGAAAAACTTCAATGGAAGAAGAAGGCTTTGAGTGAGTTGGGTAGAGCGAAGTGAGGAGTGTCTGGTGTGGGTTTGGTCTGGTCTGGTTTGGTTTTCTGAGGGAGAATTGAAATGGTTTGGTGGGACTTTGTTGGGTTTATATAAGAGGAAGGTGAGCCACGCTTTGGATGGTTACAGAGGCTAAAATGTGACAGAGGAAACGAGTTTGGTTAGGTGGTTCAAAGCTTGCCATGTGGGCTTTTCGTTACTTTTCCTTTGCAGTAGTCTCTTTTTTTTTTAATTATTAATATTAATGAGACGTATAAATACCGATATTATGTATGAAGGCCATTGTTATTTTGAGTTACTTTCCAAAATATATGATTGCGAAAAAAGAAAAAAAGAGTAGTTGGCCTCGTTTATAACGAAGCAGATGGTGAAAGAGAGAATGAGCTAACTATTCATATGGAACAAAACAAAACTAGTAGTTTTCTCAGTAGAGTTGTTTTTTTTTCCCCCCTTACTAAGAGTAACTATAAGATTAATAAGATGGTACAAGGTATTGCTATATGTATATAGATACAAACAGAGTTAATGTTCCATGCATCAGTTTATCATAGTCCTCGGAATATATATATATGGGCACCAATTTAGTAGGTATTTTTTTTTTTTTTTACTTACACATTGGTATCATTTTAACAAATGAAAATTTATTATGCATTTTTTTTATTGTAAAAAATAAGAGAGAGAAATAGTATTAATGATGCACATCTTTTCATGCACTTTATTATAGCCGTTAGATCACCATTAGATGATGATCCAACGGCTAAAAAAAAAAACCTACACATAGGTTAAAAAAAAAAAAAATACCTACTGAATTGGCAACCTATGTATATATATCTGCACCAATTTGGTATAACCTATCTATATTATTATTTTGCTTAATTAAAAATCATCACTCACGTCTTTTTAGAGTAAAAGTAAAGAGAGAAAAATATTAAATAATGGATATTTATTTTCATTATCTTTTTTCCTACTCAAATTATGATAGCTATTAGATAATGATCCAACGACTAAAAAAAAATTTATATTTCTAGGTTAAAAAAAAAAAAAAAAAGACACCTATTAGATTGGAAACTATATATATATTTAGTTTCTAATTTAATAGGTATCTTTTTTTTACCTAGAAATATATATATATATATATATTACCATCTACCTAAACAAAAGGGATAGGATGGAGTCCTATTCAAGAACCGGTCATGTCACATAATTTTAGCCAATGTAGAACACATTTATCCAATGATATGTTCGAAATTGAATAAATCATGTGATAAAATCGATCTCTAAATAGAACTACGTCAAAGCCCAATATATATATATATATTATATTATGCCGTGTGACTATCCTCGAACCATAATACAACATAAGATTTAAACTAGTTTGGGTATAAGTAAAAATTGAGATACCAAAGTCTTGCACCAGAAATTTACACTAGTGATATGGCATCAGTTTTATCCACATAACTTTAAATAGTGTGGTCCTACTATAAAATAAGTAGTGGTTGAAATGTATGCCACATCATCTAGATTTTAATGTAAGTTTTTTGTGCAAGATTTTAATGACCCTATCATTACTCGTTTGATATATGATATTAGGAGACTTTAATATAGTTTGTAGTTGGGATTCTAGCTTTTGCTTTTCTACTTAAATGAAGGAGTTAATTGCAACAAAAAAAAAAAAAAAAAATTGAAGTTTAACTTTTCTATAATTTAAATCTTATATTTTGGTTTCTGCAAAAAAAAAAACATATCTTCACATCTTGAAATTTTAAAAATCTGTACCTTTAAAAGACTAACATAAATTGGGCAAAATGTGAACGGAGGGTACAAATTTTTTGAATTTCAAAATATGAAGACATTTTTTTGTAGAAACCAGAACATAGGTTTGATATTACAAAAAAGCAAAATTTCTCTTTTTTTATTTTTTTTTTTACAGTTCACCCATAAATTTATATATATATAGTAGGTATTTTTTTATATATCTACATACATATATTATATATATAATAAAGAGAATGAAAGACTTCATTCTGACCTTGTGAGGTCTTGCAGGGCAAATTAATGAATTGGTACAAAATCTTGTGTGAATTCATATGAAATTCGTCTTATGTTTTCCATAATAAGCAAGAATGTGTATATACTTGTTTACTTTACTAACAAAGATATTGTAGTGTGAGAATTAGACTGTACAATTCAAATATACGTATAGTTGTCATATGTAAATTCTTCACCTCCTGTATAGAAAGAGCTCGCTAGTCAAAATACCAATAACAAGTTGTTGCCAGATGAAGAAAGCAGCTCGTAGGACCAATTTAGATTGCCTTTAGGTTTTTGGCCAAACAACTCAGATGAAGAACCTTAATTCAGCTCACACTAATCACTAAGGATAGCGTGACATTCTGGAATATCACAGGTGTCAGACAACTCTAGCAGCTCCTGACTTATTTGACCCATTCTCAACCACTATCACCCACTCAATTATAGTATCTCGGAAAGCTGACTTGCTACTACTACAAACTTCTGGAAAGATGACTCATTACCCCTTATAAATATATCCCAAAGCAATGAATATAGGATTGGATTCAGTTTCATATACTGAATGCTACATAATCAGATTATCTCTCTCTTCTCTGAATAAGCCAATGTTTAGGCTTCATAAATTCAGATTTACACTCTGTGAAAACCCCTACTCTCAATAAAACAGACTATAGTGGATGTAGGCCGATGAGATTGTGTGGCTGAACTACTTTAAATTTGGTGTTGTTTCCTAGTTTCTATTATCGTTTTAATCTCCATCAACATTCCCGTTATTGTACCAGTTTCGGTATCAATAATTTAGCGCTAGAAGGAAGGCGCCTCTATAACTTTGTTCAAAAATCCATTGATTTATGTTCTTCTTTTCCAGCTTAAGGATAATTGAAAATGGTGGCAACAAGACGTCAAAACAACTCTCAAGTGGAAGAGATCACCTCTAGACCATAGGCTGATCGTATCGGTGAGCCGCCAACCCGTTCGCATAGTGGCACTACTGTGGAAGTAGTGGCAAAATAACTTGAGTTCGCCTGGAGCTGAGGCTCTGGTAGAATACATGCAACGGAGGTTTGGCGGCGCCCTGGAAAGGAGCTTATAGAGCAGGAAGATCATGGTGTTGATCTAGTTGAGTTACATGCTAAACAACTCCAGCACGAAGAAATCTTAGGAGATGTCTAAGCCTCTGTCAATTCTATCCATAACATGCTCAAGAATTTGATTGGACCAGGTGTTATCCGTGAATAGCCCAACCATACGAAGCCCCCAGTCCGAGACGACCAGGTTCGAGGTCGAATCAGTATTGTCATGGCTTCCAGACGATATGTTCGTGATGATTCCCGTACCGTCAGCACAAGGAGACCAAAGACGATGGCTCAACCAGCGATCATAACAACATTTCAAGGAGCTCGAGGTGACAAGTCACACCCTCAACCACCTCATCCGACCAACTGTTCCAATCAACAAGCAGACCTAGTTCAAGCTGAATCGGCTTGCAACATTTTCAGCCGAATTGGAGACTGGGTTGCCAAATCAGCTCGAGGCCATGGATCTGATCTCCTAAATAGGTTGAATCAAAAAAGGGTAAGCACCACGCACACTGCAACCAGTAAGAGTTTGACTATCATGACTGTATTAAGGAACCAGCCGCCTGCCTAAGAGGTAGCTCGCATAAGAAACGAGCTTATCGCCTGAATAGCTTGGGAGGAGTATTCGGTAGAAGGAGACTACTCACCTTTCCCACTTCCAGATGGTTTGAAGATGCCAACCATCATACCTTATGAAGGGAAGATAGACCCTAGTGACCATCTCAACTCGTTCAATGACACTTGCAAAAGGAGCAAAGAAGTGGCACAAGAAGCTCCTAGAGGGGTCCATTTTCTACTAGAAGCAATTCTCTCAAGAGTTTATACGGTAGTTTCAAGCCTTTAGAGCATATTCGACACCATGTTTGACCCTTGCAAATGTTATATAAAATAAAAATAAAAGTCTCGATTCCTACTTAAAGAGATTTAATAAGGAGGCATCAAAAGTATCCAAAGTCCTTAAAGGAGAAATCTTGAAGGTGTTGCCGGGAGGAATATGCCCCAATAGACCTCTTTGGAAGAATCTTCGAAAAGTGCATTGCACAGATGTAGAAGACTTCTACCAAAGAGCGAAAAAGTACATGCATGTGGAGAATACATAAAGTATAATGGAACCTTCAATTCTTAAAGAAACTATCACAAAGAAGGTTAATAAACAAAAGAAGGGTGATAATTAACAAGCTGCTCCCTCTTCTCTGAAAAAGAACTAAAAGAAGACCCGCTCTGACGAAAAAAGATACCTTCAGTCCTCAAAGTTCACCTATTATACGAATCTTAACAATAGTAAGGAACACATAGTACTTGCTACCGAGGATAAAGCTCTTTACCCACAGCCGCCACCCATCTTTAGATTAAAGGGTGGAAAGAAGGACTAAAGCAAGTATTGTTGGTTCTAACTTGACTACAATTATGGTACCAATGATTGCTTCGACTTGAAAGATGAGATCGAAGAATTGATTTAGCAGGGGTATTTGAAGAGGTTCCAGGGAAAAAGAGACAATATTCGGCGGGAAAATGGGGAAAAGAAAAGAAATTCACCTACCCGTGGAAATCAAGGTCCTGATATCCATGGAGAGATCCAGACCATTTTTGAAGGACCACATATTGGCGGAAAATCTCATTCAAGCCAAAAGAGATACATTCATAAGGCTAGAGAATCTCTACTCACCAACGTTATCCACCTTGAGAACTGCCCTTACAAGAGCTTCCGTAGAGAGAATGAGCTAATAATCTTTATGAAAGAAAATACTTGTCAAGTGCGCTACCCTTATAATGACCCATTAGTTGTTACGGTGCAAATCTACAAGATACTAGTCCGCTGGACTCTCATTGACAATAGGAGTTTAGTGGATATTTTGTAATGAATGCTTTAGAGAAAATGGGATTGGGCACACACCACTTAAAGCCAACAACAACCAAGTTGTATAGCTTTACCAGAGACAGTATTCAACCTCTGGGAGTAATTCGATTGGCTCTCATAGTTGGAGCACCACCTCGGCACACTACCATTATATTAAACTTTTTAGTGGTGGATTGTCTAACTACTTCTAATGCAGTTTTGGGAAGACCTTCCTCCATGAGCTGCAAGCTGTCACCTCAATACATCATCTCACAATGAAGTTTCCAACCCTGGAAGACATAGGAATCTTGCAAAGTGAACAAAGGGAATCTCATAAATGTTATGAGATGTCAATCAGAACTACCGAGAAGAATGCAAGAAGGTCCCTCAGCTTGAACAACATTACATCAGTTTGGGGCCACTCAACGAGAATCTTAATCTTCAGCTGAAAGAGGAAGAAAGAAAGATCGAACCTGTAGAGAAGCTTATTGATTTCCCAGTGGACGAGAACGACCCGACCAAGAAGCTCAAGGTCGGGAAGAATCTCTGCGAGGAACAGCTTGTGAAGCCTCAAAAGTTCCTCAAAGAGAACCTCAATGTTTTTTTGCTTAGAATCACTCTGATATGGTAGGGATCGACCCGCAAGTGATATGCCACAAGCTGAACATTGACCTGGAATTCAGGCCAGTCTAGCAAAAGAGGCGAGCTCTCTTCGACCTGGAATTCAGGCCAGTCGAGAAGCTGTTTCATTTGTGAGTCATTCTACTGGTTGCATTCCATTCTAGTGAAGAAACCGACAGGCAAGTACATAACTTGCATCGACTTTATAAATCTCAATAAATCCGGCCCAAAAGATAGCTTCCCGCAACCTCGCATTGATCAGCTCTTTGATACAACAGCTGGACACGAGCTATTGAGTTTCATGGATGCCTATTCAGGTTACAATCAAATTCCAATGTATGGGCTAGATGAGGAGCACACATCATTCATTATCGACCGTGGATTATACTATTACAATGTGATGCTATTCAGACTCAAAAATGTTAGAGCAATGTATCAGCATCTTGTTAACCATATGTTCACTGATTAAATCGGTAAAAACATAGAGGTGTATGTGGATGACCATATCGCACACTTAGAAAAGATGTTCGGGATCCTAAGATAGTGCCACATGAAGTTGAACCTGCTCATATATACATTCGGAGTGTCATCAGGAAGTTTCTAGGATTCATCGTCAATGAACAAGGAATCGAAGCTAATCCTAAGAAGATTCAAGCTCTACTCGACAAAGAATCTCCACGAAAGCCAAAAGAAGTTCAAAATCTTGCAAGGAGGATAGTAGCTCTCAATAGATTCATCTCAAGGAAAACTGATAAATGCATCCCCTTCTTCCATGTGCTGCATGGAGCAAAAAGATTGAGTGGATAGACAAGTGCGAAGAAGCATTTCAGCAGCTTAAGTAATATCTAGGTAAGCCTCCTATCCTTGTTAGTCCATTTCATAACGAAATTCTCTATGTATATCTTGCAGTTTCAGAACATACAGTTAACTCAGCTTTGATTCGAGAAGAAAATGGTGTATAACACCCCATTTATTTCGTAAGTAAAAGACTGCTAAATGCAGAGCTCCGATATTCTGAAATAGAAAAGTTGGCATATACCTTGGTGACCAGCTCTTATAAGCTACGACTCTATTTTCACACTTATACAATCCATGTCCTCATTAACTTTCCACTTAGACAAGTGTTGCAGAGGCCTAAAACATCCGGGCAACTCCTAAAATGGGTTGTGGAGCTGAGTCAATTTGACATTCTATTTGTCCCTAGAACTGATATCAATAGCTGAGTTTACATACTGTCTAAAGGAGATCCAGCTAGAGCCAATAATGGCTCTTCTTTTGTGGAAGTTGTTTGTAGATGGGTCATTTAATGAGCAAGGTTTGGAAGCCAGATTAATGCTTGTTATTCCAGATGAATATAAGATTCACTATGCCTTACGCTTTTGGTTCCATACCTCTAACAACGAAAATACAAATGTTGATGCATTAGCTAAGCTCACCTCAACAAAAGATGCCGACCTGCTTGATGTAATACCTATAGAATTCCTCGAAAGACCAAGCATTGAGGCTCATGGAGATGTTTAATCTCTCAAAGTTCATAAGCTGTCATGGATGGATCCTATTTATTCATTCTTGAAAGACGACCAGCTGCCCTTGGAAAAGGAAGAAATTCATTGACTTAATGCCAGGTTTGTGGTGCTCATAAATTATATCGATGAGGCTTCTCTGTGCCCTTACTTCGTTGTGTAGATCACGAAAAGGCTCACTATATCTTGAGTGAAATTCATGAAGGAATTTGTGAAAATCATTCAGGAAGGTTATCGTTAGCCAGAAAAGCTACACTTTAAGGTCACTACTGGTCTACGATGAAAAAGGATGCTATAGATTATGTACAAAAATGCAATAAGTGCCAACACTTCTCAAACTATCAAAAGGTACCAACTAACAAGCTCACAACAAGGAGCTCACCTTGGCCATTTGCTGTTTGTAGAATTGACCTGATTGATCCACTACCTCCAGGTCGTGGCGAAGTAAAATTCGCGGTGGTTGCTGTTTATTACTTCACCAAGTGGGTTGAAGTTGAGCTATTAATATTTATACGTTCAAATAAAACCGTTGCATTCATTGCCAAGTCAATCTTGTACTGTTACAGAGTGCCATACAAGCATATTTCAGACAATGGAACTCAGTTCGAGAGTGAAGAAATATTTCAATCCTACGAGCAATTCAGAATTATTAAAAGCTTGTCGACCGTTGTCCATCCTCAGACCAATGTACAGGTCAAAGCCATCAACAAGATCCTAACGCAGAACTTGAAAACTAAGCTCAAGAAATATAAAGGAGCTTGGATTGATGAGCTCCCTAAAGTATTGTGGGTATACCGAACTATTGTGGGCATACCAAATTACAACTCGAATTGCCACCAATAAAACTCCCATCTCAATGGCATAAGGCGTAGAGGCAATGTTGCCGGTAGAAACTAAAGTGTAAACTCATAGAATAGAAAGATTTTTTCTGGAAGTCAACTATGAGTTTCTTGCAGGGAACCTCGACCTCTTGGCAGAGAAATGCAACAAGGCACAAATACGAGTAGCAGCCTATCAACAGCGAGTAGCTCGCTACTTCAATTCATAAGTGCAAGCTAAATTCTTCCTAGTGTGGCGACCTAGTCCTAAGGAAAATAATGCCCAATACCCAAGAAGGAGGATCTGGAGTCCTTGGTCCAAATTGGAAAGGGTCGTACAAAATTTCCAAAGAGATTCTACCAGGTACCTACAAATTAGCTCGTCCTGACAATAGCAATGTGTCGCGAGCTTGGAATGCCGAGCACCTGCGAAAGTATTACCAACGAACTGCTCATGTTGTTTCTCCCAAAATTCTGCTCGACTTTAGTAAAATCCTTAAACCAATGCTAGTTTTGTGACGACTTGATTCCTCCTGAAACTAGAGGAGTAAGAGGATTATAAGCACTTAGTCTAGACTTATACTTTAGTACCTGGAAGCTGGTGTGAATATAGCTCGTCGAAGGAAAAAATCGAGCTTTTTCGAAGCTCTAACAACCATGTTCGAGATCGTTATTGATAAGGCTCTAGGAACATCTCAAGGAGAAGAGTTCAGTTTGTTCGAAACTTTAGTTACCATGTTCGAGGTAATTGTCGATAAAACTCTATTTCCATTTCAAATCATACCTAATTCAGTTTAAAGTATCTCTAAAGTCTTAAGTCACCCTAGGAATCTTGGTTAAAGGTCTTGGCCTTAATTTAAACAATTTTTATAGAATTATGGCTAAGCAAAAAAAAAAAAAAAGAAAAAAAAAAAAGAAAAACAGCAGCTTGTACGTATTGTGATAGATAAACGCTTTTTTTAAATACATGTCAAAATCAAGTAGCTCATAAAGCAAAAAGTAAGATTGACTTTTTTCTGTGAATATGAGCATATACAAAAAATAAACTAAGGCAAGAGTTCGAGAATTGGAGCTTAAAAGAGTTAGAGCTACAATTTTAATTTAATTAATGTAATTGAAGTATATACAAAAGAAAATTACTTGAAAGTAAAAATGAAAAGAAGCTCCTAAGTCTAATCTCGAGCAAGTGAAGGTTGTTGCTGAATAGTTGCGGCATTCTAGCTGACTTGATCCCTGCTCAAATCTGCTCCAGCCAAATCCTGTGTAACCTCTTTGCCAACTTGTTCTGTAACCTTCTCATCATCGCCTTCGACAAAGATACTCACCAGCTTCATAGCCTCTTCACCGAAGATGGAAAAATCAAACTTTCTATAGTGGTATTATAGTGTGTACGTCAAAGCTCCTACTTCATCTTCTTTGAAACCGTCCACAAATTATGTGAACTCTTTAGTACCTAGATGGGAGAATTCTTTATAATCCTTTTGAAGCTATGAAAATTCGGCCTTTGCCTTTGCAAGCTGATTTTTTAAGTCCTCAGCCTCAGACTTAACTCTTTTAAGCTCTTTTACTTTATCATTAGCGACCTGTAGCTCGTTCCTCAGTGCTATTAGGTCTTCTTGAGCCTTGTTGAATGAGTCTTTAGCCTGCTCATACTCGTCGACCTGCTTCTTTGCATTTTCAAGCTTGCCATCGAGGTCTTCAACTCTTATTTTAAGTCGAGTAATCTTTATATTTTGATAGAAGACCTCTTTTTACATGCCGTCAATTTTCTTCTTGCTCCCAGTAACAGCTTCGAGCAAAGGAGCGTTCTTATTCACATCCTTGAAAATGAGGACACAAGCCTAAAAACAAATAAGTGTTAGAATAGAAAGAAAAAATACAGGTCAGATGAACAAGTGAAAAAGAAAAGAAAATGCTTATCATAGTCAAATACTTGGCAACCATGTGAGGAATGGCTGTACTAGAAGTCTCCTCAACGACCTTCCAGTCATTGGTAGATGGAGACTTACTGAAATTCTTTGTTGTAATCTCAACAAGGGCAAGTCTTCAGCAGCTCGCTTGCTTGACTTGGAAGCCTTCTGAGCATTTTTAAGTAGGCCATTCTCACCTATAGCAGCTTTTATCTTCTTTGAAGCCTTCTTAACCACCTCATCCATGATTGCCTTACCCTTACCCGAAGGATCAGGTAAGGGAGAGCTTGAGATATTCTGCCCGGTGGACTTCAGCTAGAACTGTAACTGAAATAGGCTGCTCACTACTCTTTAAAGGGGTGCTTGCAGCAATAGTTTTGCTCTTGCTTTGGAGCTGGGCCTAACTCGAGCTCACTACCCCTGCTTTGTTCTTCTTGTTCGTAAGATGGAACTTCATTTTCGAGCTAGAATGTGCGAGGTTTTTGAAAGTAACCTTTGCGACCTCTTATATCGGGCACCTCGGTAGCTTCTTACCTTTTTTTCACAACCTGCAAGCGATGAGATTTGCATTGTTAAGGATCTTCTCGCAGCTTTTACTTGAGGAGAGAAGCAAACTGACCGTATTAACCCTGGTAATCACCTCATCAAACACATCAAGCCGAAACTTATGATCTACCAAAAAGAAGACAAGGTTAGCTCAAATTTTACTAAGTTAAAAAGGAAGAATAAAAGAAAGAAGAATCTACCAAGAGAATTATAATCCCTGTATTTAACATAGAGATAATCAAGATAGAAACACAAGGTCTTCCAGACACTTGTGTTGAACTTATAATCTTCTACAAGACTATAACCTGGCTTCAAATGAGCTGCGAGATAGGAGAACCCCACTAACCTCAGACAACCCTTCAGCCCACACGTATAGAAAATCTCTTTCGGTGAAGGTCCTTTGAAGCCGAACTTGTGGTAGATGATCCTTAGCGACGTCATAATCCTCTAGCCATTTGGGGTCAATTATGTAGGTGCGAACTCGAAGAAGTCAAAAGCTCGAATGAAGTACGGTTGGAGAGACAGTATCCCACTCGCCTTCAAAATCTGCTCGCTATACGCACAGCACGTATATGATAGAAAACCTGCTCGACACGACCCCTTTGGCCTGTATAAGTGAGCTTCCTTCAGACTATACGAGCTGATAATTCTCTTCAGCTCGTCATTGGTATTCTCGCTCTCAATCCTGAGAGCTATAAATCTTGAGGTTTTGAGCTTTTTTAGCCATGCTTCTCATTTTATAAAAATGACCTTCCCAGAACTCGAAGAAGCTTCTTCTGAGGACTCGATACGAGACGAGGTCGCTTCATCTCCCTCAAGATATTGGTCCACCTCTCTCAGAAGTTGGTCAAATTCAGTGCTTTCCTCCCCCACGACCAGTTTTCGCATCCTTAACCATTTTTTCAAGCTCTCGTTTTTCCTCCCTATATCCTTCAAAGAGTGCCTAAACGAAAGGGTCGAGAATGACGAAGAAAGTTCAATAACTATGTCTGGACTTCTTCCCCTCATTGATTCAATTTAAAAACCTAAGGGCACCTGCAGAGAGGAAGTCATGCTCGTGTATATTAGTTTCCTAATTCAAAGGAGGAGAATCTAAAAGCTAAATACTCGAAAAAGCTCAAAAGAAACAAGAACAAGGAATAAGAAATGCTTACCAGAAATGAAGAAGATGACCAGAGGAATTGGCGGCTTCATGGCGGATAAAGGTCAGTCTTTTTTCCTCTAAGTCCAAAGTTTCCTTCTTTTCTCTCTCACTTCTCCTCTCTGGTTTAGAGAAAGCTTCTATCTCTCTCTGCTCAAAGTTCTTGAGAATTCAAAAATTGGGGTAGAGAGATGATTTCGAAATATATAAAATGAAATGAAAGGTCTATTAATCTCAACCATTCAGAAAAAAAATGATCTAATGGTGCACTGAAAAAGAGAACGTGGGTATTTAAGAGTGGTCGTACGACTTTTGAAGACGACGCATTGACTGTCCTCAGAAAACACAAAAACAAGATAGGCATAGTCAACACGTGTCTCCAGTCAGTCAGAGGTGACATCATGAAGAATTCGAAAAACATCAAAGTTTTAATTTCTAGTCGCAATTGTAAAACAGCTCACTAGTTTCAACCAGGCAACCAAAACTGAAGGGCAAATGTTATATATAAATCCTTCACCTCCTATACAAAAAGAGTTCACTAGTCAAAATACTAATAACAAGTTGTTCCCAAATGAAGAAAGCATCTTGTAGGACCAATTTAGGTTGCCTTCAGGTTTTTTGGCTAAACAGCTCGCATAAAGAACCTTAATTCAGCTCGCACCAATCATTAAGGACAGTGCGAAATTCTGGAACATCACAGGTGTCAGACAACTCTAGTAACTCCTGACTTATTCCACCCATTCTCAACCACTATCATCTACTCGGCTACAGTATGTCAGGAAGGTGACTCACCACCACTACAACCTTTTAGAAAAAAGACTCATTACCCCTTATAAATATATCCCAAAGCAATGAATACGGGATTGGATTCAGTTTCATATACTGAGTACTATATAGTCAAATTATCCCTCTTTTCTCTAAATAAGCCAATGTTTAGGCTTTATACATTTAGATTTACACTCTGTAAAAGCCCTCTCTCTCAATAAAACTGACTATAGTAGACGTAGACCAATGAGATTGTCTAGGTAAACCACTTTAAATATGGTATCGTTTCCTAGTTTCTATTGTCATTTTAATCTCCATCAACATTCCTGTTATACCAGTTTTCGGTATCAACAATAATTAGTTTTCTTTAGCCAGAAAAACCACATAGTTAGAGTTGTACAATTATTAGCAAGTGGATTTTGCCAGTGGTGTTTATTAGTATTTCATTAGGATTCTATAGAAGTGAGCCAATTAAGCTTACATTTGAATCAACAATAACATTTTTCTCAAATGGTCAATGGCCACTATAGTTTGATCAATTTTTGTTGTTGTTATGAATTATATTAGTAATTTTATATTTAACTAAATAAAAAAATATTGTTTTAATTAATATAAATAAAAATAATATTTTTCTTAGGAATTTGACATGAATAGTATAAATTTGGATTAAAATTTAGTAGTGTTTTGAAAAATAACTTTTCTAATAGTATCACAGTGTTATATGACAGGATTCCATTGATTAGTTCTAAAAAATTGTAATTTTATGTTTATACAACACTGTAACACTAATAAAAAAGTTACTTTTCAAAATGATCCTATAACTTTCAAAATAATCCTAGAAAAGCTATTTTAGTCTAAATCAATTAGTCAGGTCCATTATCCCATTTTCTATAATAGTAGAAGTCTTCCAATAAAAAAAAAATAATGACAGTATAAGTCACAAATTTGTTTTAATTGATCTTTTGGCATTCACTTTTCTAAATCTTACAGCCGCATTATTATTATTATTATTATTATTTTTTTTTGGTTTATGAAAATTATAGGTCGGATTATGCTCTATAGCCAGCATTGAAAAATCACCATAAGGACTCTATCTCTGACATTTAACAGACACTGTCATAATATGCAATTGTAAGTACAGCACCATGTGAGTTCCACCATGAAGCTACCACAATGGAGAAGCATCACATTCGACCTAGCATTAATTCTCTTACGAGAAAATTTGACACGTGTATCTTGGCTTAATCTCAACCTATTTGTTAGACAAAGATTGCTCATTATTGGTCACATGTGGCTTCATAATTCTTCTAAAATCTACTCTCTTTTTTTAAATAAAAAAAAAAAAAAAACAGCCAAATACTACTAGAAAGTGTGGATGGTCACACTGAACTAAGAAGGGGACCAAAGGCAAAGCAGCCACCATATATAGTGCCAGCAAAGACCAGCTTTTATCTTTTCCTTATGGGCATCTCATTTTCACCGCTCGCTCTAGTCCAGTCAGTCTTATCCTTTATTTCTACGTTTGCTTTGAATGTTTTTTCAATTTTTGCTAGGAAAGCTTATCCTTATAACCACTACAAATAGATGAAATGAAATCAATGACGACATTCACACCATTCCCTTTGAACTCTGTGCCAGAATCAACATTATTCCCCCACTTCCATATCTCAGCTTCTTGTTTGATTTCCTATTTTGGTGCCAGAGCCAGAATTCCCTAACAAAATTTCAATAATTTCTATATCAATTCTCAAAACGTTACTCAAACTCCAGGATAGGATGAGGAATGGGATTTCATTCCATTGAAAAAAAGAAAAAAAAAAAAAAAAAAAAAGGGACATCTTTGTCTACATAGCATGGCCAAGCTTTGGCCAGTTTTAATAATCTCTAATCTCATATTTATTGTGAAACCATAATCAGCCTATTCCCATATGTTTTGGAAGGAATAGTTTCGTAAGGCTTTAATTAATGAGAATTTATGGTGTCTTTCTTTTTTTATACTCCGTTTTAATAAATGTCAGTTTTTTTAAAAAAAGGACATGGATAGGAAGATTAGGGCATTTTGACTTTTTTGTCATTAGATTCATTAATAGCTGGGGCCGACACGATACAAATGACTTAAATACCCTACCAAACCATCAGCCAATTCTACTGACATGACTCCACCATTGATTGACATGACTTTACACTTCCCCATAAAACTCTATTTTTTCCTCCTCTTCTCTCATTTCTCTCTCCAGTTCTTTGTCTCTCCATTCTCTATTTTCTTTCAAAACTGAAGTAAAAAACCCACAAAAAGGGAATTAAAAACCATTGAAAATTGTCATAGAACTGAAAAATAGTTCACCGAAGTTAGTATTTAAAATCTTGAACCCATTGTTCTTATCTTAACGAACCAAAAAAATCCAAAAATGGCCAAAATCCATTATGCCAAAACTTTACATCGAGATCGAGAACTCCGACGAAGAAGAAGAAGGCAGTGGAAGAGAAGAAGATCCCAGTGAATCGGCCGATTAGAAAAGAAAGAGGCCAATAAAAGATGATAGAAAAGTTCAGTTTTTTTTAGTATTTATACAAAAATCTTTATTTTTTTGAGTTTATCAATGTTCATTTCTCTTTGTGTCATGGAATAGGATTTTTTAGTGAAAATTTTGACGAGTTTATCTATGTCTGTATCATTTTTTCATTTGTTGTAGAAAAATTTTTGGGTAAAATCCTTTATAGGATTTCTTGATATGAGGTCAAGTTATTCTTGACCCCGAGTCAAGTTCTTCTTGACCTTCCCTGGGTTAAGTCATACTTGACCTGGGGTCAAATCTCACTAGACCTTAAGTCATATCTTACTTGATCCTCACTTGTTTGATTTAACTTAATGTTTTGTTATTTTTCAATGGGAACTGTGAGATTTCTTGTGATCAAATACGCCGAGTTCCTAATGTCCGACAAGCTTGTTACCAAGGTCATTATAGAGAGGATAGAATACTTTCGTCATAAGCTTGCATACAAGTTGTATTATCATGTATTGCAGAAAGAGGAGCTGAAACTGACCAAAAGAATTGACCCAATTTCTGGGAGAAAGATAATAATTTATTTTGCATATATATTTTAGACAATTTTTTTTCGTTATTAATATCTAGATTTTACTTTTCTTTTGTTGTATTGGCATAACTATCATCTTGTCTATAATTATCTATTTAGCATACTTTTTAGTAAAGTTAAGTTCATTTAATAAATTATTTGTTAACTATCCCTAGTCAAAAATAACTTGACCCTATGTCAAGTATTACTTGACCCCAGGTCAACTTTTACTTGACCCTAGGACAAATAAAATCTGACCCAAAGTCAAGAACAACTTGATCAAAATGCCCATATTTTCATAATTGGTGTAAGCATAATTTTTGTCCCAATGACCGTTATACTTCAAAAACACAAGAATATTTGTCATCCTTATGGACTCTCAAAAATCACTCGGTCAATAAAAATCCCAAGTTTTGCTTGACCTATATAGGTCAAGATGAACTTGACCTTAAAGTAAGCTCATTTTGACTTGCAACGTCTAAATCACTATTATACGAAGAAGATGAATAGTTAGTAAAAAAAATAAGAATATTTTAGCACAATATTTTCTAGATGTCTATTATAGACCTCATTCAAGGTTAATCATTCATTATAAAACAAAACAAAAAAAAAAAGAGAAAATGGAAGAGAAATATGAGGACTATGCCAAAACTGACCGAGAGGAGTGATCCAATTTAGAGAATCAAAGACAATGCTTTACTTTGATTGTGGTTTGGACTTTTTTTTTTTTTTGGTGGCATGTGGTTTCTGTGGTTGTTGAATAATATCTAGTTTTTACTTCTTCTTTTTTTTGTATTAGCATAACTATTAATTTGTAAAAACTTATATATTCAGACTTTCAAGTCAAATTCAATTTATTTGATAAATACCTTGTTATTACTCCAGGTCAATAACAAAAACTTGACTCCAAGTCAGGGCCAGCTTGACTCAAGGTCAATAACGACTTGAATCTATATTAAGAACAACTTGACTCAAGATCTGGTTTTTGGTTTTCGGAGAGAGGACGTAAGAAAAAAGTGTGTGTGTGAGAGAGAGAGAGAGAGAGAGAGAGAAAGAAAGAAGGAAAATAGAAGGGAATGAGAGGGGAAAAGATGGCATATTAAAATGAGAGAGAGAGAAAGAGAGGAACATTTAATGCTCCCCTAACCAAGTTTTCACTTTTGGTCAAAAGAGCATATTTGGAATGACATTTATTTCTCTCTCTATAGGTTCTAAATTTTGGTCATAAAAAAGTCACTATTTTAACATAGTCCTAAAAAAATCTAAAAGACCCCCAACTAGTCCTATACATGCCTTTTTTTTTCCAGTTTTTCTCTTTTTATAGCTAAATGTCTAAATATGTGTATTTTTACACTTATATCTACTAATATACCAGTTTTAGTTTATGTACTGTATATATTAGTTTTATACCTTGTACATCATATTTTACAACTTAGTATATCCTTGACATACCGGTCATTTTGCTGCAACATTTAAAAGAAGAATATTTACTTAAAATGGGCCCAAAATTCGGTCATTTTACTATAAGCCCCTTAATTAACATCTAATTGAGATTGATCTTTTTTTTTCCCCCTAAAAAATTTCAAATAGCATGAATAATATCGAAAAGGATAATGACAACGACAACGACGTATTTTTCAACCCAATAGAAATTGTTATACAAAATTATGTACGGTCTAATACAAGTAAATCCAAAAGTACTTGATATATGTAGTCCTAAAATACGATTATAATGAGAACTGTTAGTTACACGTTATTGAGAGGGAAGGGGTGGTGGTGGTTATTGAGTTGCATGTCCTGGCAAAAATTGTTAAAACTAATGTAGCTATGCCATACTTAATTTGGTAAATATGCAGGTGTGATTACCGTATAAATGAATGGAAAGTAGCTGAATCCAAATTTGTCAGTTGAAGCCAAAGGGAAGTAGTAGCTGAATCCCAAATTGTTGACTTGGTCGATGAGAAAATTGAGAGTAGAAAATGTGGAAGTATGGTTGTTAATGGTTTTTGTGGTCTACAAGTACTTTTGTTTTGTGGTGTAGAATGAATTTAATTTTGGGTTTCAAATATACATAACTAATAGCCACAAAGTTATGGACCAGTTTCCGACAATTAAAGCCTTCAAGACCCCCAACCTACTTTGCTGGTCGAATATGAATTATATGATGATAAATCATGATCTTACCATGGGGACATCCTTGAGCTTGATCATGAACTGGTTCAATTGGGCTGGGCTACCGTATTTGCCTTAATAGTTCATACTCATAACAAGTGAGTTGGTAAGACTTTGCTTTCTAAATAAGGATGTAAGATTTTTACACCTCTGGGTGGTCAGTAAGGTAATTTGCACTATCGCACAGGCCCCTTTAACTAGCGTAGGGTTAACCTTCTACTTTAGGAAATAAAAAGAGAGAGTAGTCATGAGGAAAAGCAAACCACGAGTGTTTTTAGAGGAGCGCTAGAACAACTCTCTTGGCTCACTTGTTGTTTTTAGAGTTTACTTCTTGTTTTCAGTCGTAGCGAATAAGAGGGATAGAAGTGTCAATAAGAGGGATAAGAGTGTCTGTACGAAATATTAAGGGCCGTTTGGTACAGGGTAATATCAGTTTTTAGATTAATGAGAATACTGAAGATGGTGATATAACTGTATGATATCCAGAATAACTGTGTTTGGTTGCGTATAGTAAGATTGTCCATGACTCTCAGGATATTAGAAAACTGTGTTTGGTTACACATAAAAATATGTTGTTTTTTCATATTTTATCACAAATACATTATATAAACATTTTCTTTTGACAGTTTTATGTAATAAATTAAATAACTATTGTAGAAAAAAATTATAAAATTAAATTGCTTATAAAATAAAATTTATCATCTTAAAAATAAAAGAAAATAACTATAAATCGAAAACAAATATAATATGACTTTTCACATCAAATATGTTTAACCAATTCAAAAAGAGTTCCAATAAATACCATAAATATCATTTTCCAAAAATTTCTCAAAAGTTACATCGCATAAGTAGGATGTTAAATTCCTCAATGGTAAAAGTTTATCTCCATGCTTGGGTTTAATATGTTAAAAGTCATTGAGTTGTTTCTGTTTTAGTAGATCAACGTATTCCCTTTGAAAATGGTGGGAAGACAGTTGCAGCATAGATATGCTGAATTTTCTCCAAATGCAATCCTCCCTCATCATTGTTATAAATGTTTTTTCGGTTGACTTGGACTATTCTGTTTCTCTATAAGAAATCAGCTGATTTTCATCTTTATGCTATGAATTTCTACCCTGAATAATGTGAATGTTTACTGCTATGATATTTGGTGTGGTTTCAAGTGTGACAAAACAATGTCGTATAAAGTATCATGTATATTTCAATAACTTTGCTTTGCACTGCTTTTTATAGCATTATCAACTGCTATGGGTATTCGAGAAGATCGTGTTACTCTTTAGCAGGGAGATAAGCTTCTTTCTTATCCTATTTCATTATTAAGAATAAGTTACTTTAAATTCCTTTAGTTCTTGTGTGAGCATGGTTCCAACTACGATTCCTAGTGTATCAACACAATTGAAATGAGAAGAATTTGATAAATATTACAGGCTCCAACTCTATCTAATTTGATAAACATTACAGGTTTATATTGGTATTTATTCTAGGCTTTTCTTTACATTTCTTCTATATGCAATTATGTTCTGTTTTGTACACGTAATCTTTACAAACTTGTATTAAATAATGTCCTTTTACTAATCACTTTATGTATTGCTTTTCTCAAATAAATTCTCAATGTCTCTACATTTATCCCAAAGCCATGAGAATGAATAGAACAACATCATTATTGAGTCCACAAAACAATAAATTTTTTTTTTTTTTTTATGTTCATCTTTGACAAGAAATTTACAGAAAATACCCAAACACTACCCAAACATCACATTATTGATGCAACTTTTTAATAAGCCAAGTCTGAAAGCATATTAATTCTAGTCAACTTCACCACCCTCCATTTCTTCACAGCCACAGATTCTGGCATTTTTTTATGAGAAGAGGAACTTTAAATACACTAATAAACTATGATGTCGTATGATCAAGCTCTGGCTCCCTTTACTCTCCTAATCTTTGTGTCTTTATTATTACAGGACTTTCACAAACAGATAACTTTCTAAACTTTACAATAGTACATCTTTGGAATTCCACAACACAATTACACTAAGAAAATCAATTAATCTTAAGATTGAAATCCAGATTTTTTGTATACGAAGTTATATAAGAGAGAATAAAAATAATTTTATGACCAGCCCACTTGTGTAAACTAATTTTATGACCATAAGCTATTAAAAAATGGCATTGAAGATAGGATAAAGCAGATATCGCACCTTTCAACTCCAGATAAATCAAAGAAATTTAAGAAAAAATGAGTAAAGTAAAAGGGGTAGGAGTTGGCCAGACCTGTGAAGATGATGAACAGAGCAGTGACAACGAACGACCAACAACGAAGAACGGCCAACGATGACGAACGGTGGTGACCAACCGGATGGCGAGATGAGAGGGTGCGGCTAGGAGAACTAACTAGGCTCAGATTGTATTTTTTCAGTTTTTGTTTTTTTAGGGTGGATTTAAGATGGAGGATGATTATAAAATCCACATAATTTGGTGACTTTAAGATAACCCCTAATAGGAGAACGTGATTCCTTAGGAAATTACTTTACTAAATGTTAATATAGTACCAAACATGAGAATATATTGGGATACACATTCCACACAAGGAATACCCAATACCAAACAGCCCATAAATGAAAATAGTTTGAAGGGAGCCCTTTTGTAAAGAGAAAATTAGATATTATACGGTAATTTAGAAAAAAATTTGAAAAATACGGTGGTTTAAGTTTTTTTAAGGTGCGGTACGATTTTTATTAGATAAATATTATTTTTAAAAAACTATTTAGAAAAATGTCATTTTTTAAAATAGTAACTAGTTTTTGGTAATCAGTTTTCAGAAACTAGTAACTAGTAACCAAAAATATTTATAACTAGTATATAACTAGTAACCAGTAGCAAGTTTCTAGAAATCGGTAACTAGTAACTATTTTGAAAAATGGTATTTTTCTAATTATTTTTTAAAAAGTGATATTTTTCTAATAAAAATCGTACGAAAATTTGAAAAAAAACTGGGTTCCGTATTTTTGTAATTCTTTTAGTTTTTTATAGGTAAAAGTGATAGAAACCCTTTTGTAAACGGATATTTTATGGGGAGAAGAGAAAAAGGAAGATTAACAGAGCTTAATTTGTCCTAGTATATACATTGTCAAAATTTAATGTTGCCCCTAAATTCTCTAGGGAAATTGACATACAAGAATACATTGCCAAAATTTAATGTGGTCCTCAAATTCTCTAGAGGCATTGATATACAAGAATCAATACCATATCGTATTGAAAACTAGGATAAATTCATTGCTTAAATTGAGACATGAACTAGGACGTCAAATTTGGACACAGGATTTGAATTCTAGTCTCTGCTACCAAACCACACGCGATTCCAATCACCAAATTAGGAAAGTAGTTTATGGATGCTCTTATGGGCAATCACATTATTCGTTCATAAAGTCATCTTACAAGGAAAGAGATATAAGCCTGAATTTTAGGTCACACCCCAATATCCCTCTTCGAGAATTGGACCACTTTGTTTTCACCTAGCTCAATGACTTAATTATACAATTCTCCAAGACCTTAAAATATCTCATAAAAACAAAATTTAATTAAACAATTTGTGTCTAAGGATACTGAAGAAACCAAACAGAGAACGTGAAATGGCCATATCATAACACAAAAAGATTTATCATCCCATTTAAGGACCAGACAGGAATCTATAAGCTACAAAAATAGAAAAAGGCAAGCTTAAGTTTGACATCCATACCGCTCAACTCAAAAAAATGGATCAACTAATTAGTCCTTCAGTGTCGAGTAGTATCATCAATGATAAAACAAAAAGAAACAACTCAAAACTTCCTAAAGATAAAGGCCCTCGCTCTCCAAATTTTCACTAATTTAATGGGACTTCACATACTCTTGAACCACATGAAGACCCTCTGTCTCTTCACCGAAATCCTACAAAATAATTGAACAACGAGTAGAGATTATCAGTGACTGAAAGGACAATTCAATTTCCAATAAGTCAAGTTATTAGATGGAATATGCATATTTTGAATCTAATATTTGTCTCATGGATGGAAAATCAAACTATCCAATAACGATGGAGGCACATGCACATGCACATGCACATGCACATGCACATGCACATGCACATGCACATGCACATGCACATGCACATGCACATGACTCTAGAAGAAATAACATCAGATACGTAAAATAACAATGACTCCAGGATTTGTTCCTACCTTCACAACAACACAGGAGCAACCGACCACCTTTCTTGCTTTCCCTTCAGAATCAATCTTACATAACTGCAACAATATAAGAATCTAATTAACATAAAGATGATTTTCAACACACATAATAATAAAGAACGAGGACAAATGATGGAAAACAAGGAAACTAGAAGAAATCATATGCAATGTGTCTTCCATAACACAAATTATTAATAGGACGGAAAAGAGAACAAGAGAGATATTAAAACACCAATGAAAACAAAAAATAAAAATTGACACGTGTTCCATAAAGTAACTTGAAAAAAATAACTAAAAAAGAATCTACTTACCCCTGCCCATTCACCAAGTGTTTTAGCACTAGGAACTGCAATCAATTTGACATCATGGTCAGCACAAAGAGCCTTGACCAACTTAACATAGTCTGGCTGATCACAGTCCTCAGCTAACACACACAGTTGTGCAGCATGTTTCTCAATAACCTTTGCTCCTTCATGGAGTCCACGTGCAAGGCCACCATGAGCCAATGACTTCCTCAGGACAAGCTGCAAAGCTGTCAAAAGGTCCATGGGCTCACCTGGGGCCACAACGGGAGTCTCAGCGGGAACAGCTCCGTCTTCTCTGTATTAGCAAGACACACAAGAAAGCTCTTAAATCATACACAGCTAGAGCGACAAAGACAATAGGATGCTTGATGATCAATCATAAACGCCAAGGAAAAAGAGAAATATTAACCAAGAGCAGTAAAAAATAGAGAAAACAGTATGCCAACCAAAAATCAAACCACGGAGTCACTGACATCCTAAAAAAAGTGGTTAACAACTTAAAACTGAAAGAACAAGTTAAACAAGTCTCATAGAAAAAAAACAACAAATTAAACACTTTTGTGAACTTCTAAATTTTGTTCTCATGGATAATCCCGGAACACATTCTCCATGTCACACAGGACATGTTGACGAAATCAGCCAAAGAATACAGCTATTAATACTATAATAACATGACATTGATTAATCGTTACAAAAAAATTCACGTACCCAGACATTTTGATGAAGATGTTCGGATCAGGAGCTCTGAAAACATGAGAAAAAGAACAAAAAACAAAAAGTCAAAAAGATTATAAAAAACCTTACCATATTGCAGAAAAAACTAACCAGATAAGCAACAAATTTCAAACTAGTGGGATTCAATTCTAAATCTAAAAATAAAAAGTAACCCCTCAAACCTATCAATATTCATCAAATGCAATATAAACCTAAACAAAATAACATTTCAGCAACCATATTATTTGAAATAAGTATCATATCTAATCATTTTCGCTCAACAACAGAAAGATAAATAGTGAAATTCAACAACTTAATACAACAGAAACTCCAAGACTCGGATTAATCACAAATACCCTTTTGCAAGACAAACCGCTTAGTGTCTCCAAAGTCTCTGAAATTCACGCTTTTTACTATACATTTTCTTTTGCTTGCTAAGTTTCTCAGAAGCCAAACAAAACATTCACTACTGTTCTGAAAATACAGAATTTTTCTTTCCTCATAAAAAACCCAAATAATTATAAAAAAGCTGACCTTCAAGTGGTTGGAGATGGTGAATACAGATCCAGAAGCTGTACTGATATCTTAGGGGTCTCAAATGGAGGACTGAAGGAGGCGAACGAGGATTTCTTATAAATTCGCCCACTCCAACGTGGTAGACGATTTCTAAAAACCCTAGTTAGGCGAATTTACCAGACTGCCCTTTTAAATGGGCCCTTGGTTAGATGGGCTTTATTTATATAACTTGGGCCTTGTTGTCAGGCTACTAAGCCCAAATTTGAGGCGGTCTAACCGTTTCCTTGAACCGGTTAAATAAACCCGGTCCGGTTTGGAACTCCTTTTATATATCAAACCGCTAATTTTCGTCCATTATTCTCTAGTTCCCAAATTCCAATTTTTCGCTTTCGATATCTGATCTGAAAACCCTAAATTTCACTTTCATAAACCCTAGAAATCGGAAAAGATGCATAGCGATCGCGAATCTCGCCGGTTACAGGTCATCGTTCAGTTCCCGGACCTGCAAATTCCGAGCAAAACCCTAATTTTGACCCCAAGCGAATCGCAGACGCTTCACCACCTGAAGCGGTCTCTCTTCGCCGAACCCTTCTCTTCCGAGGCTCTCTCTTCCTTCTACTTCACCCTAAATGGTAAGCCCCTTGATGATTCTTCCCCAATTCTCAGTTCCCGAATTGCCCCTCTCTCAACCCTAATTTTGCGGTCCAGAGCTCGCGGCGGTGGTGGCGATGGCGGTGCGACTGGGGCCGAGTCCCGCGACTGCTACCTCAACATGTACGCCGAGAAGAAGCCCGATAAGGTCGACCCGAATGAGCAGAGGCTGTCGAAATGGCTGAATTGCGCGCTTTCGAATGAGCCCTTGAAGGAGCCGTGCGTGGTGGATTGGCTCGGTAATGTCTTCAATAAGGAGGCTTTGGTGGAGGCTTTGCTGGGGAAGAAGATCCCCAAGGCGTTTGGGCATATAAAGGGTTTGAAGGACATGATCAAGATTGAGCTTTCTTCGATCCCGGGTACCGAAGGCGACGGCGATTTGCGGTCCGGAGCGCGGTTCCAGTGCCCCATTACGGGGCTCGAGTTTAATGGGAAGTACAAGTTTTTTGCGCTGAAAAATTGTGGGCATGTTTTGAGTGCCAAGGCTTTGAAGGAGGTTAAGTCGTCGTCTTGTCTCGTTTGTCATGCCGAGTTTACGGAGACGGATAAGATTGTGATCAATGGGAATGATGAGGAGGTTTTGGTGCTGAGGGAGAGAATGGAGGCGGAGAAGGGGAAACTGAGGGAGAAGAGGGCCAAGAAGGTGAAGAATGGGGATGTAGCAGCGGCTGCGAACGGAGAGGTGGGCGTGGGTTCGGGTTCGGATTCAGCTCGGCTAAGTGGTACAAAACATGGTATTAGTGATGTTAAAGCTGAGTTGAAGGTTTCGTCGAATGGGAATGGGAAGGCTGTGAAGGCTGCGAGTAATGGTGCGGTTTCTGCCAAAAGTCTGAGTAATAATGCTGCAGCTAAGCGGTTCAAAGCTACGGATATTGCTCCACCTAATGCTAACAAGGAAGTTTATGCGTCGATATTCACTTCTTCGAGGAAATCTGATTTCAAGGAAACGTATAGTTGCAGATCTCTCCCACTTGGAAGGAATTGATTGGTGGGATTAAGAGGAGGAGTCTAGAATGTCTTGTTTGTCAGGTGTTCTGTTACTGTGGCCAAATTCTGTAGTCATCTTCAATATGATCGCTAATAGGATAGCACATTTGACATAATAATGTCCTCCTTACTTGTGTATTTGGTGGTATCTACCAAGACTTATTTTTTTCTCAATGTAAAGAAAGTATTGGCTTTTATTGTCAAGGATTGAATGAGGCTTCTTTAGCCTTCTGCATTATTAAGATCAAGTGTTTTAGTTGAGGAGATTGTTTCCTTTTTGCCTCTACTTGTAATTTATGTTCAGTTTGTTATTGGTACAACTGGTCTTGCATTTGAATTTGAAGCAATGCAAATTGTCTTCATGAAAATTGATAGACTTTTGTTTTGGTTAATGCATAATCCTTAAAAAAAAAAATGAAATGACAATTGAAAGTTATCTATCAAGACCTTTAGTGGATACGACAAGCAAGTCCCAGGAGTTCTTTTAAGAAACGAAGTATAATACAAAGTAAAGATATCCATTAGAATTTTGGACTTTAAACCAGTTTGGAACCAAGCCACACTTCTGTTTTAACATTGATTAGAATAAAAATTAAAAAAATTCACCTTGTTCTTAACTTTAATAGTAACTACACTCATTTTGCATGCTTTTTGGAGGCTTAACTTAAATCTCTATTACTTATTAGATAAATAATAAATATTTCAACGAGTTAAATAATTGAATTTCACTTTTTAAGTGTCTCGATTAGAGTATTAAATGAATTTCACTTTTTAAGTGTCTCGATTACTGGGGTTAATTTCACAAATACTCCCTGAACTATGTAACTTGTGGCAATTTAGTCCTCAAAGTTTTTCTTGTGGCAATTATACCCTTGAACTTTCTGATTTGAAGCATTTTTGTCCCTAAACTGTCTAAATTGTAATCTGCTATTAAATTTATGGCCATAAACACACATAAGGAGCACATAGTAACATCTAAAAGTGCATTTAAAATACAATCACGTAATATTTTTTAAGAATTTTAAGCATAAAAATGAATAATCACATAATTTGCGAGTAACATATATTTCATTCTCTCCAAAATCTTTTTATTCAGTTTATTTTCTCCTAAATATACTTTTAGATGTTACAATGTGCTTCTCACATTTGTGTGTGTATTTTTGGTCAGAAATTTAATAACATACTATAATTTATAATTTAGACAGTTTAGGGACCAAATTGCTTCAAATCTGAAAGTTCTTAAAAGTTCAAAGATTTAATTGTCACAATTAGAACCTTGAAGACCAAATTGCCACAAGTTGGATAGTTAAGGGATCATTTATGCCATAAACCCTCCTTGAAAATATTCCGTAATACGCATCTACGTAGTTCCATATGAATTGCAAGTGCATGATTGCATTATATAGCTATTCAGAAAAAATAACAACGACAATAATCTGTAGTTTTCACTAATTACTAAATAAAATTATGGACCAAAAAAAAAAAAAAAATACACGGGGGATTTTCTCGTCTATATGAACACGACTCACGTAAACCAGAGTACACTCTCTCTAACTGCACCACTGTCCACACTCTTACGTTGTAAGCAGTGGAAGGCCATAAAAGAAAAAACATAGAAAGAAAGCCTTCCCTCTTCGACTCTTCTTCATCATCTTCCTCTTCTCAGCAAATCCCATTTCTCATTTTCAACTAAACCCTCGTTTGTTGGCCTCCAAGCCGCCCCATCATTGTGAAGAATATCACTCTTAAGTACCCCAGAAGCTGCATTCATTGCGAGTGATTAGACTTTCTTCTCAAACATTCGACGGGCATTCTTGACTCTCAGAGTTTCAAGCAGGTAAATTAAGGTCTTGAACATCTTTCATTTATATTTCTGGTTTCTTGGATTAATAAATGTCAGGATATTGGTGAGTGTGGAATATAAAGATACGGGTTGTTGATCTTGTTTTGACTTGGGGTGGTATATTTTTGTGTTCTTTTTTGTCCAGAATATTTGGGGTTCAAGAAGAGAAGAAAAAAATGTCGAATTTGTTAACGAACGATTCCTTACACATCAGGGAAGTTTGGAATGACAATCTTGATGAAGAGTTTAAATTGATACGAAATATCGTGGATGCTTACCCTTATGTAGCTATGGATACTGAGTTTCCTGGAATCGTTTCCCAGCCAGAAGGGCATTTCGAGAACCGGGAAGACCGTAATTATCAGTTACTTAAGACCAATGTGAACCAGTTGAAGTTGATTCAAGTTGGTTTAACATTTTCTGATGAGAAAGGAAATCTTCCCACTTGTGGGACTGATAAGTACTGTATTTGGCAATTCAATTTCCGCGAGTTCAAAAAGAGCGAGGATAAACATGCCCCTGATTCGATAGAGCTATTAGAAAGAAGTGGCATTGATTTTGAGAAGTGCAGTGAAAAGGGTGTGAAAGCTTCTAGATTCGGTGAGCTGTTCACGTCTTCTGGGGTCGTGATGAATGATGAGGTGCATTGCATTACATTTCATGGTGGTATGGACTTGGGATACCTGCTAAAGATCCTTACTGGGAAATGTCTTCCAGATACACGCGCGGGTTTCTCTGAGCTGTTACAAATCTACTTCCCTAATCTCTACGATATGAAGCATCTGATGAGGTTTGGAAATGGTCTTTATGGCGGGTTGAAAAAACTTGCGGAGACGTTGGGAGTGCAGAGAATTGGTACGTCTCACCAAGCTGGTTCCGATAGTTTGCTCACTTCTTGTACGTTCATGAAATTGAAAGGCGTGTTAGCCATCCCAATTGAGAAACAAGCTGGAGTTGTGTTTGGTCTTGGAGAGGAAGGATAAAATACTGAGTCAAGGAAGGTACATCTACCAAATTAAATTATGAATATATAATAATACATATATGCTCTAGAAAGAGTGTTTGGTTGAGTATATTTGTGTGCATAAAGTGATCCAGTTTTTCTTTTCCTCTTTTTCTTTTGTGGGGTTTATTACCATACACATGTAGGTCCGTTTTGAACATAATATGCTTTCTCAAATTCTTTTTTCTTGTTATTTTTTCTGTCTTTATTATCTGTAAAACCAAGTCCATGAAGAGAATATGCACAAGATTCAGAAAGTGCTATGGTGAGAGTTGCATGATTTTCAATATTTGCTTCTTTTTCTCCTCTTAATCATATAAAGCCTCATTCATGCTTTTGCATGTTCTATTGACTAGGAAATTTTCTTGTCATTTAACGATCACTTTGGTTTCAAACTCGGGAACTACTCTTCGGCAGCTTGTTTTATCCATAAACTAGATAATTTGAGTAGAGTGACCTGAAATACAAATGTAACTGTAATTTGTAAATCTTTGTGGCATATATAATTAGCACTGAATGAGGATATGCTAACTGCTAATGAAACTTACTAACATTATGATATGCATCATCATTCTAGTGTTGCTGACTTCGCATTGTAGTTAAATGGCATGGACCCATGAAGGAATCCTAAAGGCTCTCCCTTAGTCTTTGTTTCTTTTCTTTTTTCTTGCGGCCCTCAGATAAGAATCAGTGATTCTTCGATTGCTTAATACATTTTTAATTATTCTGTTCATGACTTCCTCTGACCAAAATGAGGAAATAGCTTCAGTCCTTAAATCGAATTGTCTTGCTTCTTCTTTAACACCTCAAAAAGCTATTGCCCCTTTAACTTCTGACTATCACATTTCATTGATAACAAAATGCTAATTAAGTTTGAAGACTAGCCAAAGCTCAGTCTTGAGCCTTTGCAAAAGAAAGATACACCCAAAAGAAGGAACCAAACATGAAAACACAATCATTTTGGCAAATGTGTTTGAACTTAGAAATCTCTTCTATCAAGCATGTCCACCAAAGTCATCCTCCTCGGGAACCTTGGTGGGAGCCTCAGAACCATGGCATCATCAATCTCAATGGGCAAATGGGTGGCCACAATCACAATCCCACCTCTCTTCCTATGCTCCGAAATTATGTACTCAAGCAGCTTGACCCCATCATCATCCAAAGCCACCGAAGGCTCATCAAGCAGCCAGATGGGCCTGTCGATGGCCAGCAGCCTGGCCAGCTGGAGCCTCTTCCTCTGCCCCATCGAGAGCATCTTCGCCTTCTCCTTCGCCAACCGGCCGAGCCCCATCAGCTCCAGCGCCGGCAGCGACTTGTCGCCGGGCTTGCCCTCGAGGACCTCGAACCACTGGACGTTGTCGAGGACGGTGAGGTTGGTCTTGATGGCGTCCTTGAGGGAGAGCCAGTTGAGCTGGAGCTTGTACTGGTGGAAGACCCCGGACTCGGTGATGTCGTGGCCGTTCCAGAGGACCTCCCCGCCCGAGGGGCGGGAGAACCCGGCGAGCATGCGGAGGAAGGTGGTCTTGCCCGACCCGTTCGCGCCGGTGAGGACGAGGGAGCCGCCGTCGTGGAGGGTCACGTTCACGTTTCGGAGGATTTGCTGGGCGTTTCGCATGCACGAAACGTTTCTCAGGACGAGACGAGGGAGTTGGGGTTTCCTTAGGGACATTATTTCTCTTCTAGGGTGTGTGTTTGTGGGGGTACGGTAAAATTGGTGCGACAAAATTTCAGAGCTTTGGAAAATTGTGTGTGTCTGTATATATAAATGAATAAATATATATATATATATATATATATGTGTATAAATACCTGTATAAATACCTGATAGATGAAGTTGCTGGTGGGTCGCCGGAGGATTTTGACGGCGAGAGGTGGGTCGGTCGGAAATGGGGGCGGCGCTGGGTTAGAGAGAGAAAGCTCTCAGTCTCAGATTCTACGAAGATGGTTTAGAGAGAGAGAGAGAGAGGAGTGAACTAGGCGTCGTTTTTCTTATTAAACCCCAACGACGTGTCGTTTCCCGGTTTTAAGGAAAGAGAAGGTGCTCGCGTTTGGTGAAAGTGAAAGAAGAAACGACGTTGATGAAGATTACAGGTCGATGTCGTTTGAAACTAGATATGTGCCAATTATGAGGAAGTTATGTTCTTACTATTGGGAGACGTTTAATAGATAAATAACCGATGATAAGCTAAATACTATTTAAAGAGTAAAAATAATATGAACCCATCCAACCCATCTTGAGAAATGTTTTCTTTCACATTGGAAAAAAAGAAAATGTTTTCCTATGTTGAGGCTTCGCTATTCAAAATTGCAGTTTAATTGAGAAGGTTATAAATTCCTTAAATAGTGACCATTTTGTCCTAAATTAAATAAATATTCAAAAATGTTATTGAAGTTATAAATTCCTTAAATAGTGACCATTTTGTCCTAAATTAAATAAATATTCAAAAATATTATTGAAGTTATAAATTCCTTAAATAGTGACCATTTGGTCCTAAATTAAATAAATATTCAAAATTGTTATTGAATTGACTAATTAGTGACAACAACATTTCTTTTAGTCAAAATGAAATATTTTTAGAGATAAATAAGTGATTATCTCAAACTCCAGAAATTTGCCATCTTAAATAAGAAAAGATCCATCTCATGCACGTCAAATGTCTTTTTTTTCCGTTCAACTTTAAATGACATTAACACTATGGGGGGGGGGGGGGGGGGGGGGAGGGGGTGGAATATCATCACCAGTGGGTTAATTCAAGGAGATTCTTGAACGTTACAAATGGTCACCAAGAATTCTGTACCAGCGTTATACGAGTTTTTTTTCCTTTTTAGTGCTAGTCTGAGTCTACTTTCCTCTAACGCCTGCAGCTTGTGATTTGGGACTTTTTTTCTGAACCGCATTAAGCACACTGCATATACTTGATCATAATACTTCTTATTCATCTTTATACCATAGCCAACCTACATTTTGAAGCATATTTTAAGGTATTTTCAGACCTTAGAAGTAAATGACTAGGTCCTATTCAAATACTTCTAAAAAACTAAAGAACAAAGGGAAAAGACATCTCAGTTGAGACACAGAAAGAAGACTAATATTATTTCTCTCCGATAAAATTTTGTAATAGTTTGTGATATTGAAACTCAATTGGCCTACGTTACAGGTAGAACTTTCTAATGCTTTGGCGTTTTAGGCTTCTTGCCAAAAGCGGAGACGAAAAGATAAATAGAAGAAAGGAAAAAGATCAGCTCTAGTAAAAAAATACAGGATACAAGTACATAAGATCTAAATTTAAGAGTATTCAACCACCAAAAACTCAAGCTTGTCTTCGGCTCACGAGTTTTCTTCACTGAAATCAATCTTTCAGTTCTTCAAGCTTTGCTAATGTTCAACTGGTGCCTCCGCATCCCAGGACACCTGATCTTCCACAACAGATCCACTTAAATGTCATTTTCCAAGCGAGCAGCCCTCGTCGAATCGCAGATGACACATGCGATTCAAACCTGAGTGGTATTAAAAATAAATTGTTGCTAAAAGCAACTTTGTGCCACCATCAGTGTCACCAGTTAAGTATTACATTCATTAGTATATACACAAAATTAAAATTGTATAGGGTGGCACCCTGATACAAGTGATATAGCTACTGTAAAGGTACATGGCCATCCGAAAAGCCCAAGAAAAATCATCTTAGAAAAACAGCAGAGCACGATCACACCAGCAGGGTTCCAGAACCAAAGAATGAGGCCCAGATGACCTTCCCATAGAAGGTAGAAATCATACCAGGAATTTGTCAACATAGCAGAAATTCCTTTGTTTCAATTCAGCTACTGATCCACCTTCTTTTCCTAGCTGGCCGTTCTTGTTTAATCTCAGAATCCCCCTGAGTCCCGCTTTTGACAGAAGTGGGTACTTCACTCTCCATCTTTTTGATTGTCAATGCATCTTTCTCACTTGGCATTGGAAGTTTGAACCGCTCACTTCTTTTCTTCAACCTCTCAACTGTGTCCAGATGACGATCATCCAATGGTTTTGTGTCAGCATCCTTGACCTCCGGATCAGCAGCTTCTTTCTCTTCAGCCAATGAATGTTGAATATCAACAGTCTCAGCTGGCTTCGAAGGTTCATCTGAAAGCTTAACGCCTTCTAGGGATCCAATGTTATTCTTATCCGTCTCTTTAAACTTTAGAGTAGATGAAGACTTGCTCTTGATAGAGAAATCCCTCTCCTTATGGCTTGTCCAACGTTCCAGTTTGGACCTCCCTCTCCTTGAATCTTGCTGTTCATCATCATCAGAAGCGTCTTCCTTTTGTTTTCTGGATGAGTGATGCTGCAGTGGAATATTATGGTCCCCAAAGCCTTGCTCAGTGCTGGCTTTCAAACCCTACAAAAGACAATAATAATAAAAAGAAGAAGTAACAATTAAGGAAAGTCCTAAATTGATCAAGACGCAGACAGTGTATAAAGGCAAGAAATAAATAACAACAATAATGCAGATTGCAGAGCGATAAAATTCTGAGGGCTAACTTCCAGAATCTGTAAATGAAAATTCCCCTTTCTCTTCTTCCCTTCACCAACCCAACGTTGTCTTTGTGGTGTAGAAATAGAAAAATCATCCTTCTCCACCACCCTTCCATGGTTAGAATATCAAACCCTTCTAAAGGTGGATAGGTGACACATAGGGTGAAAGAACACGGTAAAAACACCCGTTTCATAGGCGAAGAGTATCTCAACCAAACAACCATGGTCAAGTTAATTCAATTATATACCATAAATGATTTTTACATATTAGTACACGGAGTAGGCAAATATCCTAACAAGCTGATAACACATCAAGTATAAACTTTTTAAAAGGCATCCCCACACACATCACCCAAAAGAAAAGGAAAAAAAAAAAAAGAGAGAGAGAGAGAAGGCGGGGAGAATGACCCATCAATGAACAAGGAAGGAGAAAGCCCAAGCAAAATCCAAGTAAAATTTTCTGAACAATGGATTCATGCTCGAGAATTAAAAAATGATTTAGAGAGTAATATGTCCTTGCTCCAACTAAAATCAATGAGAGGACAAGAAGGCTATTGAGCAGCGAGAACAAAAAGAAAGAGGTCACATTCCATGCAAGATATCCGATGCCAAGCCTACTCGAAGTAGAAATCTAGCCAAACATAAAAAGCTAATATACAACTCACTCTTTGAGCATCAATATTGTATCAAGCAAGCACAATCGACTTATCCATCAAAAGATCACTTTTATAATCAAGAATTCAATATTAACCTAAAGTAATAACAATAATAATATTTAGTAATACTAATTATAGTGTACCGTATGAAAGAGCAAGTATACTCTTCGACATGTCTGTTTGTGACCTTTTAATATTTTTGCGTAAGTTGTCTGCACTAGTTTGTTACACATTAATCCTTACAAGAGCAGTTCAACAAAAGTCAACAACATATCTTTTACTGTTGGTGAAGTTGAGGACTGGAACCTTGGCTACAGGTTCAGGGTATAGCATACTACACCTGTCAAAATGATTCATCTTTACCCAAGGTTCAGGGTATAGCATACTACAACCTGTCAAAATGATTCATCTTTTTACCTTCTAACAAGTCAAAATTATGCTTTTTACATTTTAAATCCTCAACGTAAATTGAAACCACAAGTCTTCCCTCAGACGAGGCCAAAATATTTAAGAAACCTAAGCCATTGTTCAAGCTTTTGCCAAAAAGCATAGATGATTTGACGAAGAGTAACATAGTAACACTACAGGTATCATCTTCTTTATCAACCCACGACCACACAAACTATAGACAACGCCATGTCCACTACTACATTCATCAACTGCCATACCAATCATGGCATGTCGATGGGATGGCAGTGTTACATTACCTGCTGCTATGTAAGTGTGAGCGATGCTGATGTCGCATTGAAAAATCAAGTTCATGATTGTAGTACTACTCTTCAATGACGATACTCTGGAGGCAAGAGGCATTAATCCCTAATGCATAAAGGTTTACCTAAAGGATGCAATGATGGAATGTTCACTAAGGTAGAACAAAACCGTGACGCAAGGCCAATGCAATAAGTTACTGAAAGTTTTCCACCACATAAAAAGTTTGTTTTTTTCGATCTCTAGGTCAAGGGCAGAAACTATCCTTTCAATAATACATCTAATCACCCATCTATAATGCTTGATAAAAAAAAAATTGTAAATAATCATATTAATATCTTTAACTAGAAAGTTTACAGGTTCATGATTGTAGAAGCAATACCACTGAATAAAATGATCCGAACATTCCAACATCTGAATTACAAGAGTCAGTGATCAGATCAAGAACTCAGTATCCCTACATATGGTAGATTGAAAAAAAAAATAAAAAAATAAAAAAAAAAAGTAGAAAGAAAGAAAAAAATCCTCGTAGAAGCAGAAGGATTCCAGAAGTCATAGAGAAGTGGGGAAGCCCAGAGGATAATGAGCAAATCCATATGTCTTGGTTTTCTACCTCGAGAGACCTAAGTTGGGGTGACTATTCTGCTGTCAGAAGAATTTTAACCAGTACTAATATAACCCACCCCCTCCCCAAACAGATTTATTTGTTCCAAAACAGGTGGAATTTATGAATTTCCTCATCTACAAAAAACTTTCTAGCATATGGAATACTTAATGATGGGGAAAAAAAAAAGAAGGAAATTTATTCCTTTTCAGAGTTCTACAATCTTGCATTCAGCCAAGGAACATACCGTCTCATTACTCTGACTGCCGGGCTCTTCTTGACTTCTCCTGGAAGAGGCTACAATGTTGTTATCACCACCATCAGATTCTTTATTCCTCCTTGCATTCTCTTTATGCTTTTTGTCATGAACCCTTAGGTCATCAGAAGCATTAATAGAACGGTCATTGCGAATACTTGGTCGTTCTTGTCTGGATTTTCTATCTCCATTACTGATTTGATTTCCACGAGCATAAGTATCCTCGCGCCCTCCATGATAAGGACTTTCATCTTCAGTTTTCTCCCTTCTTTTTGATGGTTCACTATGCCGCATGGTCTCTTTATATTGGTAGTCTTTATCAGAACCTTTACTATCATCCTTAACCTTAGGATGGCCAACCCACCCTTTGTCTTCTGAACCGCGCCCACCCCTTGGGACGCTCCGCCCTTCGTCTCTGTCCCGCTTAGGTATGTTTTCTTCATGAGACTGTTTTAACCTCTGCCACTCCTCCCTCTCTCTCTGCCTCTCACCTCTCTCTCTCTGCAACCAGACTTCATCTTTGTGCCTAACAGAGTGGTGATCATCAAGATTATCTCGAAGTCTTTGTTGTCCATCTCTCTTCCGCTGATCCAACACGTCATCCCTTTCTCTCTTTCGACGATTGGTATTTTCCCTATGGCCGTGCAATATTTCTTCTTTGTCAACATGATCTTTCCTCAGATGTTCTTCTTCTTTTTTTCTCTTGCCATGATAATCATCCATATGTTCATATCTACCCTTTACATTATCATCTCTTTCCCTGTGACGGGGACCAACATCCTTCTCATAATAAACTCTGTGGCTTCCATTATCCATCTGTTTCCTTGAATGGATAAGTTCATCTTTGTCGCTCCTGTCACTTTCTCGAACCTTACTCCGATGCCTTGATGCCATTTCATCACCACGTTCTCTCTTCCTTGTTTCTTCAGTTCTAATTCTTCCTCTATAAGAATCATCATCTCTTCGTTGCCAAGCCACATCAGGATTGTCCCTTTCCTTTCGTCTATCAAACCCATCACCTCTCATGTGCAAGTGGACTGGGCTAGGATCAAATTCTCTATAAGGATAAGCCTCCTCCCTCCCTTTTACAACCATGCGATTTCTTTCCAATTCTGGTCTTCCATCGCGATTTCTCCTATGGACACCCTGTTCTTTTTCATCAAAGTGCCTCTTGACACTTCCCACGCGTGTAGAATGCCCTTGAACAACCTCCTCTTCAACCCCATCACGCCGCTTCTGATAATCCCTGCTGCTTCCTGATCTTGCTCTGCTGTTGTCACTACTTCTTGCAGCCTTTGAGTCTTCCCCATCATCTGGTTCTTGTACAAAAGGCTGTTCAACTCGAGAACTTATTTTTTGTTTCTTTGTTGCTCCATCTTCAAGAGTATCACTCACAGCTTTTATATTTGTAGTTGTCTCATCTTTTTCCATTCCAGAGCTTCCATCAGCCAGAACAAGTTCATCTTGATCATCACCATATCTGTGCTCAAAACTTGATTCATGGGCATCATCCCTAACAGTGGCAGGAGATGACGATAAACGGCTATGTTTACTGTCCATGCTCTCAACCGATTCTTCTGGCTCATTATTAAGGTACTTCTTATCTCTTGCACTTCCACCCACTGCCATATGGGGAGATCTGTCACGTGCTCTTCCTTGTATTTGCCTGCGCCAAAAGAAAGAGTTAAATGGTGCCAATAAAGATTGGACATATCTTGTCAAGTAAATCAGATATCAAGCTGATGGACGTCAGTGACAAACAAACATAGACACCAGGAAAGAGTTGTAGAAAACTGAGTAATATATACAACACGAATTCAGAAAAGTATATACCTTTCCTCATATCCGGCAGAAGAGTCACCATCAGGACACTCCTGAGTTGGAGCACTGGAACCAGCAATACGCACCGGTGGTTCTGGAGGAAAGGTTAAACCTCCACCTCTGTCAGGTATATCATCACAACCAGAATTTGGGAACGGCATCCTTTGTTCAACCGGCTCTCTCTTTCTATCCTCATAAGTGTGGGGAAAACTGTCAATATACTCAGGGTCCATCGGCGTGGTGTCCTCTTCAGCTACACCTCCTTCAAAATCTTCTTTGGGGGTATCGTTGTCTGGTCTACTTGGAACACCATCTCTGGCAGAGGCATCATCATCTAAAGAGTCCTGCAAGACAATCTATTTAACCAAATGGAAAATACCAGTTAGTCTATGTTGCAATCACAATAAACACAAGCATCAAATGTAGTGTAGGATAAGGGAAATATTGGATTCAAGTACCTCGATGATTGCATCTGCATCACGGATTCGGGCTGGTCGGGTATCAATGGAGGGGAGACGCTCACCATAACCACCTTCAACCTGTATTGCTCTACCAGTTGGCTGATAGAAAACAACTAAAATATTTAGTTTGGACTCTAAGGCAAAAAACAATGGCAATACGTATATATAATCTGAGCCAGTATCTAATTTGAATGAGAAAAAGCTATGATGAAGAGAAGCACCGAGAAGAAGACAATATACAGGACATCCAATGAACTACAAACAAAACGTAAAAATTAAAGGTAATATTAGAAACTACAGAAAACTTGAAATAAAATGAGCATAAGACTCTTTACATACTAGTGGTGGCCGTACGCGAGCAGACCCTTTTGTTATATCACCTTGCCCAACTTCTGACTTTACCGGATTTGCATTATCAGAAGGAACATCATGAATACCTGCAGCAGCTGCTAATTCCGGAGGCAGATCGGGATCATACTCCTGCATAAAGCAATTGACGATTATAGCTTTATACGAAAGCAGAGCTAGTAGCTACATAAACAAAAATTTATGATTTGACAAACAATTCCTTGAGATACATAAGCACTTCATCACCTGCTCTGCTCGCCCACTTTCATAAACACGAATTTTGCTTTGCATAGTAGACTCCAAGCGGAGTTGCTCCTGCAAACATAAATTTCAGGACTCTTCTCAATCCTCATATATACAAAAGACTCCATTGTTAAAGATTAAAAAAAAAAAAAAATACCAGCTGTTTGCAGTAGTCTTTCCAACTATCTTCATTAAAGCCAAAATTGAAGAAATCAGATGTATCAACACTGGGATATTTCCACGGCTTCTCCTCAAAACTGTCGACGTCAACATCAAATATAGTCCTGAAATCATTATCAGATCACATGAGTAATCCTGAGATAACCATCTTTGAAATCCTATGGACTTCGCACGTGAACTAAGTGCTAAAATAAAAGAGGCTAATGACACATCAACAAAGGGAACCCGCAAGTGTAATGTTACCCTCCCCTTTTTAGCTTTAGTGGTACCAATAAGATGGATCTACTCTAATAAACAAAAATGTGTCGCCTCAATTGTCACCATACATTACTTAAAGCAATATAGCAACTTATAATAATTTAATAAATGTCTTCATAAAATGCATCATCTCGCCACTAATTATTCAAAGAAAACACCCACAGAGCTGAAAAATAGTACAGCTTTAATATCTAAAGGTAATACAAGTCTCAAGCAAATAAAATATTTGAGACCTCAGCGTGCTAAAAAGTTAATATCACTGTCAGATAATACAAGCCTCAGCATGCAGACAAGCATGCTGATAATTCCATAACCTCTCCTGTCAACATCATTGTCTGGGAAGTTATGAGGATATATGAATTTCAAATAAGTCATCACTTTCTATTCATCTAACAACCTAGGAAAAGGGCAATAAGCTTTACATAAATATCTTCAATACATAACCTTAATTTAATTCAGAGTGAATCTTTCTCATAATACTGAAAGTAATTAGGTCTAAGCATTTTAAGAATAACAAACTTAAAAACTTTTTCCCTTCAAAATACATGTGAAAGAGATGCCTCAGGCTTCAACAAATTTGTTAACTGAAAAGGAATAGGACGGGAAAAAATGCAAGCATTAAAATATATGTGAGTTCACCCCTAATTCTGCCAACAAAATACTACATCGATGCACAGAGGCACAAAATGTTGCAGTGGCCAACACCGCTAGGCAAATTAACCCAACCAATTACGCTTCCCAGCCAACTCAGCCACACCAAGTCACACATGTCCATGGATTTCACACCAGGATATCCAGCATGACACTTGCATAGCTATCCTAGAACAACTGGTTAAGTAATTTATAAATAATGACACCATCATCAACAACACCATAACCTATTTAAGTTATTGAGAAAAAAGGAAAATGAAATTACTTATGTGAAGGAAGCGTGAATTCCAGTCCTCCACCAAATCCTCTTCCTGCTGTATTGCTACCCCAAGCTGGCACTCCAAAGCCAGAATGAAAATTTTTCTGCATTGGAGTAGCATTTTTCAATCCCATGGGCCGCCAATCACCTCTTCCTCGACCAGGCACAGGACCCACGTTGACAAGCGGACGAACTTGACCTGGTACTCCAGGGGCAGAAGTAGTTGCTCCAGGCATTGGTGCTGCACCAGGCCTCACATACTTCATGAAACAAAAAAACAATAGTGAGGTTTACTTGGAAAGAAAATAAACAATTCCAGCATACTTTCTTCGAAAAAAACTATACTGGTTTATTAGAAGATATTCAATGGCAATCACTAAATATATACAGTAACTTATTGCATAGAAATTACAAAATCTCTAGAGAGAGACCTAGGAAGGAATCAAATACCTTTCACTGCCCAAATATACAAGCTTAAAAGACAATGATCACAGTTGCATATAGTAATAAAAAAATTACTTGATTAGGGAAAAAATTTGTAAAACAAACAACACATAGAACGCAGAAGCATATGATAGAGAGATGCGAGGAAAGTTGAATCGACTAACACTTCATTAAGCAGAACCACAAAAGGAAACAAGTAATCTAATGTAGAATTTATAGTTATTATTGTAAAATCTAATTAACCTGGATCCCTCGTCACATTCATATAATAATATTTCTTTAATAAGTAGTTGAGTTCTAACATGTAAAAGGATGCATTTATAATAGGATAAAAACACGAAGGCTATCCCCAATAGTGATCAATGTTTAAAAAGACTAGTTTGGGTACCAAGGCACTTTGTACTGGTTAAGGCGCGGCGTAAGCCTTGAGGCGCGGCGAGGCATAAGCCTCAAATTTTGGATTAAAAAAATATATTTAGAGATCTAAAATATGAAGCATTAATAAACAAAGCCACAAATCATCATAAAAAGTCATAAGAGTCATAGAATTAGAAAATAGAACCTGAAGTCATATGAGTCATAGAATTGGAAAATAGGACCTCAAGTCTCAAACAAACCACAATTTAAAATTCAAACACACAATGAAAGGTCTCATAATGCAAAAAGCTAAATTAAATATAGAAGTCTAATCTAGATTTAAAAGTCTAGTATCTAGATTTAGAAGGATAAAACTCAAAACCATCCCAACCTAGAACAAACTAGACATAGTAATCATCCTCCAAATCATCATGGCTTGAAGGATCTTCCGAAGAATCGTCATATCTTATAGCCCTATCATCCTCCCCATCATCACTTCAAGAAGAAGAGCACGTGAAATAAAATGGGTTGGAGGCTGAAGTGAACTGCTAGGTTTTGTTCTTTTAGTTTAGTTATTCTATTGTTTTTTGGGCTGAGACTGAATGATGTATTTAAAATCAGACTTGAGCCGCATATTATAAAGCCAAAATCTTATTAAAAAAAGGCCTAATAGTTAAAAAAACAGGGAGGCTTAAGCCTCCCCATTATTATTGAGGCTTAAGCCTCAGTACTCGCCTCAGATGTGGGAGGCCTAAGCCTCCCACAGAAACCTTAAGGCTAAAAAAAATAGTCTCCCAGGGAGGCAAGCCTCAGAAACGCCTTTTTAAACCATGATAGTGACTATAGTTAGAAAAAGAAAATAAAGAAACCATCAAAGTTGTGGTTTCGTGGATCTGCGAGTCTGCAACTTCTAAAAGTGATGAGCTATTAATGACAAATAGAAGAAAGAAAAAATCACCCTATAGACCTGCTCTCTTCTAAATAAGCAGGTTTTAGTGAAGTGAACAATGATATAAACGCCATAGGAGATTGGAAGTATGGATGCAGGTACTTGAAAATGAACCAAAATGATAATGATGGTATGATATGACCAAACCTAGAAGCAAGAGCATCCAAATTGAAGATAGCCGGCTTAAAGTTACTTTAGATGGATGAATAGGCATTTAAAAGGACGAGAATGTAAACAAACAAATTACACAAACAAATAACTGAATCACCAACAATTTGACCCCCGAAAATGAGAGTTAAGCTATTGCAAATCGAACAAGAAATTCCAAATCAGGTCGAACACCATGATCATGTGCCTCATTCATGAAAATATTTGAGAATCCATAAAAAGTACTCGAGCCATTTAGGGGGAGATCAATATACTTCGGCATTCAAATCCATCATTCTGGAGCATACTTCTATACGATGTATATAGAAAACTAAAATTAGTACTGCACAGAGTTCAACAATTTGCTTTTTATTTGCAGAATCAGCATTTACATCTGTTCTTCATAACAAAAGTATACTGTACAAGAATCTCAACTCATAATGACACCTTTAACCACCAACAATGCTGTAAGAGACAGATGAGAGATCAATGAAAACATGCAACATATCACTTCATTGCAGTACAAAATTTTTTAATGGCAGTTGAGAAACCTCTCGACAATATTCTCTTAGTTTAGTTGCCGTTACCATTCTAAAGACCTGTTGCCTTCTCTATTCTCAAAGAGTACTTAAAATCATAACAGTCAATAAGCCTTAGATATCAAACTAATAATAATAATAGTCAACATAACCCCTAGATAAACGAAATTGATTAGTATTCAGTCCAACAGAAAAACCTAAATTCTTAATATAGGTCTTGAGAGGAAGCATTTTCTCCATGAGCGTACCATTGCCATTTGCTATGAAGCATTTGATACAGCTTTCAAATTTTTTTATAAGCGTTTTTATGCATCTTATCAAAGCTCCAGCAAAGAGTAAAGGTTGAATGTATTAAAGGGAGGGGTGGTAGAACAACATCCAGCTTTTCTGAAACATTCAGCCCTTGGGTGATGCATTTCGGTGGCTGAAGCTATTTCAACAAATTTTCCGGCCCTCATAAAAGAAGACATTTCTAGAAACCTCAACAACAGATTATACTTGAGATTACAAAAACAGCATCAAGTAAGCTTCTTTACTGAAGCTCAAATACTTAATCGGCCTCTCAATGTGAATGAAATTGCGAAATATTTACCGAGTAAATTCGCACTTAAAGCCATTGTCATTTCATAAGTGAAGCATATAACAGAGTAAAAATTATTCATGTGGTGCAAAACAAATATCATTCATAATGTACAAATCATTACAAACTAAATCTACCCTCTAACTTCTCAGAGTAAAAAGGGGAAAACAAACCCCATTTGTACAAATAAAATCCTTATTCGAATCAACATATTAAGACACTGACCTTAAACTGAGAATGAAATGGATGATAACCATGACTGCTATAACCAATTTTTGGAGGCACCACAATGCCGGCACCAGCTTTCCCAGCTTCACCTATATCCTTTCTCTCGCCGTCCGCCACCTGCGCCGAATCCTCACCCCAATCTTGCTCCTCCATAGCCTGATTTGGGTCGCCATCTGCTACAATAACAAGCCCATCTTCATCTTCATCATCGTCGTCATCACCACCCGCCATTCCACCTCTCTCCATAGCCAAAGGCCCATGGTTATTATCATTCAGGACAATTTGCAAATCGTCCTCACTATCACTATCCCAATCATCTCCAGCCCCGCCACCGCCGCCGCTGCCGTCGTCATCATCTTCGTCAACTCCATCACCACCCATACTTCCATTTCCCCTAGAAGCCTCCACGTTCTCTACATCCCCCGTCGATCCACGAATCGGCACGCTACTCTCGAGCCCTGGAATCACCGGCTCCGAACCCACGTCTTCAATCCCCAAATTACCCTCTTCGATATCGAAAGTAACGTCCTTATCCATCAAATTCTGATCTTGGCCCCGAGCACCATCGTTCCCAGACCCAACACCATAGCTCAAATTCGAATTCGAATTCGAATTCGAATTCGAATCTTTCACAACCCCATCACGCAATTTCACATCCCCAGAGAGCAAAACCCTCGGCCGAGCCACGACCTCGCCGGGAGTGATCGGATTCTTGGCAGCAGAACCGGCCGCCGCCGCGGCGTCGGGAGTGGGACCGGGAGCTAGGGTTTCGGCCGTGGTAACGGGATTGGAGCTCGGAGCTCGAGGCATGGCGTCATCGTCATCGTTGTGGAGATTGAGATCGATCGGACGGCGTAGAGATTGTGGTAGAGGAGGAGCAGCAGAAGTTTGGTGAAGCTGCGGAGCAGAGGAAGACGACGAGGATGAAGCAAAGGGTCGAAGAACATCGGTGTAGAGATCTCCGAACTCGTCGTCGTCTTCCATGGTAAGAGAGTTAGAGAGAGAAGTAGAGGAAGCTCTAGAGAGAGAGAGAGAGTGTGTGTGTGTTTGGAGAAAGAGAGAAAGGGTTTTGAGGTTTGGGAAGAAAACAATCCAATTTGGACTGAACAACTTTAGACAAGTTTCTTCTGCTTTTGAGTTTTGGGCTTTTAGAGGTAAGAGTTGAGTTATTAGAAAGAAACAAATATTGTGTTTTTTTTTTTTTTTTTTTGTGTGGGCCTAAAATATTAATATTTCTCCAGCTCAAGTAAAAATAAATAAATAAACTGAAAGACACCTAAAAAAAAAAATTAAATTAAATTAATTATGAAAAAAATTAAGTATACTAATTTCAAAATCTACTATAGTTATGGGCTGCCAATATATGGACTGCTTTTGTTTGTGTTGGTGATGTGCATTGTTAAAAAGTAATGACCCAAATATGGTACTTCCAAGTTGGCTTTTGTGTTGATATTAGATTCTTCTTCTTCTATTTCTTTTGTCCTTGTTTTCATCTTGCCAAAGTACCTTGTTAGTTGTACTTTATAGATGCTAAAATCTACAAATTTTGATCATAAACGTCCCTTAGCTTGGTTACAGAGATGTGGAACTGAGAAGTATTTGAATTCGAGTTGCTATTTTAGCGTTAATGGGGTGTATAACCACGTGTACACTATATACTTAAGAAGCCGTTAGATTTATCATAGAGTTATTTGGAATATTTAAAAAAGCCTTATTTTCCACATTATATTTGTGAATTTACTTAAATATCGTTGTATGAACCTTATGCAGTCTTCTGTACGTTTATTTTATCTATTCATTCCCCATAGAAATGCAACGACTGTTGCATTCTATTCCGATATATCCCTCATAAGAATTCGATGATGGCTCCAACATTCTCATATGAAAATTTATACCATGGTAGAGATTGTGTTTAAAAGGCCAAAAACAGGGAATAATTCACTTCCCAATATGATTTTGACATCCTTTTATGGGTTAATTATAGTAGTGGCCCTTTAATTATACATGTTGTACCAATTTACCTTTGAACTTTCAACTTACATAATGATCTATCCTAAATTATACAATTGTTGCAATAATAACTCTTTTATTATAAACTGTTGGTTTTCTTTTTAGCGAAAAATAGTCATGTACAAAGCATATGATTGGGCATTCTTTAATTTTGAGAGTTAGAGTCTCATTTTTCGGCCATATTTACTAATATGTGTGCTTTGCACATGACTTAATTTTGTGACAAAAAATCATTATTGTAATAATTGCACAATTTTTAATAGTCTATTGTGTAAATTAAAAATCTAGAGTCTCATTTTCAGTCGTAATTATTAAATGTGTGGTTTGTAAATATCTAATCTCCATTAAAAATTTAAAAGTTTGTAACAAAAGGGTCATTATTGCAATAACTACATAAATTAGAGTAATCTACTATATAAGTTGAAAATTCATGGGCCAAAAGTGATATAACATATATAATTCAGTGACTATTAATGTAATTAATTATTCTTTTATTTGTTTTTCATATTAGACCTATTCACTTTTTTTCATGATAAAAAAATATACTTCAATCTACCGAGTGCTAATGTCTCATTATAAATTTGTAATCTACGAATTAAAATAGATAAGAAAAAAAGTTACATATTTTATTTAGCTTTTAAAAAGATGAATAACAGAAAATATATATCTTGAAGAATGACTATTCTGCATAATTAACTTCAAATTTTTGACTTATGTAATATTATACCTTCATATTTGACATTTTCAAATGACTATCATATAAGTATAGATTAATAAAAAAGCCTCTCTCTACCATACAAGTACAGATTAATAATAAAAAAAAGCATCTCACTAAACACAAAATTCAAATCGATGATATTTTATTTATGTTGTCAAATACTTAAAATCTACTAAAAATTACTTAAAACAATAAGCATAAATCACTAAGTTTTTACGCAAAATGTAGACATTTGAATAGAATTTAAACGTAGAGGTTTAAGGTTATTTTACAAAAATTTCATTCTCGAGGATTTTTTTTAAACCATATCATTGATATGACTTTTGCATTAAGTTATGAAGGAAGAAAATAAACAAAACTTAGAAATTTTCAAGTGTAGAAATTGTCTATTGAAAACATTAATGAGATAATATTTAAATATAGCAAAAGAAAAGGACAATAACAAATATTATAGGGAAGCAAACTACGTAAAATTGTGAAGCCCAAGATTCTCACATGCATATTAAGCCAATAATAAACATACTCATATTGCAAAATATTCATATCACGCAATTAGTATCAATCTTATGGGAAATTACTCATTCTGATTGTTAAATGATCTGTATTATTATGCTAATGTTTGTCGAAGT
>JXTC01000067.1:850667-875506 GCA_002914845.1 Trema orientale
ATTATTATTATTATTATTATTATTCTCATGGAGTCATAAATAGGTGCAAGCATTAAAAAATTTACTTTGATAAGGAGTCATATATGAAACTTGATATTTTTTATAATCTTAGTGTACATATGTGTATAGATTAAATTCATTTTCATGATTTCAGAATAGATAAAACAATAAAATACTACATTTAAAAAAAACAATAAAATTCTAACCGTATTTATATATATATATTTTCAGGGAACTAACATTTTTTTTAAGCATAACTAACGTTATTTTTTTGTAAGGAACTAACGTGAATTTTTTTTTTATCATGATTAACATGTATTTAGTCCAAAAAAAATAAAACTAACTAATCTTTTATTTGGTAAAAGTGAAAAACGTGGATATCTTTATAACCTTTTATTTGGTAAAAGTGGAAAACGTGGAAATGCTTAAAATAATAATTAAAAAAAAAGACCAAACATGTATCTTAAAAAATATTATTAAAACACTTTCAAAAAAAAAATTCATATATCTCAAAATATTAAATAAGAATAATTAAAAATAATTCCTTAAAAAACCATTCCAAATTATTTTCCTTAAAAAATCATTCTCAAATCTTATTCTTAATTAAATGGAAAGAGAATTCTCTAAAAAATTAGAATGGGAATGGTTGTAGGTAAAAATGACTTGCTATTGCAAGTTATTTTCAACTTGGTCAAAGTACCCATCCATGGAGCAAAAACAAAAAACTCCATTGAAACATGACCCATATATAAAATATCTATTTCTATTACCATATATGAAAGAGTAGTTTCTCTTAAACATTCTTCATAAAAATTTATATTTGTGCTTTCTTTGTTAATTTATATAAAAATTGTGAAATCCAATTACAGTATTGCCACTTTAACATGTACTAATATATAATTAGAAAACGCAACTTTGACATACCCAAATATCACTGTCAAGAAATAAAAAGCGGGCCTTCAGGCATTGGCCTATGCTATCACATAACCCCAAAAAAAAAATTCCTATTGATTTACTTAAAAATTTTTAACATCCTAATTTATTTATCTAAATTTTATATATTCTTCAACATAATTCAGTATCATATTTTGCTTTAGTGCACAATTTTGTTTGACCTTTTTGTTGACTGGTTATCAAACAAATAAATATTAAACAACATGATAAGAGGTATGACACAAAGAAAAAGGCTGCAAGATTAAAAAAAATACCGTATAAGAATCAAGAAATATCCCAAACTAATGATTACCATAAACAAATGGTAAAATCAATATCGTATCAAATATTTGTCCATATAAATTGAAATTAAAACTTCTAATAGGATGAAATAGAAAACAAATGAACAAATACTAAATTACATAGATGAAGTTCTAACTCGAGCTTGCCATCCGATGTGTCGTGTAATGACCACTCAGAAGTTTAAAGCAACTACCAGTTTGGCAATTAATAATGTTTGTCATATCCGCAGTCCCAATGTGATTAGAGGAAGAAATTATATTTATAAAACAAAATATGTTTAAGAATAATAACTAGCTTTGGTCAAGTCCAATGTGATAGCAAGATATATACATGGATGAAAGTTCGCAACTTACTCGATAGAGGCGAGTGCCTTCCCACTGGGGCTGAAGGCTGCACCTATAGTTGATCTTGGGGAAGACTAAAGTGTGTACTATTTGGCAAACAAATGTCTTAGTGATTCTTACTTTACACTAAAAATAATCGAAGATCATGGAATCACCCAAAGACCAGATAGGATTGCTAGATAATAATAAGATTGTTTTTAATCTAAACGAACAAGTAGATCAAACCTTGTAAAAATAAACATCAATAGAAAAAGAGTAAGGATTTACCATGAGATAGACTATATCTGTCATTTCTACCTACTTCTCAAGTCACTGGCCTCAGCAGAATCAAGTTGGCGATTAGAGACTTCTCCCTATAGCCTCTTGTGTAAATGTTTTGTTTGAGGAGAAATCTCTCTTCGAGCTAATGGTTGAAATATATTGCCAATTCTAACAATGACCTGAGATAAAGTTAAATCAATATTGAGCCAAAATGCCCAAGTAAATGTAAGTTAATCAATAGCAATAACAGACTCATCAAGTGAAATGATCAAGCGTCATATAGCCTAAACCGACTTTCATAAATAGGCAAAGTCGGTTGCTGTTTATAACGTAATAATTTAATTTCTTCTTGAGAAAGGATTCTAAAACACAATATACATAACTCAAATCAGTGTCATTCTTGCTGCCAAATTCAAGAAAATTATGTCAATAGTAGTAACAAACAATACCTCAATAACTAACACTTTTTTCTGAACTTCTAACTAATTTAAATTATATTTAAAGAATCCATCATTTTTAACACCTGAAAAGAAACGAAAATAAATTAATGATATCGAAAACTTCTATGTTGAAATAATAAACCAATAATAGTATAAAGTATTTGAGAATGAAAAGGACAGGGACAAAATCAAGCATTGGGAATTGTTATGGATTATCAATGGTTATTTAATCTGTAACACGAAAATTGACATCGATCAATTATATATATATATGGTTGTCAATCCAGTAGGTATTTTTTTTTTTTACCTATGTGTAGGTATTTTTTTTAGCCGTTGGATCATCATCTAATGGTGATCCAACGGCTATAATGATGTACATGAAAAGACGTGCATCATTAATACTATTTCTCTCTATTACTTATTAATATAAAAAAAATGTGCAAAAAAAATTTTCATTGGTCAAATTGATACCTATGCATAGGTAAAAAAAAAAATTACCTACTGGATTGGTGCCCTATATATAAAAATCTAAACTCGGCCAGAAAGATTACAAGTGCTAGAATACCTCATTGCTCATACAGCTAGAATCTTTTGCATTCTCTGTAACAATTGGAAACACGGAAGAATTTCTCATTATACTATAGTAGTGTAATCTAACTAAATCTAACAGCTAAGATAATCTAATAGGAAAAAACAAAAAAGATCGAAGTTCTACTTTCTTATTCTTGATGAGAAACAAAACTTTATTACTATATAAAAAAATGTAGAAATTCCACTTTCTTACAAGCTTTGTTTCAATAGGGGACAAAAATAATTGTTGGCCTCCTAAAATTCTTGTTCTGTAAAAACACATGTATAGGTATACATATATACTTCTACTTTAGAGTTCCATGGGTTCCAAAGGCTAAAAGCCAATATAGTGAGTATAGAAGAATCCTAAATGAATACCAATGAATAATCCACAAATCTTAATTCATTCAAAGCAAGAGTTTTCCCAAAAAATATCGATCACATTAATAACTAATGATGACTAAAAGAGTAAGGAATCTCTAATGAGTAAAACACAGAACAAGAAAAGAATGAAATATTCCTAAATATGCTAAAACTTAAATTGATACTTAATAACTACACATAAATAACCAATATGCAGCGGGCATTGATGATAAAGCAGTAGCAGTAGCCAATTATTATTGTAATATTCCCTAATTTTACACACGTACGTATGAGTAATTTTATGATTGTCTATTAAAATCAGGAGATGCTACCTGACTTAGAACTAATAAAATAGTAGAAAATTAAAATCTTTTTAAACTTTATGGAAGTAAAAGGAAAACTCTACTTATAATTATACATAGTCTAATGTATACATATATACACACTCGTAAATTGGACCTCTTGTACAAATGTACATAATATATATACACTCAAAACATGTATAAAATTCTCTATCAGGAAACCACAGCGTCAAAATGCTACACAAGCCGCGGTCAGAAAGTTAGCTCTCCTCCTCTAAACTCACATATCAGCAGTATCCTCTGCAATATAAGAATATATATAAGTATGGAACTCAATAAGTAACGAGTGCAAATACAACGTGCATATACCAAAGAACAGATAGTCGTATGATTGGGATCCCCGTGTATATTGTGTCGCCTGACAAGATCGTGAATCGTATACTGAGTCACTCAGATAACTAGTAACTAATAACTAATTATAAGTTATCGTATGGAGGTCTCGAGTCCCAAATATATTTTAAACCCCTCTGTGTACTACAGAGGTCCTCCCCATATTGCTATTAGAGTGTTCCCAAAGAAACTAAATAATGTCCCTGAAGGAACCTAATAATGTACCCTAAGGAACCAGATAATGTCTCCGAAAGAACTAGATATTTAGGCGCTGGCCCTCTATACCCTATTCACCAATACTCGTCAAGCAATATAAATACATCACATATTTATGCCTCGTGTATGTTAGAATAATAGATTTAGATGTTTATACTTCAGGTATAGCAGAATAATGAATACAAATTTTCATATAATCCAAGGATTCTACAGGTTCACAGAAATAGATAATTCTTACATTGCATATGTAATGTTACTTACCTCGATTCATGGACTTTCACGTGATTTTCTGTGAAATGCTCCCACTTAAAGTACGTTTGATGTGTCTCTATTATTTTGTTGATAGAAAAATCCGTCGGTCACAAAAACATATTTTGTCTAAGGAATTGGTATGAATACTTTGGCTTGATAATTAATAGACCCTATGTATTTCTTGTTACAAACAAAACATAATAGCAAACAATTAATGAAATCAATTAACTTAATACATAAAAAAAAAATATCCTAGTCCTTAGGTAAACATTCCAAAGAATTCATTTGGATAAAAAATTATAATAGAAACAAGAAGTTAATAATAAACAATTTAGCGTATGAAGTCAAGCTAATAATTCAATAGACTTACTAAATATTAGTTCATATATATATATATATATAACTCTCACAAGAAAATTAAAAGAAAGTCATATACATGCAAAAAGAGAACGAAGAAATATTTTTAAATTCTAGACTTATTACTATCAACAAAAGAATACAAATACTAGTATTTCTGAAATAACTATGTGAACCCAAAGCTTAGACTAATAATATATATATCCTTAACTCAAGCGTGTCCTTATCTCCATTAAAAAAAAGGCACAGTACAACAACATGAACAGAGAACATCTCTCAAGAGTCCACTCAAATCACATAATAAACTAATTACAATTAAGATAGATTCATAAAAACCGTGTACATGTAAATAGCATCGACCCATCAAATAGAAAAAGGCTATTGTATAATTGCTTGAGTTTGTAAATAAAGCAACTTAGTTGACTTTTCTCATAATTGAGAGTAAAATTCATGTATTGAATAAAACATATATATTAGAGTAGATAGATGAAGCGCACTCACAAAAAAGATAAAATCTTGCTAAAGGTGATGATGAGATAGTTTAAACGAATAAAAAAGATAGTGTTAGCAAATATATAGGCATAAAACTCATAAATTACCGACTGAACTAAGTCGGTTAATCAATTATTCATTTTTCTTTTTTTTGTACGGCACATAAATAACTATAAGGCATATAATAGCACTTAGTTTAATATTAAATAAATACAAATACTTTTTTATAAATTACAATTTAAAATAAAACAAGAAAATATTACGTAAGCAAAGTTTGAACCGAAAATTCTCTAATATGCACATAATCAAAGATTTAACTAGACATTAAATTAATAAGATAAAAAAAGTATTTCCACTTTGAAAATCATACCCAAACTACTTATTTGATCTAATTAAGTATTTTCTAATAATCAATATGTCCAAATTATCATGTAAGAAAACAAACTTAATACACGTCAAGCTTATACCAATTAGCGTGTCTTGTGCATTTAACTGTAAACTTTATTTAGTAAATGACGGTTAATAATAACAAAAAAATTATAACAAGTATTCAAGATTCTTAATTTGGCTTTTTGTGAAATAATTTATGCTCAATTAAGAATACACATATAACTTTAAAATAAATGATGTAGAGTTAATTTAGGAGTTGGATGTCATACGTTATTATTGACTATTTAATTTTGTGAGGAACTGGATGTCATACGAAATTTAGGATATCACAGTTATAATCTGATTATTATGTGTTTAGCCATATTGAAGATTGCTTTGGTCTTACAGGGTGACCAAACATTCCCAATTCATTGAGCACAATTAATGAGGCATGTTTAATACAAGAGAACGAGAATTCATTTAGGGCATGAATCAGAGGATAAACGTAGTACTGGAAAACCAAACTCGGAAAAAGAAAGCAAAAGAGGGAAATAAACTTACCACATAATCGCTATTTCTCCATATCCAAAGCATACCGATTTCTTCTCTTATATCTCTCTTATATTCAGACCTTGAATTTCTTTGGACCTCCTACAATTAAGGGAAAGGGAGAAAAGGAAGTGGAATTTTTTTTGAATAAAAGTTAGAGAAGAGTGATGACCTGACTGTCGGGTTCATTAAGTGATGACCTGACTGTCGGGTTTATTAACTACTGTTCGTTGAATATTGCGACGCACTATTTTAAGTCACTAACAATAAAATAACTTGACGAAATTCTCAACAATATTTGAGGGAAAACTGACTCTTTTATATATGGTAATAGACTAGTGAAAGAGGCCATGTGCTTCGTACGTAACATAATTATTAAACCAACAAAGGAAGGAAAAATGAATACTTATTCTTATAATTCAAATCTCTAAGTAAAAAATAAAGTTATATTTCAAATTATATAACTAATATAGACTAATTATAGTTGGATAAAATGAAGAGAATTCATAACTGTAAAGCTATAGGAAATATGGATATTGCATATTAGTTTATTACAAGAGAACTGTTACTCAGTTACCCTTTGAAGAGTATTTACAATAAACAAAATTTACACTCAGGCTTAGATTGTCCTTTTTTTCCCCTCTGCGTGAAAACTTAAAGCTAAGCTTAGAGATATCTAGAACTAAAAATATGCCACATCAAGTTTTAGGTTTCTCATAGTAACTGAGCTATATAATATACACTATTTATAATGGATACAAATTGTTGGTTGTTCATTAGTTAGTTGGTGGACTATCAAAGAGTCAACTGACCTAGTGTTTTACCATAACTTGTTCAGCATGTTTTTGTTTCTATGTGTTTTGAGGTTTTCCTAATTTTTGGAATTAAACCTAAAGTATAAATTAGTACCCGTAATTATCAAGACCTAATGGAGCTTTATTGGACTTAATTGGCACTATGAGTTGGCAAGCTCCTTTCTACTTGGCAAGAGCTTATTGGACAAGACTTGAAGCATTGACACATCATTTCTCCTTAACCTACAAGATGAAGCTATCCAATGTTATGAAGACACTTCATCAACTTGGACAACAAGCAAAATTCTGCAACAAGAGATTGACATCTCTTCTTTATACACAAGTTGCCCATGTATTCTAGAAGCTTTAAGAAGCTTCTAACTTGTAGCCTAAGATCTTGTAGACCAGTACTTACAAGTCAGGTACTTATAGATTGAGTACTTACAAGAGAAGCACTTGCAGAAGAAGCCCTTTTAGCTTATGTCTTCTTGTAATTCAAGGCATTGGTTTGCCTATAAATAGGGGTACACACTCCCATTCGCAAGAAAAAGCATGCACCAAGCTATCAATAAAATCATCTCATTTTCCTTTTCTCTATAGCTCTCTTTATGGCTTCTCTTTCCTTTTGGTGCTTGTTCTTAGCCGAAGCTTTAAGCTTCTTTGATCCTTGCTTAAACCCATCTACACCCTCAAATCATTCCTATCAATATACACCATCATTCAAATATCTCTCCATGGCTATTAAGTCCACTTAATTTACATACATGTATATTTCGTTTTGTTAACAACATGTGGCTGCATTCTCAACCCCACCACCATCACCATCACCATCACCATATATCTTCCATTTAATCACCAACATCACCTCTCAGTTTCTACTCAAACCGTGGCTACACACCTCTAATGCCACCATCCTTTCTCTCCATCAATGTCTCAATTGTGAGCATATGTACTTTGGTCATTTTGTTTTCATTATAACCCATTTGATCTCTTGTTCCTGATCCAACCCATAGCCCAATAGATCCATATTCTCATCTATTTATCTCATACGTATATATTTATATATGTGCATGCATCTCTTGTATTAATTTTACATATTGTCAATATCATCTTTTATCAGTACCATGGTTACAAGCATATAAATATACGGGTTTGATTATTAAATGGTTACATACATCGACACTTATATATATTCCCGTATATTACTTATTCATATTATCACAATTATATAATTACTAATCTGTTTTGTGATATTTCATTCTTTTGGGCTTTAATGTCATTTATTTATAAGCCCATAATCATGTATGCGTCCTTGTATGTATTTCTAGGCCCATATTCATTCTCTTACATCTTTTAGGCCTATTAATCTATTTTCATACTATTTTCTCTTTGTTATATTATTTTTGTGTCATTTTCCCTATATATTACTAACTTATTTCACAAGCTATTTTACAGTTTCTAATCCTTGTAGTTCAGTGATCTGTGGGTACTGAGCTACTCTTCTCAAACTCTATGCTTGATCTGTGGTATAAGTTTAGGATTTCATGTTCTTTCATTATCTACAGTCTATTATGTCTATTATTATTATTATTATTATTATTATTATTTATGTTATTATTTTATCTAATCTCTCATTAATTTCTAGTTGACATTATGGTCGGTTTATTCATCACTGTCCACTAGATCTCTTTATCATTATTGCATTATTATATTATTATCATCATCTCACGTAAGCAAGTTATCTTTGTAATCGTCTTTTGTGGCAAGGATGCCGTAGGAAGTGTTGTTGCTTATTACAACCGCTTATCAGGACTTCGACACTTAGGAAGTATTGTGATAATACTTATATCTTTACTTTTATGTCATGATTATTATTATTATATCGTAAATACGTTATCCTTATAACCACTAATGTGGCAAGGGCATTGTGGGAAGTATCGTTTTCTATATCAACTGTCCATCAGGACTTCGACACGTAGATAGTATTGTGATCACTCTTACACCTCTGCACACTAAGCGAGTCATTTCTATAATCACCAATATGGCAAGGGTGCCATGAGAAGTGTCATTTTCTATCTCGACCATCCACTGAGATTTCGACACATGACACGCATTGTAATGGCCCTTTCTATGTATATCTTGTGATCTAACACTAACCTCAATTACTTTCTATTTTATTTTAATTAATCACAGGTATCGTTAATTAATCAGAGCACGAGATTTAATCCCGAATATTAAAAAGTGACTCCACTGGGGAGTAGCAATAGAGAAACTACATTCTCCTCGGAATTCCCTAGATCCGCAAGTGTATCCTGTTACTCTGTCAATTTCACTTCTCAGAATTCTCTTTCGTATACAGAAACTCTACCGAAAATTCGTTAGTATCACTTTTCGACATTCTATTTTGTATACCGAAAATCTGCCAAAATTCTATAAGATTCACTTCCTAAAATTCTGTTTCGTGTACCGAAACTCTGTTAGTTTTACATCTTAAAATTCGGTTTCATACGCTGAAACTCTGCCTGTTTTACTTTTCAAAATTCTATCTAAACACTACACCCTTTTTTCTTTTAATTTCTTGTTATTAAATTCCACTCCATTTCTTTTCTTTTCTCATATATCTTTTCATTTTTCTCCCACTTTCTATCTCATTCTTTCGGATGGTTGACGAACAATATCCCCCGGGTTCTGAAACATTGGCTCAACAAGGAGAAACTCTTGTCCAAATAAAAAGCACACTGCAAAGCTTAATGCAACCTCAAGAACTGATGATGCGAAAGTTAGCTGAGTTGGAAAGAAGAGACAGACCGGGGACTTCGTCTATCCCTATTGACAACACAAGAAAGTCCTACTAATCCTCCTATCACAATAACAGTAGGCACGAATAATGAAACTTCATACAGTTTCATTACTAAAGAGCAACTACAAGATATACTTAAAGTGGAAGCAGAAAGAGCCAACAAGATAGTAGCAGCAGTAAACTTCTAACCTCCCTATCCTGCGCATATCCTTTCTAAACCATATTCAAAGGATTATACTAGTCCTCAATTCAAGAAATTTGATGGAAAGAAGGCAATGCCAGAGAACACGTCATTAGTTCCTTGGACGACCTTGGAATCTATGCCGATAACCATGAATTACGATTGAGAGAATTTTCAAAATTCCTTACTGATCGAGCATATTCATGGTTCATTAATCTACCATTAGGCAGTCTCAGCACGTGGGAAGAGTTGTTAGCAAAATTTTGTACTAAATTCTTTATAGTAGAATATATGCTAGGCTTATCCGATCTCTCCAGCATAACACAAAAGGAAAATGAATCACTCACAATCTCAAAAACGATTAAGTTTTAAAAATTTGAACACCAAATTCTGATACCTATTGTTAGCCTAAGATTAGCTAACCCAAGAGGCGGGTGAATTAGGTTTTAAAAACTTTTGCAAACTTTTGAAGATAAGTAAGTGAATTATGCTAGTAATGACAATATCAAGTAAAAATAAATAAATGACAAACACAAGCTCAAGGTAAATAAATTTAAAGAGATAGAGATAGAGAAATGCAAATACTATTTTTATGAGGTCCAACAAACACGACAGTTTATCTATATCCCCGGCTCTTGGTAACCCGTTTTGAGCTATCCACTATAGGATTAAGAGAATGGGCTTGACCGACCCTTATACACAATGAGTGATTTCTCTTTAGGCACACTTACGTCTTTACAATAGCCTTGAATCTAGCTATATTACGCCTAATACGGATTGTTTAGACTCTGGTACCAATCTCACCTAAACTGGGTTATTTCTGAATCCGGCGTCAACCTCACCTTACAATTATAATTTGGTTTTTATTGAATCACTCAATTAAAATCTCTTTCTAATAAAAACGATTGATACAAGATAAACTTAGAGAGAATAAATATGAACACAAGATATGATCTAGTTTGGCTCAAGTGATTTTTATAAAAAAAGTGAATTTGAAAGTTTAGATCACAAAAATGGATTTGAACAACTTGAATATATAATATGAGTAATGTAAGGATGTTCAAAAATTGTTTCAAGTCTCAAAAAAACTTTTATTTATGGACTTGAATGAAAACTAGCCGTTTTAGACCTTTACAGGCATTTTATCATTTTCGGTAGATCGAAAGCGTGTTTTTGATCGACCGAAAATACTAGCCATTGATAATACGGTTCTAATAGTCGAATTCAAAAATCTGTTAAAAGTTCGGTAGAGAATCGGTAGACCAAAAAATGAGAATCGGTCTGCCGAAAATACCAAAAAGCTTATTTTGATTTTATTTCAAGTCTTTTTTGATTCTTTTCAAAATTGTGACTTCTTAAATTGATTTTTATAAAATATGGATGCTATAGAAATTCATAAATTAATTTAAAAAAGTTTGTGTAAAATAATTTTTAAATTTTAATTGGAGATAAACTAGTTTGATTGCATTGGTTTGAAATTTTCTTATTTTTATAAAAATTTGAGCCATCAAGATCATATTATATGTAAACAAGTATTCAAATACAAGAACTAAGTAATTAATCTTTGCTAGTCTAAATATTGTTATCTTGATCTTTGTTTTTAATCTCTGCTCCATAAATTATATTGAATGTATGATCCTTTCAATTTCGATTGCTACACACTCAAGTAGATTATTAGTTCTTTATCATATGTTTGTTAACTTCAAAAGATGAGTATAAGATTGATGATATAAAGCATGAGTCAACAATCTCTCTCTTTTTGATGTTAACAAACATTTGATTTAAGAGATAAAAAAGTAAGGAATAAGATTTTAATAAACAAGGATAAGTGTCCCTACCAAACTTTTGAATGCTCTCCCTCAAAATATGCTTAATGTAAAAAGAATTAAACTCCCCCTTTATTTGTTAAACTTGTAAAGAGTGTATATTTTGAAAAACTATGCCAAATTTGATACCAATTATATTTGAAGAAGAGTAAATTTACCAATTAAATCAAAGCACTTTCTTCTCCTCCTTTTGATATTATCAAAAAGTCCACAAGTAAGAAGGATAAAACAAATACAAGAAAATAAATATCAATGAGATGCGAATAAAGCAAAACATTGTTAAATCAAACATCCAATTCAAAACATAGAGTTCATACATGAAACAACCAAAGAAAAAGTTCAAAGGAAGCAAAAAAAACAAAAAAAAAACAAAAGATAAGAGATCTATGGAGGAGAAAAGCGGCCAAAGAAAGACTGCATCATCCTCATCATCTCGTCTTGTTGATCTTGTATAATCTGAAATTGACGTTCTTGGTGTTGACGTACAGAGTTGATGTCAGCTGAAACAATCTAAAAGTGTTCAAGCTTGGTGTCATGTAGATGTTGGATGTCAAGCTGGATTGTGTTAATACGTTCTGAGAGGCTGTTGAAGGCTTCTTGAAAATCAAAAGCTTATGCATGTGCCTCTTCAGTATGAATGCCCTCAGTAGCACCTTCAGCAGTTCCTTAAGCAGTTGTGCTAGGGTGACTACCACCAGCTTCTTGGTGAGCTCCCGTACCTTGATTATGTCCTTGTTTGGTTTTGGCGACCCATTCGTTATTAAAGAAACTGAACCCCATGAGACTGAAAGTCTTGTTATTGATTTCAACATCAATAGTCCACGGTTTACATTCGGCCTCATCAAATGGTGGGATATTGAAATGTTGGAAGATACGAGTAAGGAGGAAACCATAAGGAAGGAAGGATCTCATATTTTCTACAGCGTCTATCATCTTATGGATAATGATGTATGGCAGGTTTAAACTTCTCCTAACAAGAATGGAGTCAACGAAACCAAGGTCACAAAAGGTAGGTGCATCCCTATAGCCACTTCAAGGAATCATATTTGAAGATATGAATTGGAACAGAATTCTAGTCTCTAGAGTAAGATCAGAATCCCTATGGCCACCAGGATCACCCACTGCCATTATAGCTATAGTCACGGCCACCAGCAACGTCTTTGGCATGTTCAAAGGACCGAATAGATGAACAGAGAAAAAAGAAAAAAGAAAAAGAAGGGAGGAACGAATAATAGTAGAGTAGAAGGCTGGTCTAATGCATTAAATAGAGAACCTGTTGACAGCTAGCATAGGAACAAAGCCAATTGTTGATGGCTAGACTTTTTTTTTTTTAAGGTAGTTGGCACTTGACAGCTAGCATTTGACTAAATTTTGTTTTTTTAAAAAAAAAAAACACAAATGGATATATATATATATAAGTGAAATTGTGAAATTTATTTCAAGGCATGACAATATTTCTAAAGCAAATTTATCACCAAATGGCCAAAAAATAAATAAAAAATAAAAAACACAGAAATTAAAAGGCAATAAGAAAAACACATAAATTAAAAGACATTAATTTTGACAGCTGCAATAAGGAAGATCAACACTGAGCAAATATTAACAAAAGTCGGGAAAATAAAGATATAAATAGAATTTAGAAAATGTTTCCATAAAGAGTGAACAGTCATTCACAAACTCTCCTTAATATAAGTAATAAAAATGATTTTGATTTAGGACATTTGAGAATACTTTAATTGGCTCAATAAGATTTGAAAGTTAATTTTTAGTAAACCTTTAGCACTTCAAGAGTAATTATACATCAAATATAAGTTGGTGCAAAAATAAGAGGGATAGAATTAAACGAGGCTTCCAGATCTTACAAAATAGGGCATCAAGTTTATCAACACCTTATTTTTGAACTCACGACTCGTCTTTTTTTTTTTTAAATTATTTTTATTATTTTTCTTTTACCCATCTAGGTTTGAAAAGGGAAACTAGGGCAATAGGTGAGGAGGTGCGATAGAGGACCATCGTAGGTGCAAATCCAAAGGTGTGGAGGTGTGTCGCTGTTGGGATATTTGCCCTAGAAAGCAGATTTCTAATTTTACCCTTTTAGTGGAAACAACTTTCTCTTATATACAATTAAGATATTTGCTAGATTAAACTGTCTCAGTTGAATAGTTTATTTATCTGAAAAAGATTTCATGATTTTATTTATGTATAAAGAAATAAACATGATTAAATGTTAATTATGAGGAGACTTATTTCTTTATCTAAGTCTAAATTAACTAGTTCATAATCTGTAAATAAAGATGGAATATTTTATTTACTAAAGGTTATAGTGTTTGTCTATCTCAATGAAAATAATGTGTCTCAAATCATTGAAGGGTCTGACTTCTGATAGAAGCACTAGTACAACATAAATATGTTACGTGTATTGAACTGGACCAGGTAATATAAAGAATTGAAGTGCCGTAACTCAAAAATAGTATTACCACAAACTAACTCTTTGCATGTAGATCTTAATCCTTGATATTTGATTGGACTTGTTTTCATTGGTTATAGCCTTTTGATTTATTAAAATGCTAACCTCTACGAAATTAGAGGTGAATTCTGGCATATTGGAGGTTATGATTTATGAATTGACGGGAACACCAAATAGTTAATGATACTATACATTAATGTCACTTTAAGGTCTTTCAAGATTCAAGGAATAATTAAATCTAATATCTTAGTATTCACTTTATTAATTGATTGATAATTTTATCTAAATGACCATTGAGAATAAAATTATCGACAACATTATTCCTTGATAGAAAGATGGTAACTTAAAGGTAAATATGTGTTGGAGGGTATTACGGTAATTTCACCTATCCAACTACAGCATTGTATAGAGATTTTACATGTAATATAGAATATGCTAGATGGACCAGTTAATCAAGATTAGTTGATTAAATCTATATAAAAGTCATGACATTTAATCTAAGAGCGTAGTATTGGGCCTTTAGTGGAGTGTTTTCTTTACTAATAGTATTTATATAAATATCATAATAAGAGTTATTATGTATTTGTCATACTATTGGAGCTTAGATTATTTGGATCCATTAGGTCATTTGTCTAACTCAACAAGACTCATTAATTGGTTAGTGGTATTTGTGAAATTAATTTCATGAAACTGTGTAAAATGATAATTCTATATAGAAGTTAGTATTTTTATATATAAGTTACATGTGTTGGACATACTTATAAAAATACACCCAAAGCCCAAATTGGAGAACAAGCTTAATTCTGATTGGACTAGGATTAGTAGTTTTTAGGCCGTATATATAAGATATATGAGAGAAAAAACTGCACGGTAACACTAGGAGTACTACACGTGAAAGACAGGGAGCGAGAGAGAGGTGCTCTGTGCCAACTATAGAGAAAGAGAGGGAGAAAAAATTTCCTACAACTTTACATTCTCATCTGACATCCTAGTATTCCAAAGGATCAAGAAAGTATTCTTGATTGTTCTCCAATGAAGGATTTAATTTGGTGCCCACTCGCCTCATCAACCAAGAGCAAGAGCATAGACAAGAAGATCTAGGGTTAGAGATTTGATCACTATCAACAAGAAGATCAAAGAGGAGTACAATACAAGAGGTAAAACCTAATCTCATCTCTAGAGTTTGTGCATCTAGATTTAATTTATGTTATACATGATTCTGTATTTGATATATGCATGCATGATCTATAGTTATGAAAATTATTTTCATGAAAATTTTAAAACCTAAATCTGCTAACTTTTCTCCTGCGTTCATAACGTGATCATGTATTTTCTGTAGTTTGCATGCATGTATGATTTTTTCTAAATGTTTGGTCAATTTCCAGCAGTCACATGTGGGGATGCCATGTCTATAATGCTATTGGTGGGCATCATGCAATAGTGAGATATGATTGACTTTGGATCATCTCAATTTGAGGTCGTTACGAACGACATCGATAAGATGCATATGAGATTTGGGTCAAGTTTCTTCATAAGTTAAAGTTGGATTTCTAGGATTTGGTTGATTAAAGAAGAAAGGTTGAGATGGAGATGGAAGAGAAGATGAGGGAAACCATGGAGAGGAAGAGAGAGGGAGATAGATTTTTTTCCTTTTCATTTTTTTTTTAAATTCACTTTTTTTAAATTTTGAATTAAAGGGCATATATGTTCTTAAATACATTTATTTTAAAAAAAGAATATATTTATTTAAGAACTTTTAAATAAGATGTATTTTCTAAAATTTACTATGAAGAAAACATATTTCACAGAGTTTTCCTAAACAGTTGGAATAAGAGTTAGTCAATTAACATATCTAGTAGTATTCCTATAAGTCAGTCAACATCTCTAGTAGAATTCCTATATCTCAAACTCATTCTTATTGGCTATTGGCATTAATTCAATGAGTATTTATTTTGCTACATGTTTAGAGAAAGGGTAAATTAATATTTTCAAATGTTAATTTTGATCAAAGTTGAAATTTTTATTAATTTGTTAATTCACTAAGTACTTTAGTTATTTATGAAAACTAAAAAGGTAAATAGAGTATTTTTACCTAAGTCAGGGGATATTTTGGGAGAATTTGGCAGTTACCCTTAATTAAACATGATTACCTTTTTTTTTATAACCTTCCACTCATACCCATTTTTAATTGTAAACTACCTAAATTACCCTTAAAAGTAAACGTGAATAAATCGACCATTTCATGGTCTCTCTACTTTCTCTCTCTAAAAATGGACGAACGCTCTCCTCTCTCTCTCTCTCTCTAAAAATGGCCAAAATCTCTCTCCTCTCTCTCTAAAATCACAAGACTCTCTCTTCTCTCTCTCTGTAATCGTCATCTTCGTTGAATAAATCGGCTTGGAGTGGATTTGTGGTCGATTCATCGGGAAAAAATAACCTACCAAAGACATTTTTGCCGATAAAGCTTGGAATCGAAGCTATTGTTGAATATTTAGGCACAAAATCGGCCACGGGAGATTAATGCAAGCTTTTCATCATCTTCATTGCATCTTTAGAGAGATAAAGAGTGAGTGACTGAATAATGAAGAACTATTTCTTGTAAATTTTTATATTTCTTTTGATAGTTTACAATTATATTTACGGATGTAAATAATGAGGCGCTTTACTATTAATTAGGTTTTATTTCTTGTACGTATGAATAATAGAATTGATATGTACATAAACTTGGATACAAATGTAAACCAGTTGTTTACAGTTTAGGTTCTTTTTAAGCTTAGACGTGAACAAGTTATTTACTGTTACTTCCGAAACCAGCTAATTATATTGTTCTCTCTCTAATAGAATTTGAAACTTCTTGTTTACAGTTATTGGAAAAAAAAAAGTTAATTATAGCCAAAGCACTAAAGCAGATCTATAAATTATAGCAGTTGTTTGCAGTTTACGTTCTTTTTAAGCTTAGATATGAAGAAGTTGTTTACTATTACTTTCGAAACCAGTTGATTACATTTTTGTCTCTCTAATAGAAGTTGAAACTTCTTATTTACAGTTATCAGAAAAAAAAAAAGTTAATTATAGCCAAAGCACTGAAGCAGATCTATAAATTATAGTAGTTGTTTAAAGTTTAGGTTCTTTTTAAGTATAGACGTGAACAAGTTGTTTACTATTACTTCTAAAATCAGTTGGTTACTTTTTTGTCTCTCTAATAGAGGTTGAAACTTCTTGTTTACAGTTATCGGAAAAAAAAAAAAGGTTAATTATAGCCAAAGCAGATCTATAAATTATAGCAGTTGCTTACAGTTTAGGTTCTTTTTGAGCTTAGACGTGAACAAGTTGTTTACTATTACTTCCGAAGCCAGGTGATTACATTTTTATCTCTTTAATAGAGGTTGAAACTTCTTAATTACAGTTATCAGGGGAAAAAAAAAGTTATTTATAATCAAAGCAGATTTATAAATTAAACCAGTTGTTTACATTTATGTATTACTTGTGAAACTAATTATTTACATTTATGTATTAGTTGTCTTTATTTTGAAAAAATGGATTAGTTTACTTTTAGGAAAGTTTTTTAAAATAGTTAGTAAAATTCTTCTTTGGATTATATCAATTGCAGGTATGGACAAAATTACACTTTTTATTGCTTATAATGGAAGATGGACTATAAAGAATAAATACGTGGATTATGAAGTTAAAATTTTTACATTAAATTTGAGGAATTGAAGGAGAAAATATACAAAAATCTTAGTTTGGATCCATGTGCTATTTCACTCAAAGTTTCATTTGATACAAAGATGGAAACTAGTAAAGAAATGATAGTGGAAAATGACAACAATTTAGCTGTATATATGTATTTGATCAAGAATGAAAAAGAGTACAAGAACTGTCCACTTATAATTGAAATGGAAGACAAGTTGGGATCATCTGTCAAGTAAAAAGGAATGTGTAGTGCAGAAACATCGATTAAGAAAGTTACTTCTATGGTTAGTGAAGGAAGCAGTGAGTATGTCAAAAGTTCAAGAATATCTTCAAATATTGAAATTGGAGAATCAAGTAAAGAGGTTCAGTCACCTATACATGTGCTACCAAATATGGACATTGATGACTTAAGAGTGAATCTCATTTTCCCAAATAAGAAAATACTATAAAGCTTTCTTGCTACAATTTTTACGAGGAAACATTTTGATTATAGGGTTGATAAGTCATGCATAAAAGTGTTTTGGGCAAGTTGTGTTGATAAAAATTGTAATTGGTATTTATATGCAATGAAATTAGGGAACACTGAGATGTTTAGAGTTGTCAAATACCAGAGAATTCATACATATTCATTGAATTATAGAAGTGCTGAAAACAGATATGCAAGTTCAATAATTGTAGGTGATTACATCAAAGAAAAATTGTGTGACCCAAAAGCATCATACAAGCCAAGGGAACTAATGAATGACATGAGACTAGAGTTTGGACTTGATCTTAGTTATGAGAAAGCATGGAGGGCAAGAGAATCTATGTTAGAAGACATAAGAGGTTGTCCAAAAAAAATTTATGGATTACTACCATCATATCTCCACATGTTAAAATCTAAAAATCCAAGCACATTTACTAAAATTGAAAAGGATGAGAACAACAGGTATGATTACTTGAGTCCCTAAAAAAATATTATCGTTGTTTACAACTTTTGATTATTACACTCACTACACTTAGAAGTTTTACTTTATATTAATTTCTTTGTCATTACCTATATTTATGCACGTCTATTGTTACCTATACTAGTTGTTTACAGTTACCGAAGAAAAACAAAAGGTTATTATACTTGATATTAGTTACAAAGTAAATCACTTGTATATATTTTTGTCTGTTTATCTAAGTGAAACTAGTTGTTTATAGTTATAAGAAATGTTATCTATAAAGTGAACAACTTATTTACAGTTAAACCATAAGATCGAAAACTTAATATTTTGTATTTTTACAGGTTTAAATATCTTTTTGTTTCATTTGGTGCTTCAATATAAGGATGGAAGCACCGCAGACCTGTTATAGTAGTAGATGGTACTCTTTTGACAACTATATGTAGAGGAACATTATATGCAGCTTGTGCTAAGGATGGAAATAATCAAAATTTTTCACTTGATTTTGGAATTGGGGATTAAGAGAATAATGATGCATGGGAGTGATTTTTCAAAAGATTGAAAGAAGCTATTGGAGATCGTGAAGATTTGTGCATCATATTAGATAGGTATAAAAGTATAGCAAAAGCTGTAAACGAGATTTATCTAAATGCATATCATGGCATATGTGAGCATCATTTACAACAAAATTTGAGGACTAAGTTCAGATGTGTTGGTTTGGTTGCTACATATCAAGCTGCTACAAGAGCATATTCCTATATAGACTACCATACTGCTATGTCTACATTGAAGGACTAGAACCCTAAAATTACAGCTTATTTGTTGAAAGCAAATCCTGAAAAATGGGCCCGTTCTTTTTATCCAAGGCGTCAGTTTAACATACAAACAACTAATATTGCAGAGTCAATAAATTCAGCAATCAAAAAACCAAGAGAATTACCTGTAACTCCACTACTTGAAGCTTTAAGAGAGATGTTACAAATTTGGTTTTCAACAAGAAAAGAAGAGGCAGGTTACATCTTACTTCAAGTAACCAATTGGACAAACAAGTAAATGACAAAAAAGCTAGAAGCAGCATATCGAATGTCGGTATGTATATATAAACTATTTTTTATTTTCATGTTACACTATGAAGCCATTTCCATAAAAATAAAAAAAAAATCTTAAAATTTAATCAAATAATAATTTGATATACAAGTTGCAGCAATTGATACACTAAAATTTCAAGTAAAAGTAGGAGAAAAACAATTTGTAGTTGATTTGAACGAGAAAACATGCTCATGTCTTGAATTTCAACTCGAAGGGATACCATGTACACACTCAATTATTGTAATAGATAGGAGACACCTTGATAAGTACTCATTTTGTTCTAAATGGTACAATACTTCTACTCTAAAAGATACATACGCAGGTATGATTACTTGAGTCCCTAAAACAATATTATGGCTATTTATAGTTTTTGATAATTACACTGACTACACTTAGAAAGAAGTTTTAAGTTATGTTTATTTCTTTGTCAATACCTATATTTATGCATGTCTATTATTTAGAGGGTGAAACTAGTTGTTTACAGTTATTGAAGAAAAACAGAAAGTTATTATACTTGATATTAGCTACAAAGTAAACGACTTGTGTACATTTCTGTCTGTTTATTTCATGTGAAACTAATTATTTACAATTATATGAAATATCGAGTACAAAGTAAATATATTGTTTTGCGACTAATAAACCTAAGATCAGAGAGTTAAAATTTTTGTTTTTATATATTTAATTATCAATTTGTTGTATGTGGTGATTCGTTATATGGTACTTTTGGTTATAGTTATTTCTTTGTTAGTACATATAATTTTTTATTTTACAGGTTCAATCAATCCAGTTCGTAATGAGAATGATTGAGATATACCAGAAGAAGTTTAGCAAGAGAAAATAGAGCTTCTGGAATTCAAAAGTAAACCGAGAAGAGGGAAGATTAAGAGATATCCATCTGAAGGTGAATTTAAGCGTACAGTAAAATGTGGATCATATGGATAACCAAGGCATGACAGGAAAAAATGTAAGAATCCACTAGAATTATATGACAAGTCAAAGAGATATAAGAGTGAAGGTTCAGCATCATAAAAATGATTCCCAAAAATGTTTAAATTGAACTAGTTGTATACTTTAGTTATTGTATTGCAACTAAAGTATAGAACAAAATAATGGATTAAAATTTTAGAATTTCGATTGGTTATTTGACTAAGGTGAATCAAAGTTATGATTTTAATTTAATTTCAAGCTCACTTCCTCATGTTTACAGATAAAAGTTAAACAGAATTACCTGCTTTTCTATTATCCTACAAGTGAAAAAATATCTTCAAACTGTTAGTTGATATTTCCATTAAGTTTTTCTAATAAAGGGCTTAATTGACAAACACTTTCCTTCTCCCTAATGCATTCATAGTGTGCATAAAAAATAGAAAAATTAAAAAAGATAAAAACTAATACCTTTTATAGAGTGCAACCTCCGAAATTCATTATTAAAACCATGTAAAAATATAATTCTGTCTTTTTCTAAGTATTTATAACGTTAAAAATTAAAATTCTGAAGCATTTTTGCTAGATAAATTCTAGAAATGAATTTTTATAAATACATGTACTTTAAATGTAAACAACTTGTTTACCATTCTATAACAGGTAAAGTGCGATTGTAAACAACTAGTTTACGTTGTATATATACATGGACTTGAACTTTAAATGTAAACAACTTGTAAGAAGGTAGATATAAAAATTTATACAACTTGAGTACTTTGTAATATATCATATCTAGTAGTTATCCAATGTAGAATCCACTAATTAAAGTCAACTATAGTCATCGAGAATCTTAATAAGATGTCGAAGAGTCGGTTTCATTCTTCCATTGGCCATACTCTAAAATTTCAATTACCATTTTCCGACGAAAAAATGGGATCTTTTCTTGTGTTACATCAAAAATCGATTGGCCACTCATCATTGATTCAGCAAACTTAATCATAAAAACTCCACAATCAATTCTACATTCATAAGAACAATGAAAAGCAAAATAACTTTACTGCTTAAGTAAGACAGGGTTGTAAACAGCCTACTTCATAATATACATAGAAATGTAAACAACATATTTCAGATTTAAACAAATGTAAACCTTATTTACATTTACACTTAATAAAAGGAAATTAGAGATAACTAAGAGTATACTTATATATTCTCTTGTTGTGGTGCATCCTCCCAAATCATATCAAATATCTCTAGCGCAGAACTGTAGTTAGCTCTTTTCTCATGAAACTTTAGAAAATGAAACAATGAAGGTAGTACAGTGCAATATTTCTCAACATGTTTGGCCACCAAATCATTATTTTTCTCATAATAGGAATCATATATGTGAATCTTTTTCTTGTCTATATCCAAGACACCTTGAAACCACTGCTTCTTTCCAACACCCCTGTCTACTAGAAATGGAATAAACACTTTGTCTACATCTAACCAGGATACATCACAACATCTACCAAGCTTACCCAACACCATATTTGTTAAACTACTTTCATTGCTCCACGCATAATGTTCATAATCAATCTTCACTTTATTGTATGGCATACTCAATATCATGTCAAAGATATAATCACTCGTGGTGCATTTGAAACTTAGAGAAAACCGTGGATTAATGGCAGCCTGCTTCCGAAGAAAATAGAAACACGTGTCTACATGCTACACAAAAGGAACTAATAATAAATTAAATGATGTAATAAACTACCTAAATTTAAATACATAAAATTGTTTAAATAACTTACGCCATTGAAAAGAAGAATACCGGGTTCATGCAACTCAAAAAACCAACTTTTTTTATCAATTGGCTCTAATTCAGAAAATTTGAAAGGAGGACTGATATGATTCCTTTCGGCATTTGGATATGGATTCTTCCTATAACAAAATACCAACTAGTAATAAGAAAATAGGTGAAATATATGGTAAACTAATCAATAATAATAAAGAAAAAAAATATACAAAAAAATGAATCTTTACCTCCAATTTGCTCTCAACCCATCTTGATACCAACCATCAAACTTATCTTGCGACACTTTAGATGGCGTTTCATCTACTAAACTCGAAAATGGCAAAGGAATAGATATCACTGGCCTACTAGGCTCTGTCAAAGGAGTGTTCAAATTATTCGTAAAAGGAGAAATTAGAAAATGACTAGGTTTCACATTTCTTTTCTCTTTCTCTTTTACCAACATATCCAACTCAGCCTCTTATGAAGATTGTGATTGTGAAAGTATATTGAAAGTTGGATGATCATCTGAATCTTCTTCTTCATATGTCTGCTTCGTGACATACCTCTCGACTTTTCTACCCTACAAACAAAATGAATAAATTAAAGTCAAAGCTTAAATCAATTTATATATGACTAAAAAACCCAGAAACACATTAACAATTAGTAAGTTGTTAACTTTTATATAAGAGAGAAAAATAGATGTTTACATCTAAAACATTACGAATAAAAAAAAAAAAGAAGTGTAATATTGTTATGTTTACCTTGATTGTAGATGGTAAATCACTTGCAACAACAAAAGGAACTATTGGAGAAGGACTCGGATTTGGTGGAGAAGGAGTGACCTCATTAGACCATAACCTCACGCAAATCGTAACCTCCTGAGAATTACTAAGCTTCTCAATAGGATGCTCTTCATCTTTTTCTTTGTCTTTTTGGTAGCTGTCTTCTTTTTTCTTTTCTTGTTTTCCTTATTTCTCTTGCTGTTTTTCTCCTATTTCTTGCTCTTTTTCTTTTTTCTTTTCTTGTTTTCCTCCTTTTTCTTGCTCTTTTTCTTTTTCCTTTTCTTGTTTTCCTCCTTTTTCTTGCTCTTTTTCTTTTTTCTTATCTTGTTTTCCGCATTTTTCTTGCTCTTTTTCTTTTTTTCTTTTCTTGTTTTCCTCCTTTTTCTTGCTCTTTTTCTTTTTCTCCTTCCCGCTTACTCATATTCATGCTCTTTATTATGGGAAAAATCTGACTAACTTGTACAGTTAGATGAGTTAACTTTCTATTAATCTCATCAACACTCATCTGTAAGTTTATATTAACCTCATCAACACTCTTCTGTAAACTATGTGAAAATAACAAACATAAGTATTTATAAACAGTGAAACAATATTTCATTTGTAAACATATTTAATTTGTAAACAATATGAGTTATATGAAATAGTAAACATATTTTATTTCTAAGCATATTTAATTTATAAACAAGCTGTAAACATATTCAATATTCAACCTGATATGAAAAAAATACCTCTAAAGTAACTTGATCTGAAGACTGGTGACTGGATGGCTTATCTTTATTGAGAGGTTTAAACTTTTTGACGTGCATATCAACATCATTAGAAGGCTTGATCTTCTTGGAATTATCATCATGAGGATGACTTTGTTCATCAAAATCGTCAATATCACTGAATCTTCTTTTAAATGACTTAATCTTTAATTACATCCATGCAAAAAAAATAAAATTATTTGAATATAAGTAAACACAATATATAAATGTATATTAAAATTTAGAAATATAAACAGACTCATGAAAAAGTAAACAAATCGTGATAAACTAATCATTAATACAATAAATCACTCAAAATAAATAGAACTGAAATTAACATATTGATGAAAATGTAAACTAACTATTGATAATTAACATAGGAACCATGCGCTTTTTTGCTCTGCTAGGGTTTCTCTAGGCGCTTTCCTGTTGATAGTTCTTTACAAAAATTTCGCTTATGGCTTCCAAGCTAGATCGTTATACGACTTCTTACTTACTTTCTGGTTATGCTCTTAATGATTTTAAGTTAAAGTCTAATGTGGATTCTCACTTCATTGCCAATTTGGAGGAGGAATCATTATCGCCTAACCCTAGGTTGGTTTCGGACATGGATGGGTTGCAATCGCCGTCTCATCTTGCTTCTTCTCGGCAGGAAGGCATAGGTGCTCATGGGTTGGATCGAAAACTGATGGGTCAGTT
>JXTC01000067.1:893344-936449 GCA_002914845.1 Trema orientale
TTGATAATGTTATATTTTCTCGAGTTTGTCCAATATTAAAATTTACTTACTTTTGAGGACTAGAACTTAAATTTTAAGTACTCGACTTTCCAAAAATTTTGGAAATTTCTGTTTACCACTGTTTTCACTTAAAATTACTAAAAATCACGGCCTTGGATTTTCGGTCGTGACAGTTTTGGTATCAGAGCTTCAGGCTTCAGATCCGTCTGGGATCTTGTATGTGATATTTTAATATTTAAAAAGGGTTTTAGAAAAGTATTTGATAAATGCTTCTTACATCACTTAGGAATTGGCTAAATATATTCTCTTTATTCCGATTCATTCTGAATCTTTCGTTCACCTTCCCAGAGTGTAACTCTGGTATTTTTGGGATGGTCATACTCCTGAAATTCTAGTCTCCGTAGTGTTGGGAGTGACACGAGACTTGTAAATTCTACTCCTGTCGAAATTCTTCAATTCAAATGAACATTTACTCTTGTATTCCTATGTCCATTACTGTGAATAGTTATATGAATCTCGTTGGTTCTAAGATAGAAATTCAGTGTCTTTTGATTTGTATGACTTGACATTATTTGTGCTTATAAGATTGTGATTTGAATTTCTTAGAAATTATTTGTATGTGATTAACTAGTTTAAGTTTCTGGTAGTATGTTGTCATAATTTTGTATCATACATTAGTTAGACTTGTTACTGGACATGATATGTTAGTTTTCATGCATGAATTAATTTAATAATATGAACTTGGAAAAAACAATTTGTCTAGTATTACCAATTTTAATTTTGAAAGAAAAATTTTGAATTAGTGGAATCTAATTGATTAATAAATTAGTATGATATGTTGTGTCTGGTTGAATGTTGTATTGCACTAATTTTGCTAAATTTATTTATGTGGCCCTTAAATGTAGAAATTTTGAAAATTAGTTAACTTAAAACCTGATTAATCGGTTTTGAAACTTTAGAAAAATCCAATTTGATAATTTTGGTTTTAAATGCGGCAGATATTTTTGCAAAATTGAAATTTGGTTAGACATAAGCTTGATTAATTGGTTCTAGAAATTTTTGGGCTATTAGAAATTTGAGATTTGTCAATTTACCTTATTATAAAGCTTGAATTTTGATTTATACTAAATTTAGTTGTGGTGCCAAATTAATCCTAATTTATAGCGAGTAGTGTTAATTGGAAATTATTTTAGATCAAGGTAATTTTTATGAACTAAAAGTTCCAAGTATTTTTCCTAATTTTGAACTTAAGAAAGACTTAAGACATGATTAATTGGTTTGAAATTTTTGGAAAATTTCAAGTTAATAATTTTGGTTTTTGAATGAGGTAGACATTTGCTTTTGATCAATAAATTTTCTTTATTTTCAAAGAAACCATATACATCTTAATTGTGAGTAATGGTTAAGTGTATGTAATCAATATTTCTCAAGGACTATATCCTATATTTAAAAAAAAAAAGTAATAGTACCACTTTGAGTTTGAGATTTGTAAAATTCTCAGCACTCTAAAATTTGAATAATTGCTTTTCTTAAAACTAGTTATGGTACTAGTGAGATCTCATTACATATTTAGTGAGATCTCATTACATATTTAGTGATGTTAATTTAAATAAATAAATAAAGTTCCTAAATATTTTCCCTAGATTTGAATATAGTAGATACAATTGTTAAAAAAAAAATTACCGGGTTTCTACTTGTCACTTGATTTCGAATCTAGTGAAAGCTTTGAAAAATAAATTTACAAATTGACTTAGAAATAAACATAAAATGTTTATAGAAAATTTATGTGGAAACTATTAGCAAAAAGTTTATATTTTCAAAGAAATCATTGCTGTGATTTTGTGAAGTATGCATATAAATTCTTGAAAATTTGTGCATGTATTTTTAAAAGTCAAATGTATGATATTCTGTTATGAAAATTTTACGAAGTAAAATTAGTTATGCTAATTTGTTTGAAACATAGTATAAATGGAAAAAAATTTATATTTTGAAAACTTACTTTGAAAGCTTTGTGAAATCTCGTTGTCATGACCCATATGTCTTATTGCTTGGATTTACTAATCCTTCTAAGCTTTTTCATTATATATGTGGCCTTTTTAATGACAAATATGGGATGTTATTGTTCATTTGACTATTGGAACCTTGGTATCCAATAAATATCTTGTACAGTAGATAAGTGGATTAAGTGGGATTAACTTTGCATTGTTTACCCCAATTGGATAATTGAGTACTTGCATAGTTGATTTAATTTGATATCCTAAGTATTGGAAACTCCTAATATTGGAGGCTTGGGATGATATTGTATTTGAAAATTTAAAAAATACATATATAGTGGTTTGAATTCCTAAGTCTTGGAGAAACTTAGGTGATGCATAATGATATCTAGTATCCTCTTAAAAAAAAATAATAATAATAATTACTATATGATTTCTGAAACGTAGATTTTCAAATAGAAAAGAGCTATGAAAAAATATACTTGACAAGTTGAGTGAGGTAAAAAAAAATAATAATAATTAATTAATTAAATTAAGTTTATACTTGACACACTCAATTATTTTCCAAACCTCTTTATGAGTTCTTCCTATTATTAAAATGACTTTCAAAGCTGTTTTTACTAAAATTGTCAGAGTGTGGTATTTCATATGGTATTTCAAAGTTATGAAATCTAAAGAAACCATCACTAGTGTATTACCTAAAGTTTTTCATTAATAAAAGAACTATGGGGAAACTATTTTCAAGACTTGGTTTACCAACAAAAAGAAAATATGCTTTTGGATCTCTTAGAAAGAAGTGTTTGAAAACTACGGACAAGTTTTGAAAATTTTAAGAAAATTTCTATTATATTTAATTATGAATTAAAAGAAATTGGCATGTTTTAAATGCTTGATAGTTTAATTAGTAAACTATATATTAAGCGAGAAACTTCTTCTTGACCTACTTACTTAGCTTAGTAAGTGAAATTGGTGTATTAAATATCAAATTGATTGACTAATGATGACAAGAATCAATCTTGTCGATGTATTCCCTCTTGGTGTTAATAGGTGAATACTACTTGTGGTACCTTGCTTATGTTGACTCTTAGGAATTTTAGGAGACTTCGATTATAATTTATTGTGGATTAGAGTTATCATTGAGCTTGTTGGTACTGAGTTAAGCTTGTAACTCATTACTTGATTTGAGATGGATCCAAGTATCATTATGATGGTAAATTTGATGGCTTAGGGATCAGTTTACTCATGAGTCTATATTGAGAATTGTTGAACTCTTGCTATTATATTTTAAAAGGGAATACTTGAAGTTCAAGTTTGGTTTACCTATAGCCAAGGTAAGACTTTATTGTGAACTAAAGTAGTATTCCTATATACCCATGATTTTGTGTCGTATATTTTCAAAAATATATTTGAAAAATTTTGTATGATTTTTAAAAACGAAATGACGTTAGATGGAAGACAGGTATCGCTGCAGAGACATCCTATTCTATTGGAACCTTATTCCTGTGGCAATGTGGTGTTGTCACTAGTTTTATTTGCATATTGGGTATTGAGTCATTTCGATATGACTTTTCTTTTTGTACCAAAGACTTAGAGAGTCTTTGGAGGTGATTGACGATTTAGGATTGTTATTATAATCCTAAATTGGGCAAAGAGACTTAAAGAGTCTCTGGGTGTAATTGTAGTATGAGTTAATACCCTATGATATTACCTTGGATAAAAGACTTGTGAGTCTTTGGACTATATTTGTTATGTGAATACTTGTATTTTATATGCTTGGACTACTGTGATTCTAATGGCACTTATTGTGCTAAGTTCTTCTGTGTTGGAGATTTCAATTCATGGTGATTCTAGTCTTGTCTTTGATTAGGAATGTCTTGTGTACATGATTATTACTCACTCGTTATGACGAACAGTAAATGACTTATGTTATTGTACTCTTGTTGTCATCTTCGACCTCTAAACTCATCTATCTTGTGTGTGGCGTAACACAAGTATAGTTGTTTCTTACTCGAGACCTTGTCGAATATTATCATGTATTGATAATGAATCTTGTTAGAGTCTTTGGACTCAGTGATTGTTTAGGACCAAGTCTAGCTGTAGACAAATAGAATTGTCCCTATGTGTTATTAATCTGGTGTGATCTAGGGACGATATTGTACATACCTGACATTTGGTCTGCTATACTGTATTGGTGTCTAGCAATCACTGTTCTGATTATAGAAGTCTTGTGTTTTCGACTCATAGTCTTAATTAATGTCACTACTTCTACGATTAATTACCAATTTTGGTTCAACGATTCCTAACTCTTGTGTCAAGGACTTATGCCTAATGATGAGTCACCTTACGATTCCATGTCTTTTGTGTACATCCTCATCACACACCTTTGTATGATACTGGAATATTGACAGAGTCCTAGCTCCACGTGCGGAGTGTATGTTTCACAATTCTCGATTAAACTAGTATTCGATTCGCTACTCCTACATACTATAACATGTAGTTCACTTTCTTTTGGACTGTTATCCTTTGTTATTTTACATGTACTCATGTTGTGTTTGAATTTCAGGACGAAATTCTTTTAAGGAGGGAAAAGTGTGAAACCCGACACTTTTTTTTATTATTATTTAATATATATAATATTTTTTTAGTGGTGGGACCCACAACCTTAAAATTAAAAAAAATTCTCTTTTTCTTTCTTTTTCCCCAGCTTCTCTCTCTCCCCTCCGTGTTTTCTCTCCGCTCTAGCTGGCGAAACGCCGAAATTCCGGCGGATCTCCGACGAAGTGCCTCCCGTCGACGTCAAGTGCCGCCATCGACCGACGTTGAGAGCCTGGACGAACAGACCGCTGCCGTTCCCAGCCCTGTTGGAGCACTCCTTCGCCGAAAATAGCGAAAAGAAGCCGAAATCTTCTTTCCGTCGCCGGTGCCGTTTCCGGCATCGTTTTGCCGTGAAACCGGTGGGTTCAACTCGTTTTGTCACGATCTTTCATCTGCTATATGTATCTTGACTCAATATTGCCCGGATTGAATTTTGCCATTTTTGTCAATTTTGAGCTATTTTAGTTTTATATTTAATTTTTACAATCCGACCGTTAGATCGTAAGATAAACCTCATATTTGTGATCTACTCGTGAAAGCAAGAATTTTGATATATATATTGCCTATATTTGGTGACGGACCCCAAAAGTCAAAATCTAACGGCTTAGATCATCTCGATTTGCGTGCCGTGAGGTCCGCATCCAAATTGGACAAATTATATATCTAACCTAGCATTTTTGGGTGTTCTAAATCCAGTGGTGAAGTCCGTTTCACGATCTGAAGCTCCGATTGAAAATCGAGTTTTCGAACCTATCGATCAAAGGTTCGAAAACGACGCCCGACATTCCAAACGACACCTAAACGACGTCAAATTTTCTCCATAGCTTCATAGAATTATTTGGACGCTCAATTGAGGTAGGGGATTCAATTACCTTGTTTTCAATTATTTTTCATAATAATTGGGATTTATTGTGAAATGTGAAATTTTGTGATTTTATTGAATTAGATGGTTTGAATAAATATTTTAGTGAATTGTGGATTTATAAAATATTGTAAACTGCTCTGGATATTTTATCTATGATTTTGTACAAGTTTTATACTTGGGATTTGATAAAATCATTGGAATTGTACATTTGGATTTTTAAGTACAAAATGGATTTCTATTTAAAAATCAGATCACGTCTAGAATGTTAAACTACTGCATGGTTGTTTGAAACTCTACATATTGCACATTTCATAGGATCATGCATGAGAGTCATCTTAGGCATCGCTGTGTTGTAGCAGGCGGACTAGTACACCCGCCCTCGGTGAGAGCCCGTAAACTCGTGCGGGGTTTGTTTTCTGACTATCTCCACTTGGTAGGTGTTGGCATTAGGTACCCCTCCGATTCGGTAGGATTAGACACATGGGTGTCCCTCCGGTTTTCAGGATAGATGTCAAGCAGAGAGCACTCGATACATGTAGTATAAGTTGCTCTAGTAGTGATGAGAGGATGAGAGTTCATGTGACATATTGATTTATGTGATGTGCACTATGCTTGTTTTATTATGATTTTTATATATGTTTCAATCTGGATACCTGGTTTTGGTTTGACCATAATTTTTTGTAAATGCTTTCTGTATATGTTTTGAATGCTCAATATTTAATAAAATATTTTCCAGAATTACTAACCATGCAGTTGTACTAAGAATTGTCAAAAAAGTTTTTCCCAAAAAGGTAATTGAGTTTTTTACTGAGCATTCATGTGCTCACCCCCCCTACTTCCTTCCCTTTTCAGGTGTCGAATTATTCAGTGTTAGATATTCTGTGGCTTGGCAAGCATGTCTGGCATATGCTTGTAGTTCCAGTCCTCTTCATTGGTTGGTTCGTACTCTGTATCATTTTTCCCTTTTCTAAGTCANATTTTCTCGAGTTTGTCCAATATTAAAATTTACTTACTTTTGAGGACTAGAACTTAAATTTTAAGTACTCGACTTTCCAAAATTTTTGGAAATTTCTGTTTACCACTATTTTCACTTAAAATTACTAAAAATCACGGTTTTTGATTTTTTGTCGTGACAATCTTAAACAGATTGTTTACAATTTCAACAAAAATTTTCAAAAATACCAAATTGTAAATAAATCAACAAAAGTGCTCAAAATTGACAGAATCAATGAAAATGCTTTTAAGAACATTAACAAAACCCATATTATATAATGCTTCGAATCTTGATGCAACCATGAGAAGAACTGCAATTATTATAGTTTTACATATATTTTCTTAGGGACACAATTACAAATAACTAAAATTCATGAACAAAGCATCATACCTTCAGAACTTGAAGAACAACAAGAAGATGAGCATATGTATCAATGGCGTTCTTCAACTAGTCCAATGATGGAGATGATGGCTACAACCCAATGAAGAAGATGGCGGCTACCGAATAACAAAGAGAGAGAGAGACCGAATGAGATGGAGATGGTGACGGAGATAAAGCAAGAAGAGAGAGAGAATAACAAAAGCGATGAGGGAGAGGAAGAAGAACAGTCTTCTGGAAGAAGCGAAGAGGGAAAAGAAACGAATAGCTGAGGCTAAAGGCCTAAGGATAAAATTGGAAGCGTGGTTGAAAAAACGGGAAACATATTATTCACTTTTTAAAAACGGGCAACTTGAAAATATCCAGCTCAAAAAGGGGTATTGGGTCTAATTTCCTCGGATATTTTCGTAAATTTAGTTTTTTTTAATGGGTTAATGGCGCAAATGGTCTCGGAACTATCCAAACCTACGACAATTTAGTTTTCGAAATTTTAATTGTAGCAAATAAGCCGATGAACGTTTTGATTTGTGGCAATTTCGTCTCTGAACTATTTAAATTGCAACCTGTTATTAGATTTTTTTACTAGAAATACATGTGAGGAGTATGTATAGTGGCATCTAAAAGTGTATTTGATGGATAATTTGGAAATTTTAAACATAAAAATGAACAATTACAGAAATTTTTTTTTTTAAATTTGTAGCTCAAGAATTCTAAAAATTACAAATAATACGTATTTTTTTCTCTCAAAAATTTTTTGTTCAGTTTATTGTCATTTAAACACACTTTTGGATGCTAAAAAGTGCTCTCATATGTATTATTGGTCAGAAATTTAACATTGTATTACAATTTAGATATTGCTTTAAATCGGAAAGTTTAGAGACTTAATTGCCATAATTAAAACTTTAGAACCAAATTGCCATAAATTGGGTAGTTTAGGGACAATTTGTGCCATAAACCCTTTTTTAATTCAAGTTAACGAAAAAAAAAGCGTCGAGTAGGGGTGTCAATTCGTGTCGACGGGTCGGGTTCGTGTCGGGTTGAAGTCTAATATATACATAAATTATGTCAACCTGAACCTGACCCGTGACCCGTCGTGTCAGAAAACCATCAACACTAACCCGACCCGCACCTAAAACGGGTTGACCCGAACCCGACCTGCACAACCCGCTTTGGTGAATAACATTCAACCCACAACCCGATTTTGACCCGCCAACCCGTTTTTGACCCGCTAACCCGCTATGACCTGTATTTTTTTACTTATATTTTCTTTTTCTAAGGCTATTATTGTCTCATTTTAAAATAAATAAATTAGGAGTAATTTATAAATATAATTAATAACTTATAATCTCAAATACTTACATTGTACAAATTAAATATATCTATAATAATAGTCATAAACAAATTAAATAAAAAATATTTTTATAATTTAATTATATATATATTTGTTGGCGGGTCAAACGGGTCAAGTTTGTATCAAGCGGGTGACTCGAACCCGACCCGTTTTTTAATTCGTGTCAGGCTGGTCGACCCGAACTCGATCCGCACCCTTTTTCTTCAACCCTAACCCGCAAAAAATCGTGTCGTATCGTCGTGTCGTAACCCGAATTGCCACCCCTAGCGTCGAGTCCAGATTGGGCAAAACTCAAAAGAGAGTGGCCAGAAAAACTGGGTCGTACAAAGGGTTTAATACATTCTCTCTGCTTCGATCTGCACCAGCATCGTTGCAACCAAGGTCCTCATTTGGGAAGAGGAAGAAAACTGGTTTAAGAAGGAAGAGGAGGTGGGAAGCCATGATCGGGGTCGGCAAGGTCAAGCAGTACTCTAATGTCCTTGACAAGCCCCTCAGCAAGGGCAAGCAAGAGGTCCCTTCTATCTTTCTCTGCTTAACTTCTTCTGGGTTTTCACCATGTGATTTGTACGTTGCTTTTTCTTTTTCTTTCTGGGCATTTCCTTACATTTTCTCGGCTACCAAACAGGGCTTTACTTTCTCAACTATATGAGAAATTTTGAAGTAAATGGTTTGGGTGCTGTAGATCTCTCTAAATTGTATTAATGGGCAGTGAAAGATTTGAGGATATGAACGATTCATAGCTTAATTATACAGTTCCATTGACTTGGGTAACATCGTGGTGCAAAGACGTATTTAACTGAACTAAATTCAGGGCTGGGAATTTTTATGTTAAATGACGATCTGGGCATTTTTTATTTGAGTTTACGCATATAATTTGTGTTTATATTTGGGATTTCATGGTGGTTGCAGGTCAGCTTGAGTGCCTTTGCATTCTTGTTTTCAGAGCTTGTGCAGTACAATCAGACTCAAGTTGACAACATTGCTGAGTTAGAACGGAGGTGATTTGAGTTTGCTGCAATTTTCGTTGTATAGTTACGATTATGAAAATCTATTTACCTAGAATTACGCCGGGACACATTCACTAGACATTATTTTTATTTCACTTGTACTTTAGTTGCGAATGATATAGATTATGATATATTGATTGTTGAGTCTCAAACTTGAATTATATTTGTGGAAAATGGAGCAGGCTGGAGGATGCGGGCTATTCTGTTGGTGCTCGAGTTCTAGAACTCCTTTGCCACAGAGATAAGGTATAACCTTTTGTTGGAGCTCTACTCAAGATCCCTATAAGCAACTAATGGCTATTAGCAACTGATGGCTATTAGTTTAGCATGTGATAGGACTCTACTTCATTTTGCAAACCAGTGGAAATTGAAAATCAGCTACAAACTTGGGTTTTGATTTCCTAGTTGCTGTATCATTTTCACCACATATGGATTTTGTAGCACTGATTAGACACGATCAGATGGCATATAAAGGGAAAATAGGTTATATTTCTCCATCTCTCTTGTAATCTTTCTGGTTTGGAGCTTGAATTTAAGATTTGATCAGGGAAATCCTATCCCAAAATTCAGACTTTGATATCCTTCTGTTTTTTAAACCATAAATCCTCATCCACTTTAACTTATATCATGCGCTTGGCATGAGAGTTGGCCATGTTGTTCTGTAGGAAAATTTTTTTAAAAAAACAAAAAGATAAATAAAAGACGAAGAATTAAAAGGAAAGTTTGTGCATAAATCATTTGTACGCCTGAAATGCACATTCAAGTAGTGGAATGACTATTTAGCTATTCTATCCCGACTTTTTATAATGCTTACCTTTACCAGAATTTCAATGTGAATTCCGAACTTCTAACAGGTGTACTTTATGAATTGTGAATTTGCACAAGTTAATCCATTGTTAAAATGAGAGTGCTGTTCTAATGCTGCAGGGAAACAGAAGGGAGACACGTTTGTTGGGTATTCTATCTTTTGTGCATAGCACAGTATGGAAGGTGTTATTTGGGAAGGTGAGAACTTCTTTTTTGCCTTTCTGTCTTTTCAATTATTTGAAGGTGGGTGCAAAGGTTGAAATAAATATGCAGAAAGATATACTTAACACTTCCGAAAAAGGGCTATTGAACTTAGTGATTTATATATATGCCCGTTATATATCATTTACCATTTAGCAATTTCTGCATGTTTACACTAATAAACAGTCTTTTGAACTTTTTTTTGGCCAGCAGTTGCCTTTTCCATTCTTGGTAATTTGTTCTGTTTGTACCATGGATATAATATTTCGTAAACTGGTAATTACCTTACCAGCTTCTCTTTGTCATACATTAGGTTGCTGATTCACTTGAGAAAGGCACTGAGCATGAAGACGAGTACATGATTAGTGAGAAGGAGCTCCTCGTGAACAGGTAACAGTTTGTGCTGGATGGTAATTAATCTTGCAACTACTAGTAGCCAGACTGCAAGTTCATTTGATTTGCAGCTAATACACCGTTATTTGAATTGTAGATTCATTTCTATCCCTAAAGACATGGGCACATTTAATTGTGGGGCATTTGTTGCTGGAATTGTAAGGGTAAGTACTTCATTCACTTTGTTTCATATTAATTAATCATCTAGAGATTAAAAGTTCTGATGAGAACTTCTTTTCCTTAGGGTGTTTTGGATGGTGCTGGTTTTCCAGCTGTGGTGACAGCTCATTTTGTACCCATAGAGGGTCAGCAGCGACCTCGGACAACCATTTTAATAAAATTTGCTGAAGAGGTGAATGATAGTTTTTCTTTTTTGTTCTTTTCTTCTTTGATAGTCCACTTTCTGCTTCGAGTTAGAGGTTCTATGGACTATCTGGTGTTAAGTTGCTATGGATTTTATCCTGAATTTTAATGGGCTTTTCCACATATTTTAACTCCAGTCCTCTGAGTTCCTCGGTGGCTAGTTGCTATTAGCTTAGGGGCAAGTAGTTTGACTTTATGTGGAATTACGTTTTGATCTGAAGGGTGTGGTAGTCTAGGGAGTCCAGAATCTGTTAGTCTCGTATCTGGATTTCTTAATTTGTGTATGTCTTTTAGTAACTTTGTCATAATATTTAGCTTTTATTTTATTTTGTTTTTATAATATTTGTTGTGTCTGGACTAGATTTTGAACTATATAGCTCTTCTAAGAGCCATATGCTAGAAGTCATCTGTCAGTGCCAGAAGAGTTTATTTTAAATACCGTCTTGCTCATCTATTAGATACATCCTCTAGAGTTATGAATATTATTGATTACGTAACTCTTTCTTTGTTACGTTTTCAATGGGCTGCAAAGCCAGAGCAATATATTCAACGACTTATTTGTCAAGGTGTCATCTAGTAACTTGCTGTCTCTTTTCTTTAATACTATAATAATTTTAGGGTTGAGATGAAATTTTTTCAAGCTTTTCATAATTAAGTTGGGTTAAGGTGGAATATATTACTGCTAGAAGAGCCAACTGGAAGTCTGGAATAGGTTAGGAGTTCTCCAAAGTTACCTCTGTCTTGTTCAGTAGGTCCTAATATCAAGTTCTAATTGGCTTGGAGAGTATTTTGTACTTGTCATCTCAACCTTAGTGTTATACTGTTATTGATAACCAAGTTGTGCAATTTTGATTTAATTTTGGCATCTCACTCACATTGAACAATCTCTTTCCTTTTTATTAATTTGTTATTATTTTTTTTTTCAGGTACTAAAAAGAGAAGCAAGGTTAGGCTGAATTTGTGTTGAAGATTACCTTTATATGCACTACTTGTTTTAAGTGCTCCATAACATGACAAAAAGGATGGTGAATGCTTTGTAGCTAGTGATTACCAAGCTAGATCTCGGTTTTTCTTGCCATTCATGTATCAGTCATATTTTTGTGATAAAGTTTAATACCAAAATTAATTTACTTTACTATATATGTACACCATGGCACTATGCTGATCCTGAGTGAACGACACAGCAGAGGTTTATTTGTGGATGATGCCCAAAAAAAAAAAAAAAGAGGAACGTTCGTTCACCTTTCATTTCTGTTGTTCTATATGGTTCTTAGCAACCACGTTGGTCAGAAAATTAAGGCTTTTTGTACCCACTCACCTATTTAATTTGGTAAAATTAAAGTGATAATAGCCTTGTTAGTTATTTGAAAAAACAATTGAAATATCGTCTTAGAAAAATATTGGCCCCGTTTGTTTCGTCTATTTGAATGTGTGTATTTGAATGGAAATTGTGGAATGGGTTATAATTGAAATGGAAGACATTTGAATGGAAAAAATAGTGGAATGGGTTATAATTAGAATAGGAGTATTAGAATGGACCATTCAAAAACACCTCTTCCCCTCCATTCTCATCCAAGACACAAAAATCCATTCAAATAGTTGATGTGACTGATGAACCATTTGAATGGAAAAACTAAATTGTTGAAACAAACACTCATTCTAAAAGACCATTTGAATGGAAAATTTAGAGTTGTTGAAACAAATACCCATTCAAATAGATTTTCCATTCCAATGGAATGGAATGGGCGAACCAAACGGCCCCATTATTTGTCACCATTGCACTTGTATTGGCCATACTAAATTTCGTCACCTCATCAACAATTATTGCATAAACAATAATTGGTTTTCAGTTGATTGCAATGACGACTAAGAATAATTTTTAATTCAGTCTAGAAAATACGTACATATATTAGGAAAAGGAAAAGAACAAAATTTGAGAAGTATACAAAATAATTTTATCTCTCAGCTTATATCTAATTTGTCAGCAATTTTTTTTAAATTAACTGGCATGTCGTGTGCAGTGCAGCAGTTGACACATCATGTGCAAGCTGATCGATGAATGTGATATGTTTGTTGAATTTGAAAATTTTTTAACCCATAATCTTTCTTTTAGAGAAAATTATTCTTTTGCTTCCCCTCGTTTGAAAAGACAAAATATTTCAAATCTTTCTTTTCTTTCACGAAAATGAATTTTTATTTTTGAAAGGCAAATGCTCAATATGTTAGTAGCCGACAGTTATGGAACATAATAGAATTATGTTAATCTATATTGCGTTTAATACTAATAAGAAAATCTTGCAAAAAAATTTAAATGGTCTATTTTTTTTTAATGAAAAAAAAATAAACCTGTAACCAGTAAGTTGCTAGAAGGGAAAAAGGCCAAAAAGAAAATGTTTTTTTTTTAAAATAAAATAAAAATGTTCACTTAAAAAAAGAAAAAGGATAAATTACCCTCTTGCCTATGACTTTTGTCAAGTGCAACACTTTGCTCCAGCATAATTGATTTCAGCAACTTTGCCCCAGGGAAAAGTATTCTCTATTTACCCTAAGATAAAATTAGTCTCACTTTGCCCAAAACTAGTAAAATTAAACTTTGCCCCAAATTAACTTCTTAACCAAAGACTTGATGAGCAAAGTGAGACTACTTTTTCATTTTAGGAGCAGAGTATGTCAAAGTCAATTATATTGCGGCAAAATGTAATACTTGGCCTAAAGCAGGGTGTTGTACGAGAAGTTTTACCACCTCACTAACGAGGTGAAGGTTCATATTTAAAAATCAGGTCGAGAATCGAGGATCATGGTCAACTATTTGTAGAACCTGAGTATTGTGAGCTGTCCAGACGGCCGAATAGCTCGCTCCCATAACTGCTCGCTACGTCTATGCGAGCAGTTTTGCTTTGGGAATAATTTGGATCAAGAGTAACATCAGGGATATCACTAACTTACACAAAAAACTTACACCACATGAGTTGGTATTCATATCAATCACTAAATTTTGAATTGTGTGGTCCCACTCATGGATAAAATAGTAATTTTATTAGATGCCACATCATTGGTGTAACTTTTTAGTGCAACTTTTTGGTGTCTCAATTATTATTCTTTGGATCAATTATTTAATCGTTAGTATGGCACACTGAACAAGGCATATGCGAGACATCCCACCGACTTCTGACATTTGCCAACTCATTGTTAACCACTGTTACCTACCCCACTACAATTTATCAAAAGTAGAAAACCACTTTTCCTATTATAAATAGATCCCAAAAAAATCAAGATTTGTGTTTTGTAAACATTTTTTCTCTCAATAAAATTGACTAAAATAGATGTAGGCCAAGAAATTGTGACTAAACCACTATAAATCTTGCGTTGTTTATTATTTTTGTTATCATTTTCATCATCAATCACTATTTTTGTTCTTATACTAGTTTTTGGTATCAACAAGGGGTAAAAGAATAATTTAATCCTAACAATAAAAAGACTATTTAATACAAAAGTCTCTTGAAGTACATACCAATTTATAAAGTTAACCTTAAACTCATTGTTTGGGAGTAGAACCCCCTGATGTTAGAGAATTTAGATTTTAACACTCTTAATTATAACAGAAGCCTTATGTGGTATAAAATCGAATGGTATAACTGGTATTTTAGCTACTATACTCATTTTTTTAACCAATTTAACATATGCTGTTCATATATGTTATACATATATACTCATTCCTAAGATGTAAAATCCCTTATAATAATGATCATGAACTTTATATGTTTAAAAATAAATCATTATCTACATAATATATGCATATATTGAAAAAAAAAATCAATAATTTATGTATAACCAAGTTAAAAGTTAAACCCGAATGGTAGTCCTAAAGCAAAACTCAACTCAAAAATCGTAATACAATTAAAAGTGCAAACCATAATGAAAAATTACGAATAAAAGTTTACGAGTCATTAGTATTGTATAAAAGGAAGTCTAACAAAAAAAAACCTAGTTTGGGTGTCTAAAGTTGGTGGAAGAGTAACAATAGTTAACTCTAGTCAGTAATCGGCGAAAAAAAATGTTTTAGGGAGTGGGTGGCACTAGTTATGTGCAACGAAAGATACTGAAAAACCCAAAACCATCTTCTTTTTTTTTTTTTTTTTATATATAAGTTTCTTATAGTTTCTAAATTTAAAAAAAAGAAAAGAAAAAAAAAGAGAAATTCTAAATAAAATTATGTAAAATACCAATTATGCCATTTGATTTCACATCATGTGAATCTTTCATTACAAATAAGTTTGACACAACTAATATTCTCAATATCATTATCAGGAGGTTTTGCCCCAAAAAAATAGTTTCATGGTTAATTTTATAATTTTATAAAAAACTTGCAAAAATCAAGCGAGAGTGTAATTTATACAAAAAAATGATTAATAATACTAATGGCCATTGACTTATATTTATTGTAATATTTTGACCCTCAAACTTTCATCTTACATAGTAATAACCTTTAAATTATGTAATTGTTGCAACAATGATTTTTTTTTTGTCACAAACTATTGATTATTTAATAGAAATAAATTATTGCAAAATTTACAATTTAGTAACTATGGTCAATAATGAAGCTTTAAATTCTCAACTTACATAATAGACTATCAAGATTTACGCAATTATTATAGTAATGATCAATTTTTTTTTTCCCAAAGTGCTAGATTTTAATAAAAATGAATCACATGTAAATCATATAGTTTGATAATTATGACTGAGAACGAAATTTTGACTCATAGAATTAAATAATATCTAATTATATATTTTGTCAAATAATTATTTCATGTTAAAACTTTATAATTTGTGACAGAGAAATCATTGTTAGAATAATTATATAATTCAATAATAAGTTTGAAACTTTCGAGCCGAAACGAATATAATTAAGCTGCACTATTATTATTATTAACTCTTTAAAAGTAAAAAAAAAATAATAAAAACAAAAAGGACAACATCGTACTAGCCTACTAGGCAACAGGCATAACACGCAACACGTGGAGGATAATTACACTTTGGACAAATACTGACCTATCCTTATCCGCCATTTACATAATTACATTTCACACTACAGGTAACAGGAGTAAGAGATTAGAGAAGAGACTCTCCATTTTTGTTTTTTTGAGGTCTGAAACAGTCCAAAAAGTCTCTCCTTAAACATGATAATGACATAAAATAACAGCGATTAGAGCTTCCAAACTCCATTTTCAATATTTCCGGACAAGAGTCACTATCGAAGAATGACCATTTGGGTTTCGTATGTATCACATTCAGATCCATGATTTGACGCTGGAAACTGCCTATAACCATAGTCTGAGCCTAACAGGTTGATACCTCTCTCTCTCTCTCTCTCTCTCTTCTCCGTTGGAAATTGGAATGGAGAAACCATGTTGGGTTCGTACCTTGGTGGTTCAGCTGGCTCTCTGCTTCGCCCTCTACTTTGCTCTTCATCTGGGTCAGCCTCAAAACTCAGTTTACAATGGCAGAAGTGAGAGCAGACCTCTTGATTTGTATTTTATAAGCGTTAGAGGTGGCTTTAGACCTCTAAATCAACAGACCCATCTTCTGAAACAGGTTGCTCTTTTCGTTTTCTTTATTGTTTACTTCTGCTTTATGGAAGATGTATTATGATAATATTTGTTTCTATTTTGTTGTTTTACTTGCTTTGTTTCGGTTTTTCTTGGTGGGTTTGGCTTATTATGGCTTGTTTTTCAGTTTTGAAACTTAAATGTGTAATCTTTGTGGTTTGGAGGATTGAAAAAGCTCGTCTGACTAGTTGGTTTTTGAATTAGGCTCTTAAAAGAGGTTTTTCTGGTTGTGGGATTCTAAGTAATGATATGTGAACTCAAAATGATAGAAGGTTTTCTGGACTTTAATTCTCTTTGGTTAATTACAGTAATGTGAAAGTTTGGTTTACAACAAAGTTCGGATTATTTCATCATATTAGTTGCTTTGGGATCGAGTAATGTAATGCATGGTCGGGTAATATTGGCCCATTTGGATTCACTTTGACCGGAGTTCATTACTTTTGCATTTTGGCAAAAAGTATAATATACCTTTGGGTTTCCGTAGTTTCTACTTTTACAAGCTTGGTTGAGTTTCTATTTCTATCTACTGTGAAATCCTTTTGTCATATTTTTGCTTGTAGCCAAGGTTCCATTGAAGTTTTGAATCCCTTCTTTCTCCATCTAGTTCCCTCTATTATTACTCATTGGATTTATTTGTTGTGTATAAAGTTGGAGAAGGTGGCGAAGACCTACAAGGCAAGGTTTGTGGTGAATGTTGGTGAGCTCGGGGAAGATGATCCGCTCTTGCAGAATGTAAGGTCATTTCATTTTCAGAACTGAAATTCTAGCTTAATGTGTTTTAGAGAGTAATTGAAATATGAAGCTAGCAAATGGGACACAAATTTTCCCTTTTTTTTTTTTTGTTTTTTAATTTTAAAAAGCTTGACTTAGGGGCGCTCGTAATTAGGTAACTGATTCACGGTAGCAGAGGTCAAATAATCATATTGTTTCGTTGCCGTTTAGTTTGGATTCACTCGTTTTGATTACCAACAACAGCATCATACTAATATATATTTTTCTACATGCTTCTCAGTTGGTCTCCTCACCAAAAGTTCCCTGGTATGCCATTTTTTTTTCTTTGCAATACACTATAAACTTCCACACAAGTTTTATAGTTCCCTTCTCATGAAGAGACAAAATTGTTCAGTGGCTAGCGGGTAATGATGATATTAATATGTGTAGGTACGCCAATAGAGTTTCAAAAGCACATGAAGAAGGGGGTTATTTCTTAAAGCAGGTCAACGTATCTTATGGAAAAACCTTAAGCATTATTGGAGTGAATACTGGGTTACTAAAGGTATGTACTAGTTTGCTGAATTCAGAAAGTAAATGTTTAATTTATCAACCTTTAAGAAGAAGGGTCTTTCTAGACCTAATTTGGGACCATAGTCTCCAGATTTTCTACAGATATATGAAGCCCGCAGCTTCTATATGGCCTCTCTGTGTACCAATCCTAGGCAACTAGCAAATGGGGTGTCAATTTTAAAACTTGAAAATGAAAATAAGATTGGAAATATGATTGTGTAATTAACTGATTTTTCTTCTTGGTTCTTTGTGATGTCAAATAGATGAAGGAGCTCTTTTACCATTAGGGCTGAATGCCTGAATTTATGAATAGATACAACTGAAGCATACGGTAGGACGCTTGTGTAGTGTGGAAAATCATAGATTTTGTAAATTCATTAGTAAACATAAGATCGAAATTCAAGGTGGCATTGCAAGATCAAGATGACTGCTGAACTTTTCGTTTGTATCAAAACAACTAAAACTTAAAGTTTCACTTCTATTCTGCAATTACAATGGTTGTGGTCAGTAAAACATGTGAGTGAGGTCTGAATGTTTGCATAAAAAGTTTATTCACATTGCCCTTCAAGATGCTCGGAGAGTATGTTATGCTTGTTATCAGTTTTCATCGATCTGTGCTCAGAATCCAATTGTTACTAGACTAGTTGAACTTTTCTTCCCTTTACTGCCTCCTGCTCATCTGCCAGCTTTCACTGTCTTAGCTTTCTCAATGTTTGTGTGATGACTATTTCCAATGCTTGTGGAATACGGGTGTTAATATGTTTAGTGATACTATCAGGAATTTTTCATTCTTTGAGTGACATATTTTAATGTTGCAGTATTCTTTTGTAGCATTTATCGTTCATTCATCTTATTGAACTTATTTTAAACTTGAAGGATGTGCTCACTGGACCTTTAAATGAGACTCAGAACAATCAATTACACTGGCTGACAAGAACACTAGAAGAGACCAGTGGCAACTGGTAAAGTTCAATCTCTGTTAGTTCGTTAGCTCAACTTTTGCTCTCTTATGAACTATCAAGGTTAATAATACACCGGACAAAAAATGTTATTCAATTTAGACTGCCAAGATTTCCATGTTATCTCAATTAACGTTTATTTTTGAAACAAAAGCCTGTTCTTATTTTATCAAGAGATAAGTAGTGTTCCAACTGCTATAAGGCTGTATAGATTTTCTTCTGCAAATCAGGCGCATTGTTGTTGGCTTCCACCCATTGGCTGTCTGCAAAGAAAAGGATGAGGAAATGGAGGCAAACCAAGCTTTCAAGACTCTTCAGCAGATTCTCATGAAATTTGAAGTGGTAAGATATAGATATTCTTCATACTCATTTTTTGTGGGTGAAATTGTCTCAGAAAATGCTTTGTTTTGTTTCAAGATCTGAATCAGTTTCAAGTGAGATGGAAACATTCAATTTGACTCCGAATCCGTGGTTCTTGCAGAATGCATACATAAGTGGGATGGACTGCTCAGATCAAGGTAGCATTGGCTACATTGAGAACCCGGGCCCAAATGTCATAGGACCTTTCCTCTCATTATTTTCAAATCAAAGATCAATATTAAAAAGGTGCTCTCTATCTTCATTAATTTTTTTTTAAAAAAAAAAAAATCCCAGAGTAGTAGTAGAGGGCCAACAAATTCTCCAAAACTAACTAGACGTCCTCAATCGAAAGAAGGTGCAATTAGGACTATGTTACTTCATTTGTATAGAATTTGGCACCTCTAGTATTACTCTTTAAACCAGATTGGCAACTTTTGATGCATTTAATCGTTTTTGGGGTGTTTTCTTAGGGAATCAGTCGATGGGTTCTTGCTTCACAGAGTCAACTCCCTAGAGCTTGTGAGTGTTCATTTTCTCTTTTGTGCAATTAGTTGTGGACTTGTGGCCATGAATTCAAGCCTAAGTTTACCATCTTGTACTTTTTGTTGATGGCAGGTAACCTATTTTGTTACCTCAGATGGTGAAGTCGTGCACAGAAGTATTCTCCAACAGAGGGGTAAAGAGGTCATGTAAACTCTCAAGTCTCAACTGTTAAAAGAGTTTGGGGAGAGGACTGCTCTCAACATTGCTCTGATGCTAACAAATGCCGCCAAATCCTCGAAGACGAGGACTGCTAGCAACAAATCTGTTGTCACATTAGAGTCGTCCATTTGTATGTCCATTGACAAATGCCTATATCCTTACCATTCCTCATTCTCAATTTTTTTTTTTTTTCCTTTTTCTTTGTACTTAAATTTCCATTCATTATTAAGCAATCAGCTATCCATTAACATTTTATGTCAGCTGTTATATTAGGCCAGTTTGTTTTTAGCTCCTGGGAAATTGTTCAAAACCAATTAGTCATTTTAACTCGTGGTTATTATTTTAAATTTCAAGTACAAATAACTCTATGTTTTCAAGAGAAAAAAAAAAAAAACATGATTTCTACTCCCAATTGCTCTTTTTTAAGAAATGGAGAAAATAGAGAAAATAATGAGAAAAAAATTAAGGACTGAAAGTGACGAGTAAATGTAACAATACAGTGTAATATTAACCTTTTTTTCCTATTAGATAATTTGATGTTGTATTAAATAATATAATAAAAATACAACTAATATTATGGTTGATTACATTACCTAAAAGAGTTGAATAAAGAAACACCAAAATATATATTAACACGTATCATATAGTAGGACTAAATGATTTTATACCAAAAAGTATAACCTGTTCTTCAATATAAAATGCGGATATCAAAGCAGATTTATCATCATATCCCTAAATACCCTCCCGGGATGTTTAGCAAATCACGAGGGCAAAAGCGGAATTTAAGGTGCAAAACTCATAAGCTACAAATAAAGCTCTCCAAGAAGACGGACAATAGATTCTGAGAGCCACAGGGGGCTCATTAGTGTAAGAAGAACGAGGTTTCTCTCTCATGTAGAAGCCAGCCGGGTCCGGGTCGGGTCGTTTGAGAAACAAATGGCCACCCGTCTCCGCTGCTTGGTGCTCCATGATCGCATGCAGAACCGATGATTTCCTCCGCCTCTCTCTCTCAGAAAAAAAAAAAAAAGGAAGAAAGAAAAGAAAAGAAAAGAAAAGAAAAATATTCGTGGAAAAGTCATTTTAGACCAAAACACTACTAGTCAGGTCCATTTCCCATACTGAGGAGGCGATGATGATATTTTTCAGGCATCCGGGGGATTCGAAGGATCCGGTTTCCTGGCGGGTCGACCCGGTTGCTCGGTCGGTCGGGTCGCAGCCATTGGCAGCGGCGTGTCCTCTCTCTGTCTGAAAGATGAAAACCCATTCCCACTTCCACAATTGCTTCTTCTCTTTATTTATTTATTTATTTATTAGTCCCTTGAGTTTATATATTGTTGCGATTTGGCCCTTAGCATTATTAAATTTACCATTGGAATTATTGCATTGGAGATGGTCTTAATTTTGGCAACGAACTCTCTGAACTTGCTATGGTCTGTTTCTCTCTCTCTCTCTCTCTGGTTATCTATTGTGAGGCAGTGATGATATATATATTTTCCTTTAAATGGCTTTTATACCTAAATAAAAAAAAATGCAGAGGAAAGGTTGAGGACCGTAGGTGATATTAACCCTTAAAAATGCCACCAGGCAGAGGGAAGGATCCGGTTGCATGGCGGGTTGACCCGGTTTCTCCTCTTGGAAGGTGATGGTTCAGTCATTTTCCACGAGGTGGTTCCGTCGTTGTTGGCCGCAGCCACTGGTGGCCGTTCCTGCTCTCTTTTTTTTTCTCTGAGGAAAAGCCAATCTGAGCCTCCATAGCCACCGCTCTCTCCGCTATTATAATTGATCAGTAACAGACAAGACACGGGCCAGCCCATAGCATTACTCTTTTTTTTTTCCTATAACAATTTTTCGTTTCTGGGCAGTTACTTATTTATTTATTTTTTATTTCTCTTTATGGGTGTTACATCAGTGAAAATAGAAAAAGGGGGGAAAAAAAAGGGGAAAGAAATGAGCTTGTGGTGGTGGTGGTGGTGAGATTTCAGGTGAAATGAAGCTGAGCAGAGAGCCTGGTTCTGCTGGCAATATGGGATATGGAATTTTTGGCTTTGGGATCAGTATCACTACATGGGCACCATGCAAATCACAAAAGAAAGCAGAGTAAGTCAAGAATTTTCATACTCCATTTACTAAGCTGAAAACATTACTTATAAGCTATTGTAAATGTAAAGAGCATAATGGAATAGAAAAAAAGGGAAATGCTTTTATTTTCTATGAACTGTTGTGTTTATTTGCACATTTTGGAACTAATTTTTGGTGGATAGTTATAATAAGTGATATCGAGAAAGAATTTGTCTTAGTTGTTTGCGTTCATTTTCAAGATAAAGGTTTACTTCATTATGGATTAGAAACATTCCCTTTATCAGTTTGCACTTTCAGAGGCTAAGAAAACTTTTTCATATATTTACTTGCAGTTCCTGGATAATCTGTCATGAACCCACCAACTTAAATTGCTTGATGGCTGAAGTAATCAAAAGCCCAAGTTACGTACTTGTTAATGAGCTGATAGACATAGAGAGGTTAGCTGACAAGAACACTGGAAGGTGCCAGTGATAACTGGTAAAATTCAATATCTGTTGGCTGTTTACAGTTGCTCCCCTCAAGTTCTATTGTTTTATGGACTATCAAGGTTTATACAAAGGAAATAGAGAAAAATAGATGTCATTCCATTTAGAAATTCTTTAGAATTAGCGTGTTATCTCTTTATTTCAAAATAAATCTAAAAGAATAGATTCCCCAACTTCCCTCACCCCTTTTTTTCTTATTCATATCAAGATAAGTAGTGTTCCAATGGGCAATGGCTAAAACTTAGAAGTCTCTAAAGATTTTCTTCCGCAAAGGTGTGAAGACATGGGGCAAACCAAGTTTTCGAGACTAGAGAGATTTGAAATTTGAAGTGGTATAAAATATAGAGATTCTTCATTGTCAAGATCTTGAAATTGTTTCATAACCTGTTTCCCTTTTTTTTTTTAAAAAAAAAAAATAAATTTCAGGATCTTAATCATTCTCAAGTGGGATGATTGAAAATGTTAACTTTGACTCCAAATCCGTTGATTTTCCACCATAAGTAGGATTGTTTGCCCCAAGGTCAAGGTAGCATTTATGCCGAGAACCAGGGCCCAAATGTCAAAAGACCTTTCCCCTAGTTTTCTTTATGGAAGATTAGTTTTCAAAAGGTATACCTCTATCTGCAGTCTTTTTTGGAGTGGTGGGCTTAGGGATACGTCACTTCACTTAGTAAAGAGGATTCAATAAAACAATTTAGTAGCTCTACTATTATTCTGAGGATTCAATAAAACAATTTAGTAGCTCTACTATTATTCTTTCTTCGGTATTTGCGACTCTTTACATACTCTCTTCTTTTCAAGGTTGTTTGCTTAGGGAATTGGTCAACAGGCTTTTTGTTTCACGGAGTCAAGATCGCTAGAGCTTGTGAGTGTTCACTTTATTTTCCATGTCCAAGTGCCAACTTGTGCTTTCTGGTTTTGTCAGGTAATATAGTTTATTTCCTCACATGGTGGTCTGCTACTGTGCTCCAAAAAGGGGTAAAGGGGTCATGTAAATTCTCACATCTCATGTGTAAGGAGTTTGAGTTATAAAAAGCTCTGAGATGATGAACATGGACTTAGAGGCTCATTATTTGTGGTTAAGTAGCCAAATAACACTTTCTAAGATACATTAATAAAATTTGACAACGTTTTTTTGAACTTTATTAACTACCACTTTCATCATATCAGAGCAAAGAAATGGCTATCATAAATAATTAGTTGGGTCTAATAAGTGGTACTGGTGTAATTTTCGGAATGGGGTTTAAGAATGAGGCTTTGCTCTCATGGAGAGCCAGTCGGGTTGAGTCGTTTTGAGAAAAATGGCCACTCTTTCTGCTAGTTCTCTCTGATCGTATGCAAAACCAATGATTTTCTCTACCTCTTTCTCTCTCTCTCTCTCCAAAAAAAAAAAAAAAAGAGGCCCCCCTTTGTCATATATATATAGGATCATTATCTAGTAGGTATCTTTTCTATACCTATCTATAGCTATTTTTTTAAGTTGTTGGATCATATTATATCTAATGGCTACCATGATCTGAGTAGTTAGAAAAAAAAAAAACAATAAATGCACATTTGTGCATTTAATGCTCTTTCTCTCTCTATCTTTTACCATGAAAAGACGTGTATGATGAATTTTAATTGGGCAAAACAATACTTATAGATAAGTACCAAAAAAAAAAAAACCTATTGGAGTGGTGCCCATATATACACATATATATATGTATGTATATATATATATATACTATCAGAGCCATTCTCCTAAAGGCCCCTATGTATCTTTTAACCCTAAATTCCTAACCCTGAGGCGGTGATGATATTTTCAGGCCTTAAAAATCAGGCATCGAGAAAGGATTTAGTTGCCTGGCAGGTCGACATTGGTTGCGCTGTTGGGATAAGAGAAATTAGAGTGGATGTCCTTTTTCACACTTCATTTTAGTGCAGTTCCATTTTTTCTTAGTATGGCGAAGTGGCCTGCCATTTTGCTACAGTATTTGGAAAACAGACAATTTTTAAGGAGACTCAAAATTCGGTCATTTTGCTTATAGCTCCCTGGGAAAATTATAGTTCTGTCCATTTCCTCAAAGCAGTCATCTGTCGTAGCCATTGGTAGCAGTGCTTCTTCTCTTTTTGTCTGAGAAAAAGGCAAAATTTGAGCCTCAAGCCTGTCTGCCTTCCACTGTGCTTATTTGGTTAATGATACATTTGGTACCTTGACAGTAAATTCTTTTCCAAAAAGAGTACTTTGCAAAGAGTCCCTTTGACGTCTAATTTTCTAACTTCAGAAATTAAAGGCCAAAATAAAAACTCTCTTTCACTGTGGTAGTTTGGAGAAAATTGGACTTAATACCATTTTTTGGGAGATTGTTGAGTTTTGGCAGCTGTATTTGATTTATATGAAGTCTGCTCTATTTGATTTATATGAAATCTTATAGCAGAAAAAACTTCTAAAAAAGTTGTAATCACCTAAATAACCTAGTCCTAAACCCTATTATGAGGCAGTAATTTTGTTTTTGTTTTTTTATTTATTTTATTTTTATTTTATATCTTTTTAATGTTGTGAAAATCAGGCTGAGGGAAGGATCTGGTTGGTTGGCAGGTCGATGGCATCTTTATTGGAAAATGATGGTTCAGTCCTTTTCCATATGGTGGTCTGTCGTCGGTCGTAGCCGCTGGTAGCTGTTTCTGCTCTCTTTTTGTCTTAGAAAATGCGAATCTGAGCCTCCATCCTCCAACCCTTTTTTGTGAAAACTTGTTATTAGTTTTGCTACTTAAGGCCATGCTTATTAATCCGTAAAAAGAATGAGTGGGAAGGAATGGATGGGATAGGAAACAATGGGTGGGAAAGGCTGGAATTCCCTTTCCTTATTTTAATTGGTATGTAAAACACATGAAAGAGAAATGATTTCCCGTTCTTTATTCCCTTTGCTCTCCATTACGGATTAGACATTTCCTAAATATGTCTTTTATAGTATAAGCTAAATCAAGTAGCAAAGTAAGCACCATTATTGCCACCACAGAAAGACCAACATTTGCAGCATTTTCCAAAACTCTCGATTGAGTTGCTCAGCTAGTTCACGGCGATCCCAGACTCGTTGACTTTGTCCACTGGAGGAAGCTGCAGGTCAGTGACAGCTTTGGCTTTGGTAAACTTTGATCTCTTTTTGCTGTTTGCCCAACTTTATCACCCCTTTTTTGTTATTCATATCAAGTAAAAATCAGTGTTCCAATGGCCTAAAGTAAGTAGTAGCAAGGTTAGGCTGAGTTCATTTTGAAGATTATCTTTATATGCGGCAGTTGTTTTCAGTGCTCCACGACATGACAAAAAGGTTGTGAAATATTTATTAGCTAGTAATTAATAAGTTAATATGAGTTTTTCTTGTTAGTCTTGTTTCAGTCTTGTGTCAAATTCGATACCAAAATTGATTTACTTTACTTTATGCACACTTAACTTTAGCACAATGCTGATCTGAAGCTGAATGACTTAGCAGGTTTCTTTGTGGGGAAAATGTTTCTTCACCTTTCATTTCTGTAATTCTCTATGTTTTGACATTCCTATTTCCATGCTATCCCTTTAAACATTTATTTTCAAGATACAGCATTTTTCTTATGTTATCAAGAGATAAGCAGTGTTCCAATGGCTAGAAGGTTGTGTTGTAAATCTTATGCGAATCAGGCGCATTGTTGTTTGTTTCCACCCATTGGCTGTCTGTGAAGAAAGGGATGAGGAAGCGGAGGCAAACCAAGTTTTCGAGACTCTCCGGAAGATTATCTTGAAATTTGGAGTGGTAAGAAACATAGATTTTTCATACTCATAATAACAGTGAACGTTTTTCTGGTAAAAAATAACAATGTAGGTATGATGCTTTTTATTATACATATGAATTGATATTAATGTATCTCTTCTTTCCAATTTATAAATATACATATATAAAGCATTGTTATAATTAAATTAATAGCAGGTCTAATTAAATTATTTTGAACAATTTAAGTTATTATCGCCCAAAATTCATGAACATATATGTTAATATAACAGTTCACGATAATTAATGTTAACGGATATATTACATTATGACTTTTGAGCGCTTAGGAAATATTATATCCTTTTTTTAAGTATAGAATCATTTTTTATTTATTATTAACTATTGTACTTTTACGAAATAAATATGGTGCTTTAATTTAGAGTACATGATTAGAGAAGTCCATTCATCTATATGTGATCTAGGACCATTCCTTACTCTTCTAGTCTGAGTAAACTCGTACTAAGGAGTGGAGGCTTGGGGGGTGACAGGTGACAATGAGAGGATAAAAAAAGGTAACTAAAAATAGAAATTTTTTGAAAATTTTATTAAAATTTTCATGTTGCAAAAAGAAAGGATGTGCAGTTTCAATTGGATGTCTAACTTCATATGTGTGAAATTGTTTCAGAACCCTGCTTTGTTTTGTTTCAAGATCTGGATTTGTTTCAAGGGAGATGAAAACATTAACTTTGACTGCGGATCCATTGTTTTGGCAGAATAAATACAAAAGTGGGAAGGATTGATGACATCAAGGTAGCATTGGTTACATTGAGAACCCGGGCCCAAAAGTCAAACGACTTTCCTCTCATTTTCAAAATGGAAGGTCAATATTTAAAAGGTATACCTCTATTTTCAGTCTTTGTTGCGGCACCAAAATCTACTAAACTAGTAGAACGTACGTCACTTCACATGGTAAACCAGTATTGCTAAAACAATTTGGTACCTCTAGTATTTATTACTCATTATTTGCGACTTTTATGGACCTCCTCCATTTTGGGCTGTTTTCTTAGGGACGGAAGTCAAGTCAGCTCCCTAAAGCTTATGAGTTAGTGTTCATTTTCTCCTTTTTCTTCAATTAGTTTAGGCTTATGGGTGCATGCCCGAGTAAATTACCAACTTGTGCTCTTTTGTTGATGGCAGGTAAGCCATTTTGTTACCTCAGCTGGTGAAGTTTTGCACAGAAACGTGCATGGGTAAAGAGGTCATGAAAATTCTCTGAGTCTCAACTGTCAGGAGTTTGAGGAGAGGACCTGCTTTCAACATTGCTCTGATGTTCTTCGGTCACTTCCAAATCACCGTTTTTTTTCTCGGCATGTAAAGAAATTTCGATTCATTTTCAGCAATTTGTGTAGGGGAAGTCTCGTGGTTTTTGTTCTAGGTATAGGAAAAGTGTTTAACGATACCGCTCCGGAATAATACAGCAAAATCATCTTGTTTTGGCTTTTGTTTTTTAAGAGGAATGATTTTTGTTCCTTTGATTGGTGTTATTACATTCAATTTCACACTTCGTTATTCCTTTTTCTTTTTGTTTTTGTTTTTTTTTAGCAATAATAACTTGATTTTCAAATGAAATAATTTAATAAAAAATAATGCTGATAATTTGGCTAATCCTATTTCTCTGTGTTGGCTACAATGTTTTGATTAATAATCATCCAAAATTTTTTCTTTTAGACCGTAATAGTATAGATTGTCTTTGTGTTCAATAATAAGAGAGCAAACTTTTCTTTTGGGTGGGTTTTTTTAAATTTGTTTTTTAGATTTTACAGCGTCTGTAATTTGATTAATTGGTTTTTGTTCTTTTGTTGGGTTCTTTTCCTCAAAAATCCAGTTTCAAACTGCGGGTTTCACAATTTGCTTTTCTTAATACACAAATTTCTTTTCATTAAAAAAAAAAAATCACTGATAATTATACTCCAAACTCTTTCCTAATTTTCACCGAAAGAAAGTAGAGAAAGAAGAAAGGACAGATAGTGGTGTTATAACCTCGGAATATGGCAGGATAAAATGATTTTGAGTAACATTAAGGACATCACTAATTTACAAAAAAAAATTTACACCATATGAGTTGGCATTCATATTAATCACTAAATTTTGAATGATGTGGTTTCATTTATGGATAAAATAATAATTTTATTAGATGTCACATTATTGATATAACTTCTTGGTGTCCCTATCATTATTCAATGATTTTTCCTTTAACCGGGAAAAGGTGAAAGAAAAATGATACTACGTTCTTTAACCCCTCTTTTTATTTTAACCGGGAAAAGGTGAAAGAAAAATGATACTACGTTCTTTAACCCCTCTTTTTATTAAAACCCGGACATCAAAGCATATTTAGTATTTAAAATACCATCATATCCCTCCCAATACCCCAGGATGTTCGGCAGTATGAGGGCAAAACCGGAATTCAAGTGCAAAACTCATGAGCTATAAAAATCCTCCAAGAATACAAGGCTAGAGATTTTCAGAGAGGCTCATTGGTTTAAGAATGAGGTTTTGCTCTCATGGTGAAGCCGTCCGGGTCCGGGTCGGGTCGTTTTTGGAAAAAATGGCCACCCGTCTCTGCTGCTTGCTTCTCCCTGATTGCATGCAGAACCGATGATTTCCTCCACCTCTCTATCTCTGTCTCTCCAAAAAAAAAAAAAAAACTCTCTCTCTCTCTCTCTCTATATATATATATATATATATACATCTATGTCTGTTAGAAAAGCGATATTGGTCTAATTTTCAGGCAGTGATGATATTTTTCGGGCCTGAAAACCCAGGCATTGGGTAGAAGGATCCGGCTGCCTGGCGGGTCGACCCGATTGCTCCGTCGTCGGTTGCGGCCATTGGTAGCGGGGCGTCCTCTCTCTCTCTGTCTCTGGAAAAAAAGAAAGGCAAATCTGAGCCTCGAGCCTTTACCACTTCCAGTAATGCTTTTATTTATTTATTTATTTATTTATTTTTGGGTTAATGGCACATTTGGTCCCTCGACTATGCAACTTGTTACAATTTGGTCCTCATTGTTTCAATTTTGGTAATTTGAGTCTCTGAAATTGCTGAGCTCTGTATCTCTCTCTATCTTGGTGGTTCTATTTTGAGGCAGTGATGATATTTCTTTTTAAGTGGCATTTAGCAAAAATGAGGTGTGAAAAACGGCCATTTCTTATAATTACTCTTAACTGGTGCTTGGGATGCTTGGCTTCTTTCATGGATGGCAGTTCCTAGAATCTAGGGTAGCTCTTATAGCTACACATCAAATACCAGACTGGTCCTTAGTTTTATCCCAAAGAAAAACAGAAACTGCTATCCTCTCTTATCATTTAAAAAAGAGGAAAAAAAAAAAGAAAAAGAAAAACAGAAAACAAAACGTGTATCCAAGCATGCCCTTAGTACCAACCTCTCCACCAAAATTGCTACTCAGCCTAAGTACCTGTAAAATTCAGGCTGGGATGGATACGGTTGCTTGGCGGGTCGACCCGGTTTCTCCGCTGGAATATGATGGTTCAGTCATCTTCCAAGCGGTGGTCCGTCGTTGTCAGCTGCGGCCACTGGTAGCCGTTTCTGCTTTCTTTTTGTCTGAATATGTCAATCTGAGCCCCCACACCACCACTCTCTCCAACCATTTTATAAAACTTCTCCATATTTGTTTTTTGGGTTAATGGCACAACCCCAACCTATTACCACTTTGGCATATTGGTTGTCAACCTATTTTTTGTGGTATTTAAGTACTAAACGTTTTCTTTTTTGCATCATGGGTCTTTTGGTCATATTCCATCTAAGATTCCGTTAAAATTTTAATTGAATGAGAGAAATTTTACATGATTGATCTCGATTTTTCAATTGTTTAACAATTTAGTCCTAATTTTTGTTTTTGTATTCATATTTCCGATTAATAATATTGCATCTGCCAATCTTTTAGAAAATTAAAATTCAAAGATGGATATAAAATAAACAGTTCATTTAAAAACCAAATTTAAAAAAGAAAAAAAAATTATACTAATAAACCTTAGTTTATATTAAACTATAGTAACTTTATGGACAAAAAATAATTATCTTACAATTTTTAAAGCTAAAAAAAATTTCATATATACACTTTTACACTAGTCAAATTTGACTGAAAATTTACTATATTCATTAAATGTTCATGTAATTATGAACAATTATTCAAAAAAATTAATTATTTATTTACAGCAAATAAGCCTAAAAAGTTTTATAGTTTTCCATTAAATGTTCATTTCTTTATGTAATTGCATCTGTCAATCTTTCGGAAAATTAATTTTTTAGAATTTTAATTTTCCGAAAGATTGACAGATGCAATATTGTTAAATAGAAATAAGAATAAAAAACAAGGACAAAATTGTTAAACAATTGAAAAATCAAGATCAATGGTGCAAAATTACTCTTATTCAAATGAATTTTAATGGAATCTTGAATGGAATATGCCAAAAAAACCAATGGTGCCAAAAAGAGAAACATTTAATACTTAAATGCCACAAAAAACTAATATGCCAAAATGCTAATAGATTGGGGACCAATGGTACCATTACTCCTTGTTTTTTTGGTATGATATTTTTGTTTCTCTGTAGTTTTTTGTTTTTATATAAGAGGCTTAACTTGTAATGGACTCTAAAGTAACGGAAATAAAGTGAAGTGTTTCTCTTTCCAATCCATTCATGTGTCTATTTAACAAGTTATAATTAGTTAAATTAAATCGGGAAGGGATATCTCAATTTTTGATTCCAACTCATTCCTCCCAAACCCTTTCACTTTATGTTCATTTTCATTTTGGATCAGTAAACAAGGAAATATTCTCACATGCCAATGTGCAATCGCGTCAATTTATGTAAAGCCAGTTACTGATATGAGAGAAGGAACCAGGGAAATGGACAAATTTAAATGCTAAAAAAATGGCTACATCTCTGGTTGAGCTATAGAATTATTGATGATATGATTGGTGAGGTACAAAAGGGACATCTTTGGTCTCCAGAGGCGCTGCCGCTTGTCGTGGTTGAATCTCAGGTGGGATTAAGCTGAGCAGAGAGCTCGTTTGAGCTGGCTATATGGATATGAAACCGTGGCTTTTGGATCAGTATCAGGATGTGGGCACCCTGCTAATCCAAAAAGAAAGCCGAGTAAGTCAAGAGTTTTCATACTCCATTTGCTAAGATGAAAACATTACTTATAATTTATAAGCCATACAAAATTTTAAGAGCCGTAGAGGAAAATAAAATAGGGAAAAAGCTTTATTTTCTATGGACTCTTTTGTTTATTTGCACATATAGGAAATAATTTTGGTGGGCTCCTCTTGACTTATTAGTATTTATTTGTTATCAAGACAAAGGTTTTTTTATTTATTTTTTTCATCATTATGGGTTAGTGGACATCTGGTTATCTTTTGGCACTTTCACAGGCCTTTGCTTATATGTATACTTTTTAGTTCCTATTATCTTTTACTTTAAGATTTGAATCGGTTTCAAATGAGGAGAAGAACATTAACTTTGACTGTAAATCCATCAATTTTCTAGTATGTGTATATTGGCGGGTAGGATTGCCCGCCTCAAGTCAAGTTAGCACTCCTTACATTTAAAACATGGGCCCAAATGTCAGAGGACCTTTCGTATCACACTCGAATGGAAGATCACTATTCAAAAGGTATATGTCTTCAGTTTTTGTTGGTCATTTTTGTTCCAAGTAATACTAGAGCCGCCAAATCCACCAAAAGCAATTATATTGTCCTCAATATAATTGTTTTTTTAAACATTTTTTTACAGAATGTGTTATTTGACTTTTTAACCTCATATATAAGAATTCTTTATGTTTTGGAATATCTTTGTTTTACGTTCTGACAGATATACTTCACATTTTAGAATCTCATATATAAAAATTCTTAATCGTTTATGTATTTGAATATCTTTGTTTTACGTACTGACAGGTATACTTTCACATTTTAGAACATGGCTATTGAATATAGTGATATGAACATTTTTTTTACAATTTAGCAATTTCTGCATGTTCTTCGGCTAGGCTAAGTTGTTCTGCATACCACAGATGGTTCATGCTCCAGTCTGTGTGTGTGTGTGTAAATATACATAGACTATTGGTGGTTTTTAAATTTTTTACTTTAAATGGGCCAGCAATTTTGTTTTTCCATTCTTGAAAGTTAACTCTCCCAACTTTGACTTCTATTTCTCTCTCTGTGCTGGTGTGTTATGAGGCGGTGATGATATTTTTTTTAAGTGGCATTTAGCAAAGTGAAGTGTGAAAGTGGGGAAACTAGACAATATATGCTCCAAAAACATTCTATTTTTATGGATAGCTCAATTGTTCTAGGATTCTTGGGAGTGTGTGAGAGGAGAGAGTTTGAATTTTGTATGAAAACATTAACTTCGATGCCATATCCTTGTATTTTTTTAGTATGCATGCATAAGTGAATGGGATTGCTCAACTTAAGTCAAGGTAGCATTCCTTGCATTGGGAACCCGGGCCTAGTTGTCAGAGGACCTTTCCTTTCATTTTCGAATGGAAGATCAGTATTCAAAAGTTAGGTTGATCATTTTTATCCAAAGTAATAGTAGAGCCGCCAAATCCCCCAAAAGCAAGTATATTGTACTGAATATAATTGCTTTTTCATACAGTTCGACTCTAGTTCTTTGGGTGGTTCCCCGTTAGCTAGTTGTTATTACAATAGGGGTGGGTGATTTGACTTTGTGTGGATTTATGTTTTGATCTTAAGGGTGTGGTAATCTAGGGAATTGAGAATATTTTAGGCTTTCTAACCTTATATCTAGGAGTTCTAAACCCTAAACCCTCCATTATTGGTACTTGTTCTGTTTGTACTTGGGTATAATATTGCATAAACTACATCATATTGGCTATTACCTTACCTGCTTCTCTTTGTCATCTATTAGGTTGCTGAGTAACTTGAGAAAGGGACTAAGCATGAAGACTAGCACATGATTAGTGAGAAGGAGCTCCTTGTGAACAGGTAACAGTTTGTGCTTGGATGATATTTATTATTGCAACTTAAGCTAGCCAGATTGCAATTTTATCTGATTTGGAGCTAATACATTGTTATTTGAGTTGTAGATTTATTTCTCTCTATCCCAAAAGACATGGGCACATTTAATTGTGGGGCATATGTTGCTGGAACTGTGAGGGTAAGTACTTCATTAGCTTTGTTTCTTATTAATTAATCATCCAGGTTCCGTTTGGTAGAGCTTTATTGATGCAGATAAATAATAAAATATATTAGGAAATTATTATTATTGTTATTTATTAGGTTTTATTTAATTATTAGGTCTATTTTAATTCTGAATAACTAGTTTTAAGTTTCTTATTTTCATCAGTTTCTAGAATATATCTAGTTTCCTAGTTGTGTCTAATTGCTTATCCATAAATAGGTTTAATTGTGTAATTGCTTTTCAGATTATGAATGAATATTGAGTGATTATTGAGTTTTCTCCTCTATGGTTCTTCTTCTCTCAGAGTTATCTTGATTTTCTATTGTTTTTCTACCAATTCATCCATTTTTGCTTAAATTCAATCACCCTTTGCTCTTCTACCTATTCTGTTTCTAAATTCTCATCTCATCCTACTTCAATTGGTATCCGAGCTAGTTCGATTTTCTTTTGCCTATTTTTGATTTTTTTTTTCCTTCCACACTCTAAATAAATAAATAAAAAAAATAGTGAAAACAACCAAAATCCTAGATCTACACAACCAGCATCTGCTACCTGGCTTTTGACGCTATCCACCAGACTTCCACACTTTCTAGCACTGACCAAGTCAACGCTCTCTACCATACCTCATCTCCAATGCCGCCCCTCATTCAGATTTGGTTCAATAGTTTTCTACCATGAGTCTACGTGCTGAATTACCTCATCACATCATCAAGTCCAGTCCAGTCCAGTCCATGTCTTCCTTTTTTCAGAGTGGATTAACTCCTAGTTTCAATATCCTACCTCTTTATCAAGACTCAAGACCTGGGATTGCCATTTGTTCTATGCATTAGATTATTGGTTAACGATGTATTTGAGTTTTAAATCACCAGAGTTGAGTTCTCAAACTCTAGGAGAATGATGCAAATAAAGAATAAAATTTATTAGGAAATTATTATTATTGTTATTTATTATATTTTATTTAATTATTAGGTTTATTTTAATTCTGAGTAACTAGTTTTAAGTTTCTTATTTTAATCAGTTTCTAGAATATGTCTTGTTTCCTAGTTGTGTCCAATTACCTATCTATAAATAGGCTTAATTGTGTAATTACTTTTCAGATTATGAATGAATATTGAGTGATTATTGAGTTTTTTCCTCTATGGTTCTTCTTCTCTCAGAGTTCTTATCTTGATTCTCTATTGTTTTTCTATCAATTCATCTATTTCTGCCTAAATTCAATCACTCTTTGCTCTTTTACTTATTCTTTTTCTAAATTCTCATTTGATCCTACATCATTTATGAATAACTAAAATCACTTATTCCATAATTTTTGGGGTGTAGATGTGTTTGGTAAAAACTTAAATAGCTGATTTTTGGACAATTTGGCCCAAAGCCATGGCTAAAAGCTGAAGCTAGCTCAATGTGAATTCGGATTTTAGATTGTGCGGCAATCTGCCATTCCTTTTAATGAACATTTCAAAGTACCAAAAGTAACCTTTAATATTTATCGAAATACCAAGCAAATACCCCTTACCCAAACCCAATTCATCTGTTCGTCTTCTCCCTCACTTGTTGGGAGGGTGCATGATGGCTGGAATTTGGAAGCGGGATGGGGAGGAAGATGGTGGAGCTTTAACCAATCGAGGACAAGAGCAGTACCCATATCACCTTCTCCAAGCGCCGTAATGGACTCATCAAAAAGGCTCGCAAGCTCTTTGTTCTCTGCTACATTGATGTCGCTCTCCCTATCTTCTCTGATCATGGCCACCTCTATGAGTTCGGCAACATAAACAAGTATATCTCTGTCTCTCTCTATCTAATAATATTTTTATTTGGCTCATTAATAATACCTCTCAAATTTCCGAATCATTGAAATTCATAATTTTAGAGGTATTTTAAGAGTTTACAAGAATTTTTATAATTTGAAATGAGGGATCATGTCAATTCTTCTTTATTTTTTTTTTTTTGAGTATTCCATTATTTAAGAAGATATATACTTGGTTCTAATTTTTGGTTATGCATTAAAGAGTCTCCTCCAATTTCTGGAATTGTTTACCAATTTGGTCACATGTTTAAACTCTTAGTTGGTCTGTGATTGCATTGTGTATAATAGAAGGTTTTTGGAAGCAAGTTGGAGTTTCTTTGTGGACATTAAAATCTCATGACTCTTGTCTATATGTCTGTGTTTTGTTGTTCTTTAGGAATTACGTATCTGGGTGAGGCAATTGGAACTTAAATTCGAGTTCTTTAAGAAGTTCGGAAGTTTCTTCTCAAGAAAAAAAAGTCCTTAGAGAGGGAATATTATGTGTGATTGATACTTCATTTAAATAAATTTGAGCACTTGATTCACCTAAGATGGAAAGATATTTCGTTTATTTATGCTTATCGTATTCATTTGGTTGTATTCATATGATATACTTTAACCCATGATGTTCATTATTACCCATTAGTAGATGTTGATATATAATAACATCATATGAAATGTTTCTACCTGAAAACTTTAGCCTCAGTAGGAATTTGTCTTCCAAGAAAGTGTGAGTTTCCTCCAATATCAAGTCTGATGGAATTTGCCCTTGCTATCAAAGTAGGCAATAATTGGTGGTGAGTAAATAATTGTCGGGATTTTATTTTGTTTAATTTTAACAGTTTGAGGAATAAAGATTAGCTTATCAACTTACGTTGAAACTGTGAGGTGCTAACCCTCAAAAAGTTGGTATTCTAATGATATCTTTTACATATTTTACTCTGACAATATTGGTGCACGTATCAGTTACTTGTTTCAATTGGTTGTTTTATGTCAATAAACAATATTACTTTCAATATGTGATTCATTTGTTATTCATCTGATACATTAGTTTCAATTAGTTGCTTTTGTTTCTATGCAGTCATTGATCTCATTTTATATTAAAGATGATAAAAGGGAAATCAACTTTCATGAGTTACTTGTATATAAGACTTTCTCTTTCTCTTTTTATTTATTTATTTTTTTTCCTCCTTTATATATTGTGCAACTTGCAGAAAGAAAACTTGGCCTTAATTAAAGCATGAAAAGAGAATCTTACTAATCTTTATGTTAATTCTGAAACTTATGTTAGACGATAAGTAATGAATTTAATTGAGTTTATTTTCTTATCAATTTTTTTTTTAAATATTAATCTTAATGCATATAAAAAAATTATATTAATCAATTTTATTTATAAGGTTCTTCCCGAAAATGCATAATTGTACAATGATCTCTATTATGGTTATTTTATATTTTCATTACAATTTAGTCATTTAGTTTATCAAATACTTTAATCAGCTTTTTCAAGTCAGCACTTTAAAATTAAAATTTACTAAACACTCAGCTGCTTTATGCTGCAGTAGATTTTTCTCTTAGCTCATATAAAATTGATTCTTTCAAAATCTGTAACTATACCAAAGTGGCCTCTAGTGGTTAGAAGTTCTGATGAAGACTTCTTTTCCTTTGAAGGGTGTGTTGGATAATGCTATTTTTCCAGCTATGGTTAGAGCTTATTTTATACCCATAGAGGGTTCGCAATGACCTTAGGCAACCATTTTAATAAAATTTGCTGAAGAGATACGAGTAGTAGTTTTTCTATTTGTTCTTCTCTCCTTTGACAGTTGACATTTTGTGTTAAGTTAGAGGTTCTATGGACTTTGTGAGAACAAGTTTCTATGGATATTGTATTGAATTTAATTGGTTTCTTTCATACATTTCAATTCCAGTCCATAGAGTTCCCCTGTAGCAAGTTGATATTAGGAGAGGGATGGATAGTTTGACTTTCTGGAATGATGTTTTGATCTTAAGGTTGTGATGCTCTGGGAAATGATGCCTCTGTCCATTTTCTTAGCTATGGTACTCGGTCGCTGCTATTGGCTACGGCCTGTACTCTCTCTGTGGAAAGTCAAATTTGAGCTTCCAGCCTCTCCCACTTCCAGAATGTTTTCGTTTTTGGGTAAATGACGCATTTGGTCCTTTGATTATGTAAGGTGTTATGATTTGGTTCTTATTGTTTTAGTTTTGACAATCAACTCTGAACATGCTGAGCTCTCTCTCTCTCTATATATATATATATTTATATTATGAGGCAGTGATGATAGTATTAACCAATTAAAACAAGACACTATTAAAGGTTTTAAGTTTTAACTTAGCCTCTTGTATTGCTACTGAGCCTAATTTTCTCTAAAAAGTATTATTTGGCTACTTAACCCTATAAATAGGCAAAGGGAAGTATCCAATTGCTTGGTAGTTTGACCCGATTTTCTCATTGGAAGATGACAGTTCCATCCCTTTTCACTCGGTAGTCCGTCGTTAGTTGCAGCCACTGGTAGCCATTTCTATTATTGAGCCTAATTTTCTCCAACCATTTTTTGCTATTTCCTTTTTTCTTGCGCGTTACACTAATGAAAAAAGAAAAAAAAAAAGGAAATTGGCTTGTGCTGGTGGGTTAGTTTTAGGTGAGACTAAGCTTAGCAGAGAGCCTGGTTCAGCTGGCAATATGTGATACGAAACCCTGGCTTTTGGGTCACTATTTAAAAGAGAAGTTTAAAAAGAGAAAGTACTGATATTATTTCTTTTTCTGTTAATATTACACAATGATTACTTTATATACACGGGACTGATAAAGCAATTGAATCAAAGATTAAACAAAGCAACATAAATGGTAGACAAAAAGCCATGGACCATGCGTGGAAAACTAACAATTGTAGAGCACAAGAAGACAAGCAAGGTAGAGCCCATGCATTTCCTTTATGGGTGAGTGGAGTAAGTGGGATGTTTTATATTTTTATTATTTAATAGTAGTAGCCTTAATGTCCCCCCGCAAGCAGAAGGTGGGCAAAGGGAGGACCTTTAGTTTGGCTTGTAGTCTAGTAAAGTGACTGGCAAAGAGGGGTTTAGTAAGGATGTCAGCAACTTGCTCAAAAGATGGAAGGTATTGAACTTTCAGACTGCCTTGAAGAACCTTCTCACGAGCAAAGTGAATGTCCAATTCAAAATTCTTGGTCCTAGAATGAAGTATTAGATTGGCAGAAAGATATAAGATTGTCACACCAGATAATTGGAGTAGAAGGATAATGGACATGTAATTCTCTAAGAAGAGATTGCAACCATAGCATTTCGGTTGTAGCATGAGCAAGGCTATGGTATTCTGCCTCTGTACTAGAACGAGAAACCGTGTGTTGTTTCTTTGAATGCCAAACGATGAGATTAGTCCCTAAAAAAATACAAAAGCCTGATGTAGATCATCGATGTCAGTAGCCCAATCACTATCAGAAAACCCAGTGAGATTGTAATGAGAACTTAGAGTAAAATGCAACCCACTTTGTAGAGTTCTCTTAAAGTAACGAAGAGTTCTTTTAACAGCCTTCTAATGTGGTTCCAAGGGATTATGCATATATTGAAAAAGTTTGTTGACAGTGTAGGCAATTTCAGGTTGTGTAATTGTGGCATATTGAAGTGCACCAACTATACTCCTGTATTGAGTTATATTGGCTAGAGGATGTCTAGTGGTGGCACTGAGTTTTGGACTGCTAATCATTGGTGTTGGTAGTGGGTTTGCATTAGACATGTTGGTTCGTTGAAGTAAATCTGCAATGTACTTGGACTGAGATAGATGCATATTGCCACTTGAGTCACGATGAACTTCTATTCCAAGGAAATAATGAAGCTGGCCAAGATCTTTTAGGGAGAACTTGCAATTCAGAAGATGAGTAAGTTTTGAAATCTCTGAAGAATTACTTCCTGTGATGAGGATATTATCCACATAAACAAGGATGAAGATGCAAGATTGATCGGTGATCTTCAGGAATAATGATTGATCTGATTTGGCAGTAATGAAGCCAAGTTGATGAAGAGCTTCCTGGAGTTTGTCAAACCACGCTCGAGGAACTTGTTTTAGGCCATATAGCGCTTTGTGGAGTTTGCAAACTAGTGAAGAGTTGGAGAATTTCTCAAAACTAGGAGATTGGCACATAAATACATCTTCTTGAAGATCTCCATTAAGGAAAGTATTGTTGACATCTAATTGTATGATGGACCATTTGTTGGAGAGTGCCACCGTGAGAATCACTCTAATTGTTGTTATTGGTTTTACTACTGGACTAAAAGTTTCAGTGTAGTCAAAACTAGTAAGTTGATCATATCCTTTGGCCACGAGCCTAGCCTTATATTGAGAGATGGAGCCATCTGGATTCTTCTTGAGTCTGAAAACTCATTTACAACCAATAAGCTTTCTTTGAGAAGTTTTGTTTTTGAGCAAAGCATTGACATCTTCTTCTATTGCATTCTTCCAATGGGGATTTTGTAGAGCTTCCTTATAAGAGAAAGGTTCTTGATGATTCAAAGAGGCTACTAGGAATACTTTAGGCTTATAGATCCCATGCTTGGACCGTGTTATCATGGAATGGTGATTTGATGAAGTTGTGGGAGCATTATAACCTGCAGTGTCAGTAAGTGAAATAGGTCTAACAATATCTAATATGGGCGATTCTTTATGCAATTCATTATCACTAGAAGTTGAGTTTGATAAAGAGATTGGAGTGCTTCTAGAAGGAGAATTATGAGTAGAGTTTGGGAAATTTGTGGGATTTTCTGGACTAGGAAGGGGACTTGACACATTTGTTATTAGAAGTTGTTTGGTGTGATCTAGGTCAGATAAGAACATAGGGAGAGGCTCAGGAAAAAGGGCTGGTGAGTAAAAAATAGGATTGTTTTGAGTAGCAAGTAATATATCATTAGGTTGACCTGAGAATGGAAAGTGATTTTCATAGAATGTAACATGTCTTGAGTTAAATATCCTACCATTTGGCCTTAAACACTTGTGGCCTTTGTGCTTGTTACTATACCCAAGGAAAGTGTACATAATTGATTTGTATTGCATTTTGTTGCTATTATAAGGTCGAAAAAAAGGAAAACAAGCACATCCAAATACTTTGAGAAAAGAATAATCTGGTTTTAAGCAAAATAGTTTCTCCAATAGACATTTTTGATGAAGTACTAGTGTTGGCAGTCGATTTAGAAGATGTACTGCAGTGGAAAAGGCATCATCCCAAAATTTTAAAGGTAAAGAGGCTAAGACTAGATTCCACAATGTATTTATGCTTTCTTTCTACAAGACCATTTTGTTCAGGGTATGTGGACAAGAAAGTTTATGATTAATTCTATTAGTAAGAAAATATTGTGTTAAGAGTCTGTATTCCCCTCCCCAATCAGTTTAAAAAGATTTCAATTTGTGGTTTAAATGTAATTCTGCCAAGGCTTTAAAATGAAGAAATGTTTGACAAACTTTTAACTTGTTTTTAAGAAAATAAATCCACGTATAACGAGAGTAGGCATCAATAAAAGATACATAGTATTTATGACCATTTGATGAAGTAGTAGGACAAGGACCCCATAAGTCTGAGTGCACAAGTTGTAATGGTTGTGTGTATTTAGTTTCGGACGTTAGAAATGGCATTTTATGGCTTTTACCCATTTGGCATACAACACAAAAATTAGAGGATTCTTTTGAGGGAAAAGAAAAGTTGCATTCATTTAAAATTATTTTTCCCAAAATGATCAACCCAACTCAACTGGTTCTTCATAAGATGAGAGCGAAAATTAATTCTCAAACTTATTAAAAAAAAATTTGACCATGCATCTTAGCAGACGTGAAGCCAAGTAGGGGTATAACCTAAAGGAAAAAAAAAAGGAAAGATTAAAAAAAAAAAGAAAAAAAAAACGTGTACTTAAGTAATAAGCCTCCACTAAAGGACTTGCTAACCCCCTAAATACTTATTGCTCTCTAAAAGTACAAAAGGTCTGATGGGCCTAGAAATGATGCCAGATACATATTGCTGAATGTAAAAATCCAAGAGATCTGATGAGCCTAAATATGATGCCAAAGTTTGATGGGCTAAAGTGTTATCCTAATAGTTTTTTTTTCCCTTTAATTATTAATGTGCTGATAGTTAAAACTTAAAAGAGAACAGTAATGTAAAAGGAGAATGGCTTATAGTAAAATACTTAGGTTCAGCTTTGATCTAATAAAATCCCTGAATTGGATTTAAAACAAAAACAATAACAAAATTTTGTAAATATCATGCTCCAAGAAAAGTGAAATCCTTAAACTTCTCTTTCTTTCTTCTCTACTAAACACCATCAAGTCTCAACCCTCCATCTCCATCACTTTTTCCTTATCATTTCTTTTTATGATTTGAACGAGCATGATGATTAGAGAAAGACCAAATGCATAATGATTTGTCCTTATAATATTCCTTGGTTTTAGTTTCTATTATTCTATTTCAAAATATTAGTTGTTGTTCTATGTATTTTGGTTTTGAAATTTCTAGTATTAGGTGAATACTAATATACTATAGTCATTTAAAAAATTGAATATTAAGTAACACATCAAAAAGGCTTAACTTTTTTTCATTTTAGTTCTTTTTTGAATGTAAAAAAACAATATAATTATATAAAGAAAATTATATGAATGTTGGCACATGAAATTTTTAAAACATAATTGTAATTTAATAGCTTTTAATATATATTTTGCTACGATGTAAAGCCCACTAAAAAAAATCATGACTTCGTCCCTGTATCTTAGAAGATAGTCCATGTATTTGACTACTTAACCCAAACTATTGAGGCTCTTAGTCCATGTTTGCCTCCTACGAGCTTTCCAAGAGATGGTAAGTCATTGCATCTTAATTCTATCTTTATCCTCTGAATTGCAACTGATTTTTATGTTAAGCAGGGGCATCTTAGGAGGATAGTATAGGAATCGTGGAAAATTGTAGGGATTTGATGGTTAATATCTTTGGATACCTACATTTCCTAGCCTACAAAAGGGATTATTTACACAACAAAAAGATTTAAGGGATTTTTTGGTTCAGAGATAATCTTTTTCTCTATCCTTTTTTAATATAATTATTAGTTTTTTTTTTCAATTATTATTAAGACATTTATACATAAACTGACCTAACTAGAATTTGAACCCTCTATTCCCACACACTCACACACGCTCTTAAGAATCTCAAACCAATTGAGTGCCTCAATTGGCAATTTATTAGTTGTTTTTATTTGAATAACAAAGAGATATTTATTATAGCTAATACATAAGTAGGATTTCTTTTTCCTTCTTTTAAAAGTGAATTATTAGAGCAAGAATATTGCCAAATTGAAAATAATTTTTTTTGCTAAATAGTATCATGAGGAAGACCTCTGATAGATATTATTAAAATTAATAAAAAACAAGGTACAAAAAAGCTACCGAGGAAAAAATCCAAACCACAAAAGAAAACCAACAGAAGCCCAAGGTGGAGCCAGATAACTTTGCCAAGACAAAATTATTGTCTTAACCTCCTTACAATGCCTCATTAAAAACCTTTCTGCGTAAAACAACCCCAGAAAGGAAAAAAAGAGCGCATTGCATTACAAAAAGGCCCTAACAAAAATGAAAAAAACTGAATCCTGCAAGATCCCTATTAACAAACTTTTGCAAAAAGGAAGGAGCAGTATGCCACCACGTCGGAGCTTGGATACTGGTGGCCCTCGAAGCAATAGAATCAGCAACTGAGTTCCCCTCTCGATAAATATGAGAAACGTGAAAATTCATTTTAGAAATCAATCCTAGGCAACGCCTCCATGCAGGTTTCCAACGCCAAGGAACAAAATTCGAGCGAGTTTTGAACAAAGCAACTAAATAAGCCGAATCACTTTCCAACCATAAGCTTTTCCAACCAAATTCCCAAGCATAGGAAATAGCATGAATCGC
>JXTC01000067.1:939276-953891 GCA_002914845.1 Trema orientale
TACGATCTCCCTCCTTCAACCATTTAACCCTACTCTGTTCACGAAGGTAAGTTTCCTCTTGAGACAAAAAGTTATCCAAAGTAGAAAGTGCTTCACCTTCCTGCTTTAAAAGAGAGTCGGAAAACCCCTCCCTGCTTAGCTACTCTTGAATAACTGAGACATTCTGCGTGGCTCTTGTAATGTTGAGCTTCAAATCCCCAAAAACACTCCAATTCCAAACTTTTAGCTCCCGTTTCAAAACCTTTAGTTTATTAATAAGAATAGTAAACGGTGAACCAAAAGACAGAAGAGACCAAACATTACGGACCAAATCCATAAAAGTAGGATGAGAAAGCCACATGCCTTGGAATCGAAAGGGACGAGGACCAGTAAGGGTATCCTTCAGCGAAGTCAATAACAACGGATGATGATTTGAATGGGATCGAGGCAGGCAAATACTAGAAACCTGATGCCAGAGATTTAAGAAATCATCATTACAGAAAGCTCTATCTAACCGAGACATAACAAGCCGACCCCCACGAAAATCACGCCAAGTAAAGAAAGGCCCCTGAGAATCCAAATCAACCAGGTCACAAAGAGTAAAATCAGCCCGAAAGTCTTCACAAGAGCGGCGTTTAAGAATACCTGATGTCTCATGAGCACCCATGACCGAATTAAAGTCACCCAAAACCAGCCAAGGACCAACAATATGCAAGGTAGACAAAGAATCCCATAATTCACGACGAACAATATAGTTACAGCTCGCATAAACAAAGGAGACATAAAACAATGTATCATTGAAAACAAAAGATAAAGAGACATGTTGTGAATGCGAAGAAATAACTTGGAAACCAGAAATAGTCGAAGAACACAAAATCCAAAGAGATGGAATCGGCTTGTCATTCTGAGCGACCAAATTAAAACCAATAGCTCTCCAGAAACGATCAGAAATAGAACTAAAAGAGCACATTGGTTCTGCTAAACAAAGAATATTAGGTTGATGTTGCAGACATAAATCCTTTAGAAAACTTCGGGTGCCAACATTAGAGACACCACGGCAATTCCAATAAAGAATCTTCATTGGGTTGTAGACCTGGTAGACCTTGTGACAGGCCGTGATAACTGAGCCAGAGGAGCTTTCTTTTTCTTGCGAGACTGGACTTCTTCCCAGCCCTCGTCACGGGAAGCAAAGACTTTAGTAGGCGAGAGATCACTGGTGTTCAAGCTATCACTGTTTGGTTCGTCAATAGAAGAAGAGCCAACTTGATTAACGGCAGGAGTAAGATTTACAGGGGATAAATTAGCATGACAATTCAATGCTTGCTCGTCAATGGTTAAGACATCAGTAGTGGCTGCCTCTGAAGGAAGCTGAAATGCAAGAGTCGGATTAACAGCAGGTTCTGAAGCCTGAACCGGATCAATAGAAGCAACTTCATCAGCCCAAAGCTTTGTTTTACCTCGAAAGGGTCCTTCGTCAATGTGCTCTTCGATAACTAAACCCTTTTTTAGAACGGAAAAAGCGTTCTTAAGGGGAACGTCTGTAACTTTTGGGGATTTAGTAACTGGACGATAAACTCTGCGACGAGATCGAGAGCGACCTCTTTCCACTTTGGGTTCAGATTCTTTAGAAACAGCCCGAGAATGACCACGCCTACAGGCAGAGGCCAAATGACCTATGGTCTTGCAAGAAGTACAAAAATCCGGGAGATGCTCATACTCCAGAGGGACAAACAAGCAATCTGAACCAACCTCAACCATAAGCGAATCAGACAAGGGTTGCGAGAGATCTATATCAATTAGAATGCGGGCGTAATGGCCAAATTCCCCTTTTAGAGTCATTTCATCAAAACGAATCGGGACACCCACACCACGAGCCAAATCTGAAAGAATTTGGCGATCCCAATAGACCCACGGGAGCTCATTAAACCTGACCCAAATTTGAGAATTTGTGAAACTTTGAGTATTTGGGTTAAAATTCGGGTACCATGGCTGTAGTCTCAAAATGCCCGGTTTCAAATTCATAGAGCCCATAGTCTAGACACGATTTTTTTCTTCCTCAGAAGAGAGAAGAATATGAAAGAAACCCTTTCCCAAAGAAATCAAACGCCAAGCAGAAGAGAGTTTTCAGATGGATTGAAGCTTTAATTTTAAATCAACAAGCTTCCAAGGAGAATCACCTTTGGAAAGAAAGATACGTCCAATTAAGGAGAATTGACAAAGATCCAATCGATTCTTCAATGCATACTCATTTACCTTGACACAAACATAGTTCCCCTTTATAGTTGGCTTAGACGTTTCAGGTGCGATTAGAGATGCATAGGAATCAACCATCTTGCTTGCACTATTCAAACCTTGCGAATTCAAAATCTGAGCAAACGAGGGAACACCACCATTCCTTTGAGAAGTCGGATAGGAATCCGAAACAACACCCTTATTTTTGGGAACAAGATTCGAATCAATCACCTTGAAAGAGACATGAGGACTTGAAATATCCCCAAGACCCGCAACCTGTTCTTGAACCATTTTACAACCCGAAGCACTAGAAACACCTGGATTCCTTTCGCGGACCAACCCATGAGCACCATCACTAACCAACCCATGAGCACCTACACTTGCCGAAGGCAACCCAGAATCAAGAATAGGAAACCCCACATTGGCATCAACCGAAGCAGAAGGACCAACTCCTGGCATTATTGCCGAACCTAATCTAGGGCTTTCGAAGGCAACCCTAGTCGAGTCCTAAACTGGCCTAGCCAAGTCATGAACAGCAAGATTATGTGGAGGAGAAGAAACATGGTCTTGGACACGATCAACCAGAAAAGAACCACCAGCAACTGAATCAACCGAGTCCGTCTTGAAATTGGGGCTGGACGGCGCATGATTTCCTGATTTCTGATTAGATTTCAAGCGATAATCATTAAATCCATAGGCAGAAAGAAGAAAAGCAGTAGTGTAGCGGTCTAGTGGTGAAGCCATATTCACCACAATGATTCAAAAGACCCAACCCCTGCCAAATTGAAAATAATAACACCACTTAAAACAATAGCCTTAGCAACTTCCAAAGATAACATGAATGGCTGAAAATGAATTGCATTTTACACACCCAAACACAACAAACAAACACTTCGACGACTTAGAAGCAGCTTAAGAACATTAGAGCAATGTTGAAAGCAGTCCACTCCTCAAAATATTAACAAATGAGACTTGAGAATTTATATGACTCCTTTATTCCTTGACTGGAGCACAGTTTTGTGGACAAACTTCACCAGCCAAGGTAACAAATGTATGTTACCTGCCAATAGCAAAAAGCACAAGTTGGCACTTGGACAAAAATTCTTGGTCATTTAAACATCTCCTATGAGTGTTGAACTGGAATTAATTACATCGAAAAGAAAGAGCACTCACAAGCTATATCGATCTTGACTTCGTGAAGTAATAACCACCACCCACTTTAAAATGCTATTCACTTGGTAAACAAGAGCACTCATAAGTTGGAACTGATTCAGATCTTGAAATAAAAGAAAGGTTATGAAGAAATTTTACTCTTAAATTCTGACTATGAAGAGTCTCTACTTTTTATCACTTTAAGTTTCACGAGAATTAATTGAAGACCCTCAAAACTTGGTTTTCCTCCATATCTTCTAGCCATTGGAATTCTAGTTATCACTTGATGTGAATAAAAAAGGGGGTGACCAAAGTTAGGAAGCCTTGTCTTGCAGTTTTATTTTGAAACATAGATAACATACTGTTAGTTAGAATGTACAACTATAAATTATACTCACACATTCCTATGCAAGTGCACATGGTCACAAGTAATATAGATTTAAGAGTTAAGAGTGTCGAACCTACGATGATTGATTACTAAATCTAAGCTAAGTATTAAAATTGGTCGATCTTAACTCACTACAACAAATATGCCTTCTGATAGCACTTGAAAAGTGCTATCGTTGACATTTATAACACTTGAAAAATGCTATGTCAATCACTCTTATAAAAAGTCTTGACTTTTGATAACACTTTTTCAGTGTTATTCCAAATGCTACTGTAAATCATTTCATAACACTTTTTCTTTGCTATAATAAACGAAAAATAAAATTTTTTTAGAGCTGCATTTTGGCTAATGACAAAGTATTATCAACTCTATTGAGCATTTTTTAATTGCTATCTTAAATGATAAGTAAAATGCTTTTATAACATTTTTAAATTACAATAGAAAATTACTACCATGTTACAGTAATGTTACTATAATGGAATTTAACCATTTTGACAATATTCATAAAACTTATTATGGTTATTTCTTTGACATAAACTTTGCATTAGCCCAAAAAGAGCTAATGCTTATTGAGAATTTCTACAACTATTTAAATACATAAGAAAACATTAACTATATTTTGTCCTAGATAGAGACATTGAAACTAACATCATCTAAGTAATTCAATATGTCCCAACAATGGCATGTATGCTAACAAAATATAACTTCAACATGTCCCAATTAATACGCATATATGCCAACAAAATGAAAATATAAAGACGTCAGCATGTCCCAACAAAGGCATGTGTGCCAACCTATAACTACTTCAAAATATCCCGACAAAAGCATGTGTGCCAACAAAGTTCTTTCATAGTATAATTAGGTGACTGTCCACAAGCCTTCTCTCATCATAACTGAATATCATTTCCTAGATAGACAATAATACATAATAGAAATTAGTATAGATAGTTCAAAACATACTAGATATGAATCAATTTTTTACTTAAGCATACATATAGAAGCTTTTAATTAGTTTGATCGTCAGCTCATAAGAACTTTATATGTAGCTATGCATTTATACTACCAACATCTTCAATACAAGTTATAACTGAAGTAAGCCTTCACAAAAATTGTAACATCCCCGATTCCATACATACACGTAAGGATATTTGTATAAATAATTAGTGAAATCGGGAGATGCTACTCGACTTAGAACTAATAAAATAAGAAAAAATTAATAAAATAATTACTAATTAAAACTTTTTAGCTTCCTTGAAAGACAAAGAAAAACACCACTCCTAATTATATATAGTACAATGTATACGTATATATATATACTCATAAAGTGGGCCTTTCATACAAATATATATAATATACAACTCAAAATGGGTACAAAATCCTCAATCAAAAAACCATAGCATCAAAATACTCATATACGCTAGCCACGGTCAGAAAGTCGACGCTTCTCCTCCAAACGCACATATCATCTTTACCCTCTGCAATGTAAAAATATTTAGGAGTGAAACTCAGTAACGTATGCAAATACAAAGTGCATATAATATAAAATAGATTATCATATGGTTTAGATCCCTATGTATATTGTATTGCCTGACAAGACTGTGAATCGCATACTGAGCCACTCAGAGAACATATAACATATTATGAGCTATATGGAGGTCTCGAGCCCTAAAGAATCCCCTCTGTATACAGCAGAGATCTACCCCATACCACCGTCAGAGTGTTCCTGTAGGAACCATAGTGTCCCCGAAGGAACCGGATTGTCTCCAAAGGAACTAGAGTGTCCCCGAAGGAATCGGAGTGTCCCGGAAAGAACCAGAGTGTCTCTGAAAGAACCATATCATATATTTGGGTGCTGGCTCGCTACACCCTATTTACCTATACTCGTCAAGCAATATAAATACATCATATGTGCATGTCTCATACAAAGTAGAATGACATGTATATATATGTACACATATTCACAGATTTTATATTCATAGATTCCACAATTTCATAGAAACAGAGAATTTCTTATATTACAATGGCGACGTTACTTACCTCGATTTGAGCTAAATCTTTGTATATAAAATGTTCTTTGCTCAAGATACAATTGACGCGTTCCTAATATTTTAGCAGTAAGTCTATTTTGTTATCGCGCTTATGATGCTATAGAAGTTGTTATCTTAAATTAGACTAAGAATACACTAATTTCACACGCATATATAGATAATTCCAAACTTGAGGATACAAACAATAAATAATATTCCTTTTTGACATAGTTCTAACATCACAAATGTTCCTAAAATTCTCACATATTTAATATATAGAACGAGTGCAAATAAGTATTAGGACTTTTGGTCCTTAAACACACATAGTAATATCAAAAAGATAATATAATAACATGGTAATAAATAAGAAAAAAAATGTAAATGAATCTTAATGTATTCTCATTTTCATAACGGACATCTTTAATCACAAAGCAATACATTATCAAACATTGACGAATGAAAGCTATTTCTTATCTTCAATTATCTATCTATATATAATCATTTCATTAAATAGACATAACAAGTTATATGCAGGGTTGAGGATTGACCTAAAATAATAACAATAATAATAATAATACAATTAGCAATCATCTACATGTATGATGATAGCTTCCCAAAAGTTCACACCTACAATCCCTCTTTTTTTATTTATTTATATTACTAGCTTAACTATTCTACAGATTACTTGAATCTAGCATATAAACAATAATTAAATCTCTAAACTATAACTTCACTTGTTTTTCCAAAAGAAAATAAAAACATCACATAGCTATAATAATATTCATCTCTCAAGAATAAACTGTAATCTAAATAAGGTAAAGATAGTTAATAAATATATGTAAAACAAGCAACCATAAACTTTCCATATAGCTGAGGTATATACACGTCTATATGCAGATAATAAACTAAAAAATCATGAACTAAGTACATCCAAAACAAAAAGAAACAATTACCTGAGTGCTTGAGGTTGTATATAAAATGGTTGAGCGTATATTTCCCCTCTTTTTCTTTTTCTTAATTTAATTGTTATAAAGTTTATATGTATAGGGAGAAGTATTTGAAGAGGACTCAAGAAAATAAGTGGATAATGTTAATTAGTAGTAGAGTGAAGATTCTAGTCACCACAATAAGTAAATAGAAGGCCCTATTGATTACCGACTTAGCCAAAGTCGTTTTCAATGTCTATGACTTTTTTTTTGTAGAAACTATATTATCATATAATTCATATGTAAGTTATGACCGGGCTCAAATAGGACTAAGCAGACAAACAATCCTTAAATAATTATTGTATTAGTATTATTAAAAAATACCAGTAACAAGTAAAAAAAGACTTGATTAATATTATTGTCAATAAGGACAATGTCAAGGAAAATTACATAGATGTATATACAAATGGGTTTCTAAAATATTTTCTAATTAAAACAAACATATCCCATGCAAAAAAGAAAAAAATAATTATTATAAATCAAAATCACCGTAACAAGATACTCAAAGAAATAAAATAACACTAATAGTTAACTAAAATGCAAATGTATAATGTTTTATTTATTAGTTTAATACACGTCAAAACTTGTATCAAAGAGCATTTTCGGAGCATTTCACCGCAAAAGTCACTTCACAAACAAAGATTATAAAAATAACAAATATACTAAAATAAATTCTCGAAATTATACGCACATAAATGCATTAATATATATATAAAAAATCTTATGTAATTATATTATTATTGGCTTTTTAATTATGCGAAGAATTGGGTATCGCTTAGAACTTCAGGATATCACAAAATGCTTCAAGTTGTCTAGCAAAATCTATGACAACTTTCATTGCATTAGGTCTAAGTGGAATGTGATGAACCAAATCCTTTGGATCACTTGAGATAAAATGTGCATTAGCCACAATTTCTACAGATCCAGTCCAATCCAATAGCTTGCACTTGTTTTGTGTGTTGATATTTACACTCTTCAAAAATAGTAGTCAAGCTACAAATAAAAAAATAAACAATGTGGCCACAACCATATATATTGTCAAACCTACAAATCAATGTCCATAAACTAGTTAGAAGATAATCAAGACAAAGTTCAGCAAGCAAAATGGAACGGAATACTATGACTAATATTTTCAAAAAAGATACCATGAGTTTAGATCGAGAAGCCATGGAAGCTTGAATTTAATAATATTCCCGATTTTTTATAGCTCACAAACAAAGTTTAAGTAGAAGATAAGCTAAGGGAGAGACAAGCAGAACAAACATACAAGCCACATTAACATAAAACCTGAAGTGGTTATTAATACACACAAATAAAAACTCCACTAAATGACGGTAACTTCCCTTTGCCATATATTCAAAACTAAAAGATGCATTTTTTAAGCAAAGATTCATCCTATAATTTGTATTTGTAATTTTATTGTCTACTTCAGTAAAAGTGAATCGAGTACAATAATATTTTGAAGAAGTAATAAAAGACAGAAATTTAACATAAAACCTGTACCTTGGATATGTGGGAATACTCATCTATGCATAATTTACTGAACCTTCGAACGTTTCATGAAAGATAGAGATCATATCTTCAATAAGATGTGTATTAGGCCACAAACTTTCTGCCATTTTACACAAAACCCCTGTAGGCCTCAATGCTCTAGCTATTGTCTCAAAAATTGGCCTCTTATTAGGCTCTTGAGTAGGACCTGCACGAAAACAAGGAACCTCACCCCTATTAAGAATCAATGAATACAACCAAAAAGAGGAAACCAATAAAATAACCCTGCCCTAGCAGGTATGATAGCAATAAAGGAAGCTACAACAGTATTCATGCTTCTTTAAAAAAGAAAAGTGCAATCACAAAAGAAAATGAATGCTAGGACAACATACAGATAACAGGAAGACCTTACTAAATTTGGGGAATTTTGTACAAAAAAAAAAGTAATTTAACTACCACCACATTATCTGTAAGCAGATTACAATTTTTTTCCAGGGTCAATAGTAGTATTTTTAAAAAAAATATACTCCCCATAACAAAGGAACCATTTGACCTGAAAGCAATTCCAAAGAATTAAAAGTGAAATAAAGATCGCAAAAAATGTCATAAAAACATGAATGGCATACCTACATAATCTGATGAATCAACTAGAATAGCATTATACTTTCCTCAGGTTCATTTCTTAGAAATTTAACAGCTATCCAAATTACGAAAATAAGATAAGGAACTCTGCTTTTTCAAACCAACTTAAGTATATGCTAAAGTTGAAACTGAGAAGCAAATACATTTATCAATCATACCATCATCAATAAATTTTTTGAAAAAGAGTTTTACTAATATGATTATATTGACAAAATCATACAAAATCATATTTTCGAGGAATGCATATGCTTTGAATTGTTTATTATGTATTATAGATGTAAACATCTATAATAGTGTACAAATGGCTACTAGTGCACATGAAATGTGAAAAATGCTTGAAAACTCATACGAAAATAAAAGTCAAATTTGTATGCTTATGCATGACTATGAGTTATTTGAAATGAAAAATGATGAATCTATTACTCAAATGTTTATGAGATTTACTGATATCGCTAATGATCTTCATGCTCTTAGAAAACTTATAGCAATACTGAAATAGTAATAATGGTTCTAAAATCCTTAACGAAAATATATCAAAATAGGTGGTTACTATCCAAGAAGAGAAAAACGTCACCAATAGTCTTCTAAAAGAACTCATCAAATTTCTCATTTCTCGTGAGATCATAATGACCAAGAACAAAAATCAAAATGGGGAAGAAGAAAAAGAAACGAAGGTCACATGTGTTGATAATGGAAACGATGAATTAAATGAAGAAATTCAAGAGGAGATTGGCAACATGTGTTTCATGGCGATCAATAGTGAGGTAAAATCTCTTGAACTCAATAATGACTTACTTAATGATTTTAATGATAGTAGTGATGATAATAGTGATAGTGATTTATCATATAAGGAGTTGTTAAATGATTTCAACAATTTACATACAAATTACGAAAAACTCATTTTGAAATAAAATAACACTACTAGTTAACTAAAATGCAAATGTATAACGTTTTATTTATTGGTTTAATACACGTCAACACTTGTACCAAAGAGCATTTTCAGTGTATTTCACTACAAAAGTCACTTCACAAACAAAGATTATAAAAATAACAAATATACTAAAAGAAATTCTCGAACTTTTATGCACATAAATGCATTAATACATATAAAGGAAAATCTTATGCAATTATGTTATTATTGGCTCTTTAATTATGGGAGCAATTAGGTGCCGCTTAGAAATTCAGGATATCACAAAAATACTTTAGGTTGTCTAGCAAAATCTATGCCAACTTTCATTGCATTATGTCTAAGTGGAATGTGATGAACTAAATCCTTTGGATCACTTGAGATAAAGTGCGCATCAGCCACAATTTCTACAGATCCAGTCCAATCCAATAGCTTGCACTTGTTTTATGCATTAACATTTACACTCTTCAAAAATAGTAGTCAAGCTATAAATGGAAAAACAAACAATGTGGCCACAACCATATATATACTCAAACCTACAAATCAATGTCCATAAACTAGTTAGAGGATAATCAAGACAAAGTTTAGCAAGCAAAATGGAATGGAATACTATGACTAATATTTTCAAAAAAGATACCATGAGTTTAGATCGAGAAGCCATGGAAGCTTTGAATATCATAATATTCCCGATTTTTTATAGCTCACAAGCAAGGTTTAAGTAGAAGATAAGCTATGAGAGAGAGAAGCATAACAAACATACAAGCTACATTAACATAAAACCTGAAGTGGTTATTAATACACAAATAAAAACTCCACTAAATGACGATAACTTCCCTCTGCCATATATTCAAAACTACAAGATGCATTTTTTAAGCAAAGATTCATCCTATAATTTGTATTTGAAATGTTATTGGCTATTTCAGCAAAAGTGAATCAAGTACAATAATATTTTGAAGAAATAATAAAAGACAGAAAATTAACATAAAACTTGTACAATGGATATGTGGGAATACTCATCCATGCATAATTTACTGAACCTTGAACGTTTCACAAAAGATAGAGATCATATCTTCAATAAGATGTGTATTAGCCCACGAACTTTCTGCCATGTTACACAGAACCCCTATAGGCCTCAATGCTCTAGCTATTGTCTCAAAAATTGGCCTCTTCATAGGCTCTTGAGCAGGACCTGCATGAAAACAAGGAACCTTACCCCTTTTAAGAATCAATGAATACAACCAAAAAGAGGAAACCAATAGAATAACTCTGCACTAGTAGGTATGATAGCAATATAGGAAGCTACGACAGTATTCATGTTTCTTTAAAAAAGAAAAGTGCAGTCACAAAAGAAAATGAATGCTAGGACAACATACAGATAACAGGAAGACCTTACTAAATTTGGGGAATTTTGTACAGAAAAAAGTAATTCAACTACAACCACATTATCTGTAAGTAGATTACAATTTTTTCCCAGTATCAATACCAGTATTAATAAAAACATATACTCCCCACATATAACAAAGGAACCATTTGACCTGAAAGCAATTCCAAAGAATTAAAAGTGAAATAAAGATCGCGAGAAATGTCATAAAAAGATGAATGACATACCTATACAATCCGATGAATCAGCTAGAATAGCATTATACTTTCCTCAGGTTCATTCCTTAGAAATTTAACAGCTATCGAAATTACGAAAATAAAATAAGGAACTCTGCTTTTTCAAACCAACTTCAAGTATATGCTAAAGATGAAACTAAGAAGCAAATACATCGATCAATTATACCGTCATCAATAAATTTTTTGAAAAAGAGTTTTACTAATATGATGATATTGATAAAATCATATTTTCTAAGAATACATATGCTTTGAATTGTTTACTATGTATTATAGATGTAAACATTTATAATAGTGTACAAATGGCTACTAGTGCACATGAAATGTGAAAAATGCTTGAAAACTCATACGAAAATAGAAGTCAAATTAAAGAAAATAAAATTAGTATGCTTATGCATGACTATGAGTTATTTGAAATGAAAAGTGATGAATCTATTACTCAAATATTTATGAGATTTACTAATATCACTAATGATCTTCATGCTCTTAGAAAAACTTATAGCAATACTGAAATAGTAACAATGGTTCTAAAATCCTTAACAAAACATATCAAAAAGAGGTGGTTGCTATCCAAGAAGAGAAAGACGTCACCAATGTTCTTCTAAAAGAACTCATCAAATTTCTCATTTCTCGTGAGATCATAATGACTAAGAACAAAAATCAAAATGAGGAAGAAGAAAAGGAAACGAAGGTCACATGTGTTGATAATGGAAACGATGAATTAAATGAAGAAATTCAAGAGGAGATTGGCAACATGTGTTTCATGGCGATCAATAGTGAGGTAAAATCTCTTGAACTCAATAATGACTTACTTGATGATTTTAATGATAGTAGTGATGATGATAGTGATAGTAATTTATCATATAAAGAGTTGTTAAATGATTTCAACAATTTACATATAAATTGTGAAAAACTCATTTTGAAATAAAATAACTCTAATAGTTAACTAAAATGGAAATGTATAACATTTTATTTATTAGTTTAATACACGTCAAAACTTGTATCAAAGAGCATTTTCGGAGCATTTCAATGCTAAAGTCACTTCACAAACAAAAATTATAAAAATAACAAATCTACTAAAAGAAATTCTCAAAATTTTATGCACATAAATGCATTAATATATATAAAGGAAAATCTTATACAATTATGTTAATATTGGCTCTTTAATTATGTGAGGAATTGAGTGTCGCTTAGAAATTCAGGATATCACAAAAATGCTTCAAGTTGTCTAGGAAAATCTATGCCAACTTTCATTGCATTAGGTCTAAGTGGAATGTTTGGATCACTTGAGATAAAGTGTGCATTAGCCACAATTTCTGCAGATCCAATCCAATCCAATAGCTTGCACTTGTTTTGTGCATTAACATTTATACTCTTCAAAAATAGTAGTCAAGCTATAAATGAAAAAATAAACAATGTGGCCACAACCATATATATAGTTAAACCTAGAAATCAATGTCCATAAACTAGTTAGAAGATAATCAAGACAAAGTTCAGCAAGCAAAATGGAACGGAATACTATGACTAATATTTTTAAAAAAGATACCATGAGTTTAGATCGAGAAGCCATGGAAGCTTGAATATCATAATATTCCCGATTTTTTATAGCTCACAAACAAGGTTTAAGTAGAAGATAAGCTAAGAGAGAGAGAAGCAGAACAAACATAGAAGCTACATTAACATAAAACCTGAAGTGGTTATAAATACACACAAATAAAAACTCCCCTAAATGACGACAACTTCCCTCTACCATATATTCAAATCTTTAAGATGCATTTTTTTGAATCTTGTGACACCATAAATATACTAACTTATTGTGTTGGTAAAATAACTTTTGGTGTAAAAGACTTCTCATTGGTCCAATGGTTGGACCCAGATCATCCCCTTGATATTTGGGTTCCACCAACTCCCCATTCCTTTCACCTCCAATTTGAGCCAATCATACTACCACCAACTATACTTTGCAAAATTGTAATCAATGTATGTAGATAAATACCACGTATCCCATATTAAAAAATCGAACAAGAGTGTTGTATGTTGAAGGGTATATGGAAAAAAAACGTAATAAGTAGGCCACACTAATCTACTCATAAGTAAATATTCAACAAATAGTCCATACATTGCCATTTGTTTACCTTTTTTTGGAAGTTTGCAGTTGTTTTTGGTAATGAATTTAGTTTCTTTGACTTTTTCACATGTACAACATTTGCAGATGAGGAGGTTTATTTGTCTAGTTTTTAAGCAACAGCGGGTCATTCTCCATGCCTCAAGCAAGAGCATCTTCAAACACAAGTATACAAGTCACACTGTCAGTGAACAAAATGATACCTAACGTTAGGATTATTATAGGTTAACGAAATGTCAACTACATATAACTAGGGGTATGGGTGATAGGAGAATTTAATCTGAGAAACACACAGTAGAGTTATAGTGGCAAATAAATTACAGACCGAACCAACAATGTTTTAGGGTCTAGTATAGGAAAATATGATAAGAAATCGAAGTAGAAATAAAATTTTAAAAAGGTGAAGCATATTACAACTGCAATAATACAAGTGACAGGTACTGCTAATTCGCCTTATTATTTCTTAACATAAGTATAACTACATCTGACTAAGGTAGAATGGAGACAACCCAAATTAATATTACTCTACATTAAGGGTCTACTAACCACATAGGACTCAAAGCTAAGTGGCCCGTGGCCTAATTATAATTAACCCTCAAAATCGACTGAACAAGAACCCCAATTTGTGGTATAATAGACTATCGTACAGTGTATCAGCATGTTGTAAAATGTACAAACGATGTAAGTGAACTCAAATTGTTTTGGGTCGGGAACAATTCGAGTTAGTACAAATTAATTTGAAATTTAAGGCATCATAATTTGAGTCTAGCCACATCAACTAATTAAGTCTTAAAATTATAAGAGGCACCCACATTACATACCTCGGCATCCCCTTCCCTATTTTCAGAAAATGAGTTTGGCTGACTATTCGTGTTTGTCTGTCATCATGCAAGGTTTTTTTTTTTTAAGACCTCCTTCCCTGATAGATCATTTTACAAAATTCTAAAACCTTTTCTGTTGCTGTGACGACCCATACAAAAAAAAAAGAATTATTTATATAATATAAATAATATAAAGATAAAAGAAAAGACAAAAGAGCCCTTGATTAATAGATATTATTTAGGGGCACATT
>JXTC01000067.1:962581-987892 GCA_002914845.1 Trema orientale
GCCATTGAGAACAAAATTATCGACAACATTATTCCTTGATAGAAAGATGGTAACTTAAAGGTAAATAGGTGTTGGAGGGGTATTACGGTAATTTCACCTATCCAACTACGGCATTGTATAGGGATTGTATGTGTGGTATAGAATATGCTAGATGTATCGGTTAATCAAGGTTAGTTGATTGAATCTCTTTAAAAGGCATGACATCTAATCTAAGAGTGCAGTATTGGGCCTTTAGTGGAGTGTTCCCTTTACTAATAATATTTATATAAATACCATAATAAAAGTTATTATGAATTTATCATATTATTGGAGCTTAGATTATTTGGATCCATTAGGTCCCTTGTCTAACTCAATAAACCTCATTAATTGGTTGGTGGTATTTGTGAAATTAGTTTCATGAAACTGTGTAAAATAATAATTCTACACAGAAGTTGGTATTTTTATAAATAAGTTTCATGGGTTTGACATATTTATAAAATTACACCCAAAGCCCAAGTTGGAGAACAAGCCCAATCCTAGTTGGACTAGGGTTAGCAGTTTTTGGTCCCATATATATAAGATATATGAGAGAAAAAATTGCACAGTAATTCTAAGTGTGCTACACGAAAATTACAGAGAGAAAGAGAGGGAGAATTCGGCCACCACAGGCTGAGTGAGAGAGAAAAAGTTTCCTGCAACCTCACACTCTTATCTCACATCCCGGTGTTCCATAGGATCAAGAAGGTATTCTTGATCGTTCTCCAACGAAAGAATCAATTTGGTGCCCACTCACTTTATCAACCAAGAGCAAGAGGATAAGCAAGAAGATCTAGGGTTAGAGATTTGATCACCATTTACAAGAAGATCAAGGAGGAGCACGCTACAAGAGGTAAACCCTAATCTCATCTCTAGGGTTTATGCATCTAGATTTGATTTATGTTATACATGATCCTGTATATGATATATGCATGTAATATGGTTATAAAAACTGTTTTCATATAAAAATTTTAAAACCTAAATTCGCTAATTATTCTGCAGCGTTCATGATGTAATCATGTGTTTTCCATAGTTTGTATGCATGTATTTTTTTTTATCCTAAGTGTTAGGCAATTCTAGCAAATCTAACACTGTACTACTTATGGAAAGTTTGAAGAAGCAAGATCAGAAACTTCTTCTCCTTTTTACTTTTCCTCTCTCCTTTTATTTGTGCTTCTACCCAGGCCTTTCCTTTAGTTTGATAGAAAGTTGAGAAATTTTTGTAAGGTCTATTGCTCAATTTTGCATGCTATAATCCCAAAATACAGATAGACTCGCGAGAAAGGTCCGATTGGTGCTACTATAGAATCTTATGAATCATGCATAACACACTTCTATGTCTCCTATGTTTACAAAGTGAACAACTTTGCTTACAATACGATGTATTTGCCATCCCAAACTAATTTTACTTCTATGTCCTAGACACATCTCAGTCAATTTTCTGACATCAAGTTCCTAGAATTTTTCACATGTATTACAGTGCTAAATTGTACCAAAACAAGCATAGAGTGCGTCTATCTGCCTCTTCCAACACCCATAAACTGACTAATTATGAAAATTTTTCATGAGATGAGTAGATGACTTATGAAATAAAATCCACAGTTCTATAACTCTCTTAACTCATAGATTACTCACTGTTCATGGTAATTTTTGAACCTTGATTTTAAACATTTGTTGTATGTTACTTAAAAGATTAAGACAACATAATTTAAGCATAAAAAGTTAGGTCAAATAGATATAGATATATTATATAAGTGGATATATTGAAAGAAGTTAAGTTAATTATGTAAATATATATAATAATAAAAAATCGGTAATTTAAAGAACCGAAATGAAAAGAGACTAGTTAACTGGAATCCAAGGGTATTGGAATTTAAATACTAGGAATTAAAGGTGCTAAAAATTAAATAGCAAAAAATAAAAGGGCTAGAATTTAAATAGCTGAAAGTAAAGTTGCTGAAATATAAATTGCAGGAATTAAAGTGTGGAAATATAGACACTGAAAATAAAGAGCTGAAATATAGAAGAGACCAGTTAATTGGAATAAGTTTGTCTTGAAAAATAAAAGAGCTAGAAATAAAACACTAGAAGATAAAATACTTGGAAATAGAAGATGCTGCCTTAAGTGTGAAAACCTACCAAGAAGATGAGGATTGGAGTCTTGAATGGCTCAACCTTTATAGAGTTTACTGAATAAGATGATAATGCATGTACTTATATAAAAATATGAGATATATGGTGGTTTGATGTATGAAATGTAACTATTTATAAGCTGACCAAACCTTAATGATGCTTATATGTTAGCATAGTCATATAAAAGCATGGACTACGGGCTTTAATGATCAACTAAATGCATGATTCCATATTCCTAGATATGCAATGAAGTGGTGATAAATGATCAACCACTTATGTACATAAACTAGTGTTTATCATGCATAAAAGTATGATTTTAGCTTGTAATATACAATGAAAGCCATAGCCAGCCAAAATTTATATAGACATATATAGTAGCTGAGTATGCATGCAATAGTGAAAATGAATGATTTCAGATGTATGAATGATGTTAGGATGATGATATTAGGCTAAGAAAATAGCCTTAAGTGATGTATAGTAAAGGAAGAGTTATAGGCTTATCAGGTGGGTAAAAATGAAAAAAAAAAATGAAAAAAAAGAGTTTCAACCACTGTTTTGACTGAAAACGTGGGTAGCAAAAGAGAGAGAGAGAGAGAGAAAGAGAGAGAGAGAGAGAGAAAGAGAGAGAGAGAGAGAGAGAGTAATTGTATGAATGTGTATGTATGTTAAGTGGATTCTACACTTAACTTTACTATCCTTTCGAGCTTAAGAACTGCTCGTCTTTGAGCTCTTTTTATCCGATTTTATTGTTTTCAGTGTACATTTAAAGTGAGGAGTCTTTTACTAAAGAATACTGACCTTTCAAGATAAATCAAGGCCGAATCAAAGAAATTTAGTTCAATTGCGAGCAAGAACAAGAAAACGCAGTCTCAGGACAATGATCAGCGCCATCAATTAGGGTAAATCTGGGCAAAAAGTGGGCACTGCAGCGCCAAAAGCTCCAAAGATCTAGCGCCACAGCGCCAAGTACGCTGCACCGTAACATTAATCCCTTGGCGTCATAGCACCACCTTCACGGTGCCCCGGCGCCGGGTGATATCTTCTGTTGGTGCCGCAGCGCCATATCCGTGGCGCCGTGGCGCCATTTCTTGAGCCTTGTGGCGCCGCAGCGCCACCTTCTACACCGTCTTGGCACCACAGTGTCACGCAGAGTGAGACAAAGTTATATAATTTCAGGATTGCGGTCAGACTGTTTCTAGTATTTAACCTCTTCTGAAATCAGCTAAAAGGGGACAGGGGAAAAACCCTAGCGGCCAGTTTTAGAGGGAAGTTCTGGAGAGAAGAACAACAAAGGAGATGAAGGAGAAAATCAAAGGGAGAAACCCTAGCAGCAGAGCGAAGAGAGAGTTTGAGGGAGTTTCTGAGGGGAGAACGATAAGGAGAAGAGGAGGAATCAAGAGGAAACCATTCGACTGAACAGAACAATCTTCAAAGAGTTTTTCTGTCTTTTCTCTGTTTACTCTCCTATCTCTCTGCCATAGACGCGTATCAGTTACACCATTATTGTTGTATTTTTCTCTGCTTAACTATGAACTAAATTCTTATGCTAGGGATGTAATCAAATCTCTAATATAATTCATTTACGTTGATTTTCTCATCTGTTCTTGTTATCCATTGATGACTTAATTGTTCTACTTTGTACTTTATGCCTCTGTTTAACTGGCCATTGAACGGTTTGGATTTGTGAAACCTATTTGAACTTGGAAAGGAGAGTTTAGGTTTGAACATTGGTCGAACAATATAGGATTGCCTAGTTTAGGGTAAGTTTACATAGAATAAGAATATATCTATGTAACCTATGCAACCTTGTATGAGAATTACCACATTTAATGAGTTTAATCAATTTATGTTAGGAATAACATTCTATCTTGTTTAAGCATTTTCACTTATATGTTGGAAAGGAATTTGTAAATACCATTGAGTTCTCAGTTGTTGATTCTAAGAGGATGATTGAACGGTGAGGAAAACTAGTAATTGAATGAGTTAGAGTAGAGATTACATCCCTATGCTTTATATCATTGTTGCAAAACTACCGTTAGTTATTAGTGTTAATTTCTATTATTTTCATTTATATTCAATTCACATTGTCGCTTATATTGAATTTGGATTTTAGCTTTTGATCACAACATCCATTAATTGTCGTTTGGATAAATTGCAAACTAGTTTTGATTAGTACTTAGCAATAGTAATTTACTTGCTCCTCGTGGGATTCGACACTCACTTACATTCTATATTACTTGTTACGACCCATATACTTGCGGTGTTTTATGTGTTAGAAATAGGCCCAACAAGTTTTTGGCGCCGTTGCTGGGGAGCACGGTAATTTATAGTTTTTTGATACTAATATCAACTAGTTTAGATTTAATTCAAACTTTCTTTATTTTTGTGCATATTTCAAGTACTTGAACTAAATATTTGCGTATGAGACGAGCAAGGAGTCTTGAATTCTTGCCTCTAGACCTTGAAATTGAGCGAACCTTGAGGGATCTTAGAATACAGGGAAATCAGAGGAACAATCCTCAACCTACCATGGCGGACCAAGACAATGCAAGGCCACTTCGGGACTTTGCCGTTCCCTTGGTCAATGGGGTTGGTTCTAGCATCTGAAGACCAGCCATCAATGCTAATAATTTTGAATTGAAGTCCGCTATTATTCAGATGGTGCAAGGGACATGTCAGTTTGGTGGTTTGCCTAGTGATGATCCCAATCAGTACATCATGAACTTCTTGGAGATTTGTGACACCTTTAAGCACAACGGAGTGAGTGATGGTGCCATTCAGTTGCACTTGTTCCTGTTCTCTTTGAGGGACAAGGCGAAGGGATGGTTGAATGCTCTACCTTCAGGATCTATAACTACGTGGGATGAACTAGCTCAGAAGTTTCTCCCCAAATTCTTCCCTCCTGCCAAGATAGCTAAATTGAGAAATGACATTACCTCATTTTTGCAGTTTGATAATGAGTCGTTGTATAAGACTTGGGAGCGGTACAAGGAGCTAATGAGAAAGTGTCCTCACCATGCAATTCCTAAATGGCTCTTGGTGCAGACTTTTTACAATGGTTTAATGGGGAATTTGAGGACTATAGTGGATGTAACAGCTGGTGGTGCTCTAACAGGGAAATCTTCTGATGAAGCATTTGATTTGTTAAAAGAAATAGCTGCAAACAACTACCAATGGCCTTTGGAAAAAGTCAATTCAAAAAGAGTGGCTAGCATTAATGAGATGGAAGCCATTTCGACATTGGCTGCTCAAGTCAGTGCCCTAACCAAGAAACTTGATTCTATGGCGGTCCATGGAGTGCATGCCTTGAATAGTTCAAACGGGGTCTGTGAGCAATGTAGTAACAATCATCTGAGTTCATTTGCCCTATGAATGTGGAGTAAGCTCAGTTTATAGGCAATCACAACCCACCACAATGTAACAACCCTTACTCCAATTCCTACAATCCGGGTTGGAGAAATCATCCAAACTTCTCTTGGAGCAACGAAAACTATCAAGGGCAGAGATCTAATTCAAGACTAATGCAACCTCCCGGATTCCAAAATCAAAGTCACTCCACACAAGAAAAGAAGCCATCTATGGAAGAGATTCTGATGCAATACATAGCCAAGAATGAGGCTACCCTTCAAAACCAAGCCACCACTATGAGATCTCTAGAGACGCAACTTGGCCAATTGGCCAATACACTTACCAACTGACCATAAGGGAGTTTGCCTAGTAATACTGAGGCAAATCCAAAGGGAGATATGAAAGAGCATTGCAAAGTGGTGACCTTGAGAAGTGGGAAAGAACTACAAGGGCCATCACGGGCCACTAAAGTGTTAGAAAAAGAAATTGAAAAAGGGAGTCAAGTTGAAGAGGAAGTTACTAGACAACCTCCAACAACCATGTAACCACCATCTCCTTGCAACCCACCACTACCTTTCCCCCAAAGGTTGCAAAAGAAGAAACTTGACCAACAATTCTCCAAGTTCCTAGAAGTGTTTAAGAAGCTCCACATCAACATCCCGTTTATGGAGGTATTAAAGCAAATGCCTAGCTATGTGAAGTTCATGAAGGAGATCATTTCAAAGAAGAGGAGAATGGTTGAGTTTGAGACGGTGGCGTTGGCCGAAGAGTGTAGTGCTATCTTGTTGAAGAAGCTTCCACCCAAGTTAAGAGATCCGGAGAGTTTCACCATTCCTTGTACTATTGGTGAGTACTTCAATGGACGTGCTTTGTGTGATTTAGGAGCATGTATCAATTTGATGCCGCTGTCTATCTTCAAAAGACTTTGGTTAGGAGAATGTAGACCAACTATAGTGACGTTGCGATTGGCGGATCGGTCCTTGACTTATCCTAGAGGCATTGTGGAAGATGTGCTAGTAAAGATAGACAAGTTCATTTTTCCGGCTGATTTTATTGTGCTAGACATGGAGGAGGATAGAGAAATTCCCTTGATATTGGGAAGACCATTTTTAGCCACCGGAAGAACACTTATTGATGTCCAAAAAGGTGAACTGACTATGAGAGTTGATGATCAAGAAGTAAAGTTCAATATTTTCAAAGCCATAAGAATGAGTGATGATCTTGAAGATTGCTATAGAATTGATGTCTGCGATCGCTTGGTTATGGAAACTTTTGAAACCTGTCATGTGAAGGATCTTCTTGAAGACACAATTCTAAATGGGGGTAATATAGTGTCAAAGGAAGCTAGGGAATGTTTACATGCCATGAACACATTCCCTCGCTATGGCAAGATGAATTTTTAGTTTGAGGCACTTGACAGACCAGCTGAAGCAAAGCCTACCATCAAGCCTTCAATTGAGGTTCCACCTGTTGTTGAGCTCAAACCACTGCCTAACTACTTGAAGTATACCTTCCTCGGTAAAGAGTCAACTTTGCCAGTCATTATTTCTGCTGAATTGGATGAAATACAAAAGAGAAGCTACTGAGAACCTTGGAGCATCATAAGGCAGCTTTGGGGTGGACAATTACAGATATTAGAGGTATTAGCCCTTCCATTTGCATGCATAAAATCTTGCTGGAAGACGAGCATAAAACTTCTATTGAGCACAACGAAGGCTAAACCCCATCATGAAAGAGGTGGTGAAAAAGGAGATAATTAAATGGTTAGATGCTGGAATCGTTTACCCCATTTCAGATAGTTTTTGGGTGAGTCCTGTTCAATGTGTTCCAAAGAAAGGAGGAATGACCATTGTCACCAACAAGAACAATGAACTGATTCCTACAAGAACAGTAACAGGGTGGAGAGTATGCATGGATTACCGCAAGATGAATAAGGCCACTCGAAAAGACCACTTTCCTCTACCATTCATTGATCAGATGCTTGATAGACTAGCAGGTCATGAGTTCTACTGCTTCTTGGAAGGTTACAGTGATTATAACCAGATTGCCGTTGCTCCAGAAGATCAAGAGTTAATGACTTTCACTTGTCCTTATGGAACTTTTGCGTTCAAAAGGATGCCCTTTAGATTGTGCAACGCTCCAGCCACCTTTCAGAGGTGCGTGATGGCAATTTTCACAGACATGGTGGAGGAGTTCCTTGATGTATTTATGGATGATTTTCAGTCTTTGGTGATTCATTTGATTTGTGCTTGGATAATCTGTCACTGGTGCTCAAGCATTGTAAAGACACAAATTTGGTGCTTAATTGGGAAAAGTGCCATTTCATGACGAAAGAAGGAGTAGTACTTGGTCACAAGATCTCTAAAAACGGTATTGAGGTTGACAAAGCCAAACTAGAGACTATTGAGAAGCTTCCTCCGATCAATGTCAAGGGAATTTGAAGTTTCCTTGGCCACGCCGGGTTTTATCAAAGATTGATCAAGGACTTTTCAAAAATCACCAAGCCATTATGCACATTACTCGAGAAGGATGAGGTATTTAATTTTGATGATGCTTGTTTGCATGCGTTTGAAATTCTGAAATTGAGACTTGTGACAGCATCTAAAATTGTGGCACCGGATTGGGTCTTGCCATTTGAGTTGATGTGCGATGCTACTGACTATGCGGTGGGCGTTATTTTGGGATAGTGAAAGGACAAGATGTTCCACGCCATTTATTATGCCTGTAAGACTCTCAATGAGGCTCAAGCTAACTACACAACAACAGAGAAGGAATTACTGGGCATGGGGTTTGCATTCGACAAATTCAGATCCTGTTTGATTGGCACCAAGGTGATTGTATATACAGACCATGCAGCGATCAAATACCTTGTTGCCAAGAAAGATGCAAAGCCTCGCTTGATCCAATAGATTCTTTTGCTACAAGAGTTTGATTTGGAAGTTAGAGACAGGAAGGGAACAGAGAACCAAGTAGCTGATCACCTCTCCAGATTAGAGGAGAAGAAAAATGAAGATGCTAAGTTGCTGATCAATGAATACTTTCCTGACGAGCAACTCTATGTGTTAAGTGATAATGTACCATGGTATGCCGATTATGTGAATTATCTTGTATGCAAGCAGATGTCTCTAGACCTCACTCATCACCAAAAGAAGAAGTTCTTACACGATGTGAGGCACTATTCTGGGATGACCCATTTTTATTTAAACAATGTGCTGACTATGTTATCAGGCGATGCGTACACAAAGAGGAGATAGAAGACATACTTCACTATTGTCATAACTCAGAGTATAGAGGCCACTTTGGAGGAGAAAGAACTGCTACCAAGATATTAGAATCGGGATTCTATTGGCCATCGTTGTTCAAGGATGCACATTTCTTTGTTTCAAGGTGCGACAGATGCCAACGAATGGGTAACATCTTCCGAAGGAACGAGATACCCCTCAACACTATCCTGGAGGTTGAGATCTTTGATGTATGGGGAATTGACTTTATGGGGCCATTCATTCCATCTTTTGGAAATCTCTACATACTGGTAGTAGTAGACTATGTTTCAAAATGGGTTGAAGCTGTGGCGTTACCCACCAATGACTCCAAAGTGGTACTCAACTTTCTTAGGAAGAATGTTTTCAACCGCTATGGCATACCAAGGGAAATAATCAGTGATGAAGGCTCCCATTTTTTCAACAAGTACTTTGAAGCCTTGTTCGCCAAGTATGGAGTCACACATCGAGTTGCAACCACTTATCATGCTCAAACGAATGGACAAGCTGAGATTTTCAACCAAGAAGTGAAGCGCATCCTTGAGAAAATAGTAAGCCCCACCCTCAAGGATTGGTCCAAGAGGCTTGATGATGCTTTATGGGCTTACCGAACTGCATAAAAGACTCCAATCGGCACTTCTCTGTATAAGCTATTGTTTGGGAAAGCTTGTCACCTACTAGTTGAGTTGGAACACAAGGATTATTGGGCAGTCAAGCAGCTGAATTATGATTTACAAGCAGCCGGAGAAAAACGCCTTTTATAACTCAACGAAATGGATAAATTCCAGAGTCAAGTGTATGAAAATGCCAAGTTGTACAAGGAGCAAGTGAAAAGATGGCACGATAAGAAAATTATCAATCGGGAGTTCAGACCAGGTCAGAAAGTTTTACTCTTCAACTCTCGGTTGAGGCTCTTTCTGAAAAAGCTCAAATCAAGATGGTCCGGTCCCTTCACGGTGATCGATGTTTCTCCACATGGCGCAGTGGAGGTTGAAGATGCCAGCTCGAATAGAAAATTCAAAGTGAATGGTCAAAGGTTGAAGGAGTACTTGGGCAGAGAAATTGATCAAGAGAAGTTATCAATCACTCTAGCTAATCCTCAATGAGAAATGGCATGGCCAAGGTAGAGACGTTAAACAAGCGCTAATTGGGAGCCAACCCAAGTTCTTGAATTATTTGTATTTAGATGTTCAAGTTGAGTTTGTGTTTAGTTTTGTTTTGTTGGAAATAAGTTGGTGAAGACATGCTAGAAGGGGTGAAAGTACAGAAAATTTGGTTTGAGCAGGAATTTTTGGCACTTCAGCAGGTCAAAATGGCGCCCCAGCGCCAGTTTGGGGCGCCATAAAACGGCGCCCCAGCGCCATTTTGGTGCTGGTGCCCAGGCGGTGGCGCTGCAGCGCCACCTTTCGACGCCGCGGCGCCACTAAAAAAAAAACCTGCACGTTGGCGCCACAGCGCCATTTCCTGGCACCGCGGTGCCACGCGCTGGCAGTAAGTGTTTTAAGGGGATTCGTGGCTCCCCCTCCCCATACATTTCATTGTTTCTCCTCCCTCCTACACCAATCTCACACCTCCTTCTTCTCCCTTCCCAAGCACTCCAAACCCCACCATTTTCCTCCTACCATCAACCATCTCATCTCCCAAACACCATCATCGTCACACCATCTTCATTCTTTGCATTCATTATTGATCCACCACTTCAACCACCAAGAGCCACTCTTCAAGTAAGCATCCCTCTTCTCATTTTTCTCACTTTTTGGTGAGCTTGGAATACAAATTGGTGTCTTTTGATTGTTTGTTGCAAATATTGGGAAAATCTTGATACACACACCATTTTTACAAGCTTCACATCTCCATGCACACCAAGTGTTCGACAAAATACTTTTAAGGTGATTAGTGCTTGAAAATGCTTTATTTGAGGAAGTTTTGAGTGGGAAGCATTTAATTGTCATTGTTAAGCAAGAAAGGAATGATTGTTAGCCATTTTTACTTGGAGAATATTTGGTTTGGAAGATTGCATTTTCTTGTGTTCTTAGCTTACCCTTCCAATTTAGAGGCTATTTGAGTGCACAGATTGATCGTTTGGTGTATCCTTACACCTAGTGGTGGGTGATTTTAGTTGTTAATCTTGAAGGAGAGCATTTGTGTAGTGAAAAATAAAGGATACATCTAGTGTTACGTGATGGAGAATTTTGTGATTCAAGAGATTTTTCTCACAACTTGGTGGTATTTTGTTGTTGCCAAAGTAGAGTTCTACCTTTGTGTAGAAAATTTAAAGGGGTGAAGAGTTGATATTATGGCACCTAAGAGGAAAGTTCCAGCTGCTGGTCCAAGTTTTGATCAAGACCACTTTTTCCTTGGAAGCTTTCAAAAGATTTGGATATAAAAGAGTAGTCATTCCTGAGAGGAGTTTTGACATAGGTGAAGACAGTTTTCCCGATATTGTGGCTGAAATTAAAGGACGAAAATAAGAAACACTTTGTAAGCAACCAAATGCCGGGGTGCGAGTAATTGTCCAAGAATTTTATGCTAACGCAGCTAAACACAAAAATCGCATCACCAATGTGCATGGGCAGAATGTTTCATTTACACGGGCCTCCATCAATAGTTGCTTTAAATTACCTAACATAGATAATGATGAGTTAGCCGCCTTTGAGAACGGACCAGATTACGATGACGTCCTGAAAGTTCTATGGGCACTGAGCACTGATTGGATTTGGCACAAGGATGAGCGGAAATGCCTTATGACCAAAACCATGTCAGCCTCCACCAAAGCTTGGTCTTATTTTCTTAATGCTCACTTAATGCCAATATCTCATCACAGTGACATCAGCCTGACCGAGTTGTTCTTCTCTATGCCATCATCAAGGGTCTATCTATAGACGTTGGGCGAGTCATTCAATATTCCATCTTACATTCTATTCACAAGGTTAGAATTGAAATGGCATGCCCTTCCTTGATCACTGAATTATGCTCCCGAGTGGGAGTTGTTTGGGCACTCAGTGATGAGCTCATCGTTCCTAAGCATGTCCTCAACTGCCCAGCCTTGGTGAGATTATTGAAACATGAGTCGGCTTCCCATTCGTCAGCAGGAGCATCCTCTAGTAGGCAGCGTCCCATTGCCTTAGCTTCTGAGCCTGTTGCCGAGCCCGATGAAGAAGCTGATGAATCCGACTCAGATTTTAATAATGAGTCGAGCTTCATGCTACAACGGTTGACCTTAGTGGAATAAGGCTTTCATGAGCACTGTCAGGAATTCCAACAGTTCAATCAGCAGTTTCAGGCCCATCAGTAGTGGTGCCATCAGTGGGCAGACTATCAAGCCAACTGCATCAACATGTTTGCTACTCATTTTGGCATGAACACGGCATAATTTCCAGTGCCACCAGGACATCCTATGTACCCACCAATGCAGCCACCACCACCCCCATCCTCTCCTCCACCCGCACCAGGTAGTCAGAACGATGTGGACCCCACCATAGAGACTGACTGAGCTGTCTCTCACCAGGTATGTGTTTGTTTCCCTTCGTTTTTCCACATTTTGTGCCTTGAGGACAATGCATTTACCAAGTTTGGGGGAGTTTTTTTGTATTTCTTTTCTTTCTTTTGTGTATTATTGTTTGAGTTTTTGTGGTGAGTTTTCAATCTTAGTTTCCCTTTCGTTTCTTTTATTGCTTGTCGTGAGCTTCTGAGCAAGGTTATAGGTCGATGATAGAATTGGGAGTATGTGTGAAATAACTCTTTGGAAAGATTTAGTATCAGGATTGTTTGTGTGCTCAAATCTATTGTGGTTTTACTTTGTGAACAATTCTTAAACACAGTTTGCACATAGTTGTGAGCATTTAGCTTTGATTTGCCTAGAGTAGTTTTATGCTTCTGACTTAGAAAAATATTTAGTTCTTGTCATTTTAGAACCTGTTTTATTGTCAATCGAGGCGAAATTATAGGTAGCACGAAAATCAAAGAAATGATGTAGGCCATTTTGGACCAATTGAGCCTTTCAAGCCTTCCCATTAACTGTAATATCCTTTGTCACCCTATTTGAGCCAAATTTCTTAGCCTTTTCATTTTGTTTGAGCCCAATAAACTCCTCGCACCGATAAATAATTTTCTAAAATACCTCACTTCGCACCATAGATGCATGGAAGTAAATTATGAACTTATGGTGAAGTGTGAGCAGTTTTTTGAAGAACGAAGATGGGAAATCTTTTTGAAGGAAGATGTTTAGCTACCTCAAATTGGCAGTTTTCAAAAAAAAATTTATTATTATTATGAAAATGGGTCAAAAGCTAAGTTTGGGGGAAAATTCTTCTGGTACGCTTGAAAGAGTTATTTTCATTGAGAAAAAAGGCATATGTGGTGTGAATAAGCCTAAATGATACCATTCCATCCACCCGCACCCAAGCCTGACATTACAAGCCGATTAAAGACCTATTAATCTTCGATTTCGTTCTATTCTATATTAGTGGAGACTGACATGAAAAGCAGGCTTATGAAATGACTATGTAACTTCTACTGAGATAGCTCTAAGTTTATAACCTAAGTCTGCATAAAGCGATCCGAGTTTAAAGGGTTAAATGTAAACAATTATCCCACACACACACCAAGAGTGTAAGCAGAGTAAGAGCACTATCATTATTGAAAATCTAAACTTTCGTGATGCTTTAAGTTTTCTTTGAGCTGTTAAAATTCTATTGAGAATTTTGAGACAAATTTAACCTCATTCAGAAGCTCAGTTCCTATTATCTCATTGCTAGAGTGATTTTTGCAATTATTTTCAGTTGTTCTTTTCATTATCTCAGCTCGAGGATGAGCTCTTGATTAAGTTCGGAGAAATTTGTTAAGTGGATTCTACACTTAACTTTACTATCCTTTCGAGCTTAAGAATTGCTCGTCTTTAAGCTCCTTTTATCTGATTTTGTTGTTTTTGGTGTACATTTCAGGTGAGGAGTCTCTTACTAGAGAATACTGACCTTTAAGATAGATCAGGGCCGAATCAAAGAAATTTAGTTCAATTGTAACCAAGAACGAGAAAACGCAGTCTCGGGACAATGACAACGCCATCAGTTATAGCAAATCTGGGCAAAAAGTGGGCACTGCGGCGCCATTTTAGTGCCCCATCGCCAAGTGCGTGGCGCCGCAGCGCTGTAGCATTAATCCCCTAGCGCCGCAGTACCACCTTCACGGTGCCGCAGTGCCGGGTGATATCTCTTGTTAGCGCCGCAGCGCCACATCCATGGCACTATGGCGCCATTTCTTGAGCCTTGTGGCACTGCAGCGCCACCTTCTACACCATCTTAGCACTGCAGTGCCACGCAGAGCGAGACAAAGTTACAGAATTTTATGATCGCGGTCGGACTGTCTCTAGTATTTAACATCTTCTGAAATCAGCTAAAAGGGGACAGGGGAAATACCCTAGCGGCCAATTTTGGAGAGAAGTTCTAGAGGGAAGAACAACAAAGGAGATGAAGGAGAAAATCAAAGGGAGAAACCCTAGCAGCAGAGTGAAGAGAGAGTTTGAGGGAGTTTCTGAGGGGAGAACGATAAGGAAAAGAGGAAGAATCAAGAGGAAACCAGTCGACTGAACAGAACAACCTTCAAAGAGTTTTTTTGTCTTTTCTCTGTTTACTCTCTTATCTCTCTGCCATGGACGTGTATCAGTTACACCATTATTGTTGTGTTTTTCTTTGCTTAACTATGAAATAAATTCTTCTGCTAGGGATGTAATCAAACCTCTAATATAATTCATTTATGTTGATTTTTTCATCTGTTCTTGTTATCATTTGATGACTTAATTGTTCCACTTTGTACTTTATGCCTCTGTTTAACTGGCCATTGAACGGTTTGGATTTGTGAAACCTATTTGAACTTAGAAAGGAGATTTTATGTTTGAACATAGGTCGAACAATATAGGATTGCCTAGTTTTGGGTAAGTTTACATAGAATAGAGTTTACATAGAATAGGAATATATCTATGTAACCTATGCAACCTTGTATGAGAATTACCACATTTAATGAGTTTAATCAATTTATGTTAGGAATAACATTCTATCTTCTTTAAGCATTTTCACTTATATCTTGAAAAGGAATTTATGAATACCATTGAGTTCCCGGTTGTTGATTCTTAGTGGATGATTGAACGGTGAGGAAAACTAGTAATTGAATGAGTTAGAGGAGAGATTTCATCCCTAGGCTTTATATCATTGTTGCAAAACTACCGTTAGTTGTTAGTGTTAATTTCTGTTATTTTCATTTATATTCAATTCACATTGTTGCTTATATTGAATTTGCATTTTAGCTTTTGATCACAACATCCATTAATTGTCATTTGGATAAATTACAAACTAGTTTTGATTAGTACTTAGCAATAGTAATTTACTTGCTCCTTGTGGGATTCGATACTCACTTACCTTCTATATTACTTGTTACGACCCGTATACTTGCGGTGTTTTGTGTGTTAGAAATAGCTCCAACAATGTATCAAAAGTATATTTAAAAATGAAGGAGCTGCTCCTATTTATAGGAAATTAAAACTTGGAGGACAAGAAGTTGATGGGAGACAAAGCTGCCAAGTGGCAGATACGACCTTTCTTTGTCTCCTAGGATCTAATTCCAGCCATAGTTTTAGTGAAAATCAATGATTAAGTAATATGAAAGTGCCAAGAACTAGTTTAGAAGCTTAGGAACTGACTTAGGAAGCAATATGGGAACTGCGACATTAGTGGTTTCTCACAAAACTTACAAAAGTAAGCCAGAAATCACCTGGTTTAAGGGTTAATTATTAGGAATCAATCTGGTATACAATGGCTGATTTTCCTTAATTCAATGCACGTAACTCACATCCAAGTACCAAGGGTTTAGGGTAAGAATATCCTAGTTCAGTTAGGGTCTGCAACCCCTAAAATAACACTGCTCTATTTCTTTTTCCTTTGTTTTTGCTTTGTCCTTCGCTTTAATCATATTCAAGCTTAATCTAGTATTCATCAAAGCTTAATTAAATTTGTTCTAATCAAATTCAGCGACTTACCCCAAAACACTCAATATGATGAAGACTTGGTCCACCAAATTTAAGGTATCTATATGATCTAGTGTAGTAGAAAAGATTCGGAATCTCGAAAAATTAAAAACCTCTCCAATGGTAGACCGATATTCCACAGAGGAAGAAGAGGTAAAAAAAAAACCGCATGATGATGAATAAAATGCGAATAATCATGCAAACATATTTTCTGAAAATATGAAGGGGACACCTAGCTATGTAAAATGAGTGCCTCTTGTAATTTTAATGGTCAATTAGTTAATATAGTTGGGCTCAAATGATTACGCCTTTAATTTTAAAGTAAATTGTACTAACTCAAATTATTCCCAACATAAAGCATTCGTACATTTTGCAACATACTGCTACACTATACGATGATTTTTTTTTAGGTCACAAAGGAGAGATTATTGTTCAAATGATTTTGGGATTAATTATGATTAAGCTATCGGCCACGTAGTTCCTAATCTTATGTGATTAGCATGCCCTAGTAAGTAATGTTAATCTAAATTGTCTCCTCCTTAATAGTAGTCGTGTGTGGTTAAACTTCTGTTAAGAAATAGTGAAGTGAATGCTTAATAACACCTGTCACTCATATCTTTGTGGTTGTAATGTACTTCATGACTTTTTAATTTCTTTTTTGTCCTCTAATTTCTCATCATATTCTCTATACAAGACCCAATATATAGTTGGTTTGGCTCATAATTTTATCTGCCACTATAATTCTACTGTGTGTTTCTCTTATTAAATTCTCCCATTGCCCATGCCCCTACATATATAGTTAACATTTCATTAAAGTAGGCTTAATGATAGGCAGTATTTTGTTCACTAACACATTGATCTGTATACTTGTGTTTGAACATGTCTTGTCATGAAGCAAGGAGAATTGCTCACTTTTGAATCTAGACAAAAATACATCCTCATTTTTTGATGATAAACAAGTAAAACAGTTGAAGAAACTAAATCCAGTGTGTGATTACCAAAAATAACTACAAACTTCCGAAAATGGTAAAGTGGATGGTAAGATATGAATTTTTTGCTAACTATCTTTTTACGGGCGGATTAGGCTTAGGCTCACCAACGTCTTTACCAAATCTTCATATTATTACATATATAATATGCTATTTGTACGCAGTAAATACCCGTTCTGTACCAACTATACTTTATACAAATTTTTGACATAAATATAAAGATATCATCCATCTCCTTATATGGATTATACATGATAAAGAGCGATAACGTCTCATTTAGTGCATTAACATTAACACTTGGATTCATATATTTTAAAGGCCATATTTATTAATCTGTAATAGATCGCAATGGGAGTGAAAATTAGGAAAGTATTTCCTTTTCTTATCATTTTATGTGTTTACAAGTTTTGCAAAATTCTCTACATAATTCGTAGAATGAGAAAGAATTGACTTAATTTTTTATTTCTTCCTATTCCAATTAAAACCTTTTCCTCCAATTATTTTCTATACAGATTAGTAAGGATGCCAAAAAAGTGGTATTTGGCTACTTAACCCAAGCTAATGAGCTTCTTCATCCAAGTCCTTGGAGCTTTTTTATAGCTCGTAAGCTTTATGTCTTAATTCTATCCTTAGCCTCTAAATTTTGTCTGATCCTGTATATGTAAGTCCAAGGTTAGCTAATCCAAGAGAGGGGGGTGAATTAGGTTTGAAAAAACTTTTACAAATTTTGCTTGATAATCAAGTAAATATAGCAAATAAAAGAAATAACAAGTAAAAAATAGATAAATTGCATACACAAGCTCAAGATAGGTAAATACAAGAGATAGGGATAGAGAAATATAAACGCTATTTTTACGAGGTTCAACAAACACAACGGTTTGTCTATGTCCCTGGCTCTCGACAACCCGCTATTCACTATCGGATCAAGAGAATGGGCTTGACTATCCCTTTTACACAAAGAGTGTTTTCTCCTTAGGCACACTCACGTCTTTACAATAGTCTTGAATCTGGCTCTATTACGCCTAACACGGATTGTTTAGACTCCGGTGCCAATTTCACCTAAATCTGATTATTTATGAATCCAGTGTCAATTTCATCTCACAAATACAATTTGGTTTTTGTCTGTTGATAGACTCAACTAAAAATCTCTCTAACGAAAAGGATTGATACAAGGTAAGCCTAGAGAGAATAGATGATAACACAAGATATGATCTAATTTGGCTCAATTGACTTTTGTGAAAAAGTGAATTTGAAAGTTTGATTCACAAAAGATGATTTGAACAACTTGAAAGTATGTATAAAATAATGTAAGAATATTCAAAAGTTATTTCAAGTGTTAAAAAGTCTTTTGTTTATAGACTAGAATGAAAACTAGCCGTTTTAGACCGTTTGACAGACAATCTGTCATTTTTAGCAGACCGAAAGTTCACTTTCAGTAGACGAAAATACTAGCTGTTGAAAGTGCGATTCTAACGGTCGGATTTTTGAAAAGTCATTAAAAACAGAAAATAGAGGAATCGGTAGACCGATTCTCACTGCCGATTTGCCAATTCTACCCGAGAGTGATTTTTCAATTTTATTTCCAAGCTTTTTCAATTGTTTCCAAAATGTGACTTCATAAATTGATTTAGTATGTAATATAGGAACTCTAGAAATTCATAAATCAATTTTAAAACTTGTGTAAAATAAATTTTATATTTTAATTAGAGATAAATAGATTTGACAGTTTAGCTTTGAAAAATTCCAATTATATGAAAAATTTGAGCCATTAAGATCATATAATGTGTAGACAAATATTCAAGTATAAGAACTAAGTATAAAACCTTTGTTGATCTAAGTCTTATATTCTTGATCTTTGTCTTCTAGCTTTATTCCATAATTCATCTTGAATGTCTTGTGATCCTTTCAATTTAACTTGCTACACACTCAAGTAGATTATTAATTTTTAATCATATATTTGTTAACTTCAAAATATGAGAGTAGAATTGATGATACACAGTATGAGTCAATAGTATAGAACTCACGAAAAATTTTGGGAATATGGCAGCAAATATATTTAGGTACTTGCATTTCCTAGCAGGGAAGAGGGATTATTATGCAACAAATTTTTCATCCTTTTTCTTTTTCGTTTTCTATATGCCTAAATTATTGAGCTCAAAATACTAATCTGCCTTAACTTATTGCTTGTTTTTATTTAAACTTTTCCAGATGATTATTGATAAAGTAATTTATTATAGATAATACAAATGTAGGATTTTTTTTTTTAAAAAAAATCATTAGTGCTTAAACAAGAAGAAATTCTTAAATAGAAAAAAGTAACACCACTTAAAAAAATGACCTTAACAAATTCCAAAGATGATACGAATTGCTGAAAAAGAATAGAATTTTACATACCTATAGGAAAAAAAGGGGGAACATGTGAGGATTTGGAAGCTGCTAAAGAGTATCACATCATTGTTGAACAGTCCTCTCCCCAAACTCCTAACAAATAAGACTTGAAAATTATGCATGACACTTTAACCTTCTGTTGGAGCAAATTTTTCTATGCCGAACTTCATCAGCTGACGTAACCTCAAATGTTTGTTACCTACCAACAACAGAAAGCACAAGGTGGCACTTAGACATGAATCCATGAATATTTAAACATCTCCTATGAGTGTTGAATTAAGACAGAATTAATTGCATAGAGAAGAAAGGGAACACTCACAACCTCTATCGATCTTGACTTCATGAAGCATGAACCCATCAACAATTCCCCAACCAGACACCCTAAAAAGCAGAAAGTCCATAAAGAGTTGCAGATATCGAACAAGAATAGTACTAGAGGTACTAAATTGTTTTATTGGATCTTGTTTACTAATTTAAGTGATGTATCCCTAACCCCGCCACTCTTGAGTGGGGATGTATTACCGGTTTTGTAGGACTTATAATCTAGTATTACTTGGGATAAAAATGACCAAAAAAGACTGAAAATTACTGATTTTCCATTTGAAAATGAGGAGCAAGTTCCGTTGACAATTAGGCCCAAGTTCTCAATGCAAGCAATACCAACAGCAATGTTGCCAACTTAGGTTTTCATCACACGTTAAACTGATTCAGGTCTTGAAATATAGGAAAATAGGTCATGAAACAATTCCACTTTTAAATCCTGACTATGAAGAATCTCTATTTCTTACGACTTTAAATTTCAAATCACAAAAGAGACTCGGTAACTTGGTTTACCAAATGTCTTTATACCCTTCTTTGCAGACAGCCAAAAGGTGAAAACTAACAAAAAAAAGTTCTTTGATTTGCATAATAAACGGTATAGACTTTTAAGTTTTAGCCATTAGAACACTACTTAAAACTTGTTTCCTATGAACAAGAAAAAGAAAAGTTTTTTGTGAGGTTCTATTTTGAAATAAAGAGATAGACATGCAAAACTTACATAATGTCTAAATAAAATGACATTTCGTTTTCTCCTTCTCCTATGCATTAACCTTGAGAGTTCACAAGACAACAGAACTTGAGCTGAGTAACTATAAACAGCCAACAGAGATTGAATTTTACCAGTTACCACTGATCCCTTCTAGTGCTCTTGTCAGCACCCCCTATCGGCCTATTTCCATCAGCTCGGGAACAAGTATGTCACTCCAGATTTTGATTACTTCAGTCACTCAGCTTGTGGGGATTGCAACTTATGTTCAAGCAATTGAAGTTGATGCATGACTGAAGTATAAGTACAAGTAAGATTTTTAGCCTCTGAAAGTGCAAAAAGATAATGGGAATATATTTAATAACCCATAATGAAGAATAAAAAACTTTGTTTTCCCTAATTACAAGTAGCCCACCAAAATTATTTCCTAATACAACAAATAAACGCAAGGGTCGATAGAAAATAATAGCATTTCCCCTTTTTTCTTATCCGTAATGGCTCTTTACATTTACCATAGCTTAATAATGTCTTATGGAGTATGAAAATTATTGGCTTACTATGTTTTTGTTTGGGGTTTACAGTGTGCCCACTTACGGATATTGACATATATATATAAAGAGCCAGATTTCATATCCAATATCCAATGGAACCAAGCTTTCTGCTTAGCATAGCCAGAGTTTCCATTGACCAATTTTAAGCCTCACCAATTATAACACCATCAATAACTCTACCTTATCTAGAAAAGGGTAAACCATTTTTGACAAATTTAGCATCAAGTTGTCCTTTCTTCTTCTTCTTTCTCTCTTTTCAGAAATTGGGATTGCCCAAATTGACTTGATTGCATATTTCCAAGTCTGCGACAAGGAAAAACAAAACCAAAAAATAAAATAAAATAGAGAAAAATTTATGTAAAAGTGGTTGGAGTGGTGGGGTGGAGGCTCAGATAAGCTTATCCACAGACAAAAAGAGAGCAGAAATGGCTACCAGTGGCTGTGGCCAGCCACAGCGGACCACCACATGGAAAAATGACTATACCGTCATCTTCCAGAGGTGAAACTAGGTCGACCCGCCAAGCCACCGGATCTTTCCCTCTGCCTGATTTTCATTAATCTGTAAACTTATTCTTTTGCCCTTTGACCTTTTTCAGAAAAAGATCCCTTGGTCATTTTTCCTTCTAAATAGGATTCACAGACCGATAGAGTTCTGACTGTCAATTATCTCAAAAGACCATCCTTTAATAGTCTTTCTATCCTATTTAGGTTTAAGTAATCTAGTCTTAGATGACATAAATATGACTTATCCTCATAATAAGAAATTCTTTGCTTTTTATGTTTAGGGTGATCAACTTTAAATATTTCAAAGTTAACAATGTGTTCCCGGTAGACTTTAACATGAAAAGTTCAATTTCATAATTGTAGAACAAATATTCAAACCTTTTTTAGATATAACAATCTTATTATCATAAAAAGAAAGCCCAAATAATTGTTTAAAGAACTTAGAAATAGAAATCAAATTTCTACTAAATCTCAAAATAAAATAAACATAGCTCAAAAGTAAATATTTATTTTTAAAATTGAGCCCAATGGCTGGCTCCCACTGCTCATCCTAACCTCAAAACATGATCTCCATTAGCAAGCTCTGTCTAAGAACTAAAAATCCGTAAAGAAGAACAAACATGAACAGTTGCCCATGAATTAACTATCTAAGATGACTTATCATTTTCAACCAAACAAGCTTCTAAGACCAGTAAATCAGATTTTTAGCTATCTTTTCCTTTCTTTTAACTCAGGAGGATACTTGGTACAATTACGTTTCCAGTGCCCATCAATGCTACAGTGAAAATATTTCCTAATTGACACTTTCTTCTTAGAGCTTATGTTCTTGTTGCCTATATTCTTGTTGGCCTTTCCACTCCACCCTCTTGAGGTTTTCTATTTCTATTGTTCCTTTTCATATGATTGTTTTTCTTCGAAGAGAAAGGTTTAGCTTCAGCTACATTTGCCTCTGAACTTTTTTTCATTTGAACTGGACTCAAAAAATTTGAAACTCATTGAGCAACTGTGCGAGTTTATAGCTCATATGGTTCATAAAAGAGTTCTTGAACTACAGAAATGTTTGGGATGCAGTTTTTTTTTAATTTTTCACTCATTTTCTTGTTCTCACTCTCTTTTTGTAATCTCACTTGATCTTCATAAACTTGTTTTGGTATCAAAGGAACAAAAGTGATTGTCCTTTGATTAAGCATAAATGAGTACTTGTTGGTGAAGCCATCATGTTTAACACGCCAATTAAATTGCCATGGTCGACTTAGAAATAAGTGTCTAGCTTGCATCAGAACCATATCGCACAAAAGTTCATCTTCATATTTTTCGATACGAAAAGAAACTAACACTTGTTTATTCACCTTCACTTCACCACTATCATTTAGCCATTGCAACTTGTAAGGGCGGGGATACTTAATAGTTGGCAATCCTAATTTCTCCACCATAGAGTACTAGCAACATTAGTACAGCTACTGCCATCAATAATCACATTACATACCTTGTTTTGAATATGGTACCTAGTATGTGTTGAGATCAACAACAAGACTTTCAGTCTTATGGGCTTCACGTTTATCAATAATGCATGGGTGGCCAAGACCGGACAGGCCCATGAGCAAGAAGTTGGAGGCAGTGGTGCTAGAGCTACTGAAGGTGTTACTGAGGAGGCTCCTACTCCATAAGAAGATGCTCCTACTCAACCTTTTGACTTCAATGAAGCCTTTAACAGTCTTTCTGAATGCATTAACACCATCCAACTCGAATACAATATCTTTATGACACCAAGCTTGAGCATTACCAGATTCTATCAGCTAATGTCAACTCTATCCGTCAAATGTCAGAAAGGCAATTTTAGATTATTCAAGATCAGTAGGACGAGATGATGCGACTGATACAATCTTTCTTTGGGCATTTTCCTCCTCCAGTTTTCTGCATTTTATGTTTCACTTTTAAATTTTTTATCTTGGTTATCTCGTGTATGAACTATTTGCTTCCTCTCTATGGTTGTTTGTTTGAATCCTTGTTTGCTTTATCATATTATATTTGCTTGGCTACTCTCTCTTGTATTTCTTTTTAATGATATCAAAAGAGGGAGAAAATGTGTGATTTAATTTCATTTCAATTAGTATCTATGAGCGTTAAATTAACAAGTGGTATGAACTAAGCATGAACTAAATTATTCATGTTTTGTATTCATGAGCAACATTTCAAAATATCCATGTTCTACAAGTTTAAGGGGAGTTTCACTCTCTTATATTAAGCATATTTTGAGGGGATGCTTTCAAAGTCGGTAAGGACGATTTTCTTAACTTATTTCTTTTCTCCTTACTTATTTTTAAATCAAATATTTGTTATCATCAAAAAGAGAGAGATTATTGAGTCATGCTTTGTATCATCAATCATACACTCTTATTTTGAAATTAACAAACATATGATTAAGAACTAATAATCTACTTGAGTGTGTAGCAAGTTAAATTAAAAGGATCACAAGATATTCAAGATAAATTATCGAAAAGAGCTTGAAGACAATGATCAAGAATACAAGACTTAGACTAGCAAAGGTTATACACTTAGTTCTTGTATTTGAATATTTGTCTACGTATAATATGATGTCAATGGCTCAAAGTTTTCATAAAATTGTAATTTTTCAAAACAAAAATGTCAAATCTATTTATTTCTAATTAAAATATAAAATTTATTATACAAGCTTTTAAATTGATTTATGAATTTTTATAGTTCTTATATTATATATTAAATCAATTTATAAAATCACTTTTTGAAAATAATTAAAAAAATCTTGAAATAAAATGAAAACATGCTCTCGGGTAGAATCGGCAGACCGACAGCGAGAATCGATCTACTGATCCCTCTGTTGTCCATTTTTAATGATTTTTTAAAAGTCGACCATTACAACCGCATTTTCAACGGTTAGTATTTTCGGTCGACCGAAAGTTGCTGAAAATAACAGATTGTCTGTCAAACAGTCTAAAACGGCTAGTTTTCATTCTAGTCTACTTATAGAAGCTTTTTGAACACTTGAAATAACTTTTGAACATTCCTACATTGCTTTAAACATACTTTCAAGTTGTTCAAATCATCTTTTGTAAATCAAACTTTCAAGTCTACTTTTTCACAAAAGTCAATTGAGCCAAACTAAAATCATATCTTGTGTTTTTATTTATTCTCTCTAGGCTTACCTTGTGTGTAAAAACTCAGTTTTAAGAGGGGCATTTTGGTATTTTGACCAGTTTAAAAAAAAAAAAAAATTCTTTTTCTCTCTCCTCCCTCACCCCTCCCTCCCGTCACTCTCTTTCTCTCTCTTCTCCCTGACTCTCTCTCCTTCTCTCGGTCTCTTCTAGGCCGAACCACCGCAGGAGGCTGCAGTGCGCCACCCAGCCGTCGTCCGACTGCCAGAAGACCGGCGGAGCACCGCCGACCGGGGACGAAGCCGCGCCGCCCTTCCCCTGCAGTCGACACCGCCCGCAGCGCCGGAAATCTCCATTTTTGCCGTTTGAAGCAAAATCGGATTTTTGGCCGCCGGTGAAGATTCTGGTGTCCATTCACCGTGAAACTGGTCCCGTTGAACTCGTCTCCTCACGATCTTCGACATGGTATATATATCTCGATACTATACTGTCCGGATCAAAAATTGCCATTTTTTTTAATTTTGAGTTATTTTTAGTTTATATTTAAATTTGTCAATCCGGTCGTTAGATTATGATTTTGACCTCATATTTGGAATGTACTCGGAAAATGGAGAAGTTTGATATATATATTGTGTTGTTTGGTGATCGACACAAAAATCGCGATCGGACGGTCGAGATTTTGTCTCGATTCACGTGCCACCGGTCCGGTGTGGACCCGGACCCGAATTTGGCAAGTTATATACCTAACCTAGCTATTTTGGGTGCTAGGAATCCAACGAAGAGGTCCGTTTGTGGAATTGAAGTTCCGGTGATAAGTTGACCTTTCACAAGAGGACGATCGAGGGCTCGGAATTGGTTCCCGACCCTCCGGGCGATCGTCAACGATACCTTGAGGACCCGATAGCCTAGACTAGCTATTCCGGTGAGGTAGGGGTTCAATTACCGAGTTT
>JXTC01000067.1:988257-1007259 GCA_002914845.1 Trema orientale
TAACTATTCAATAACTCATTTTGGAACTGTAATAACACTTAAGGCCCATACTTTGGAATATAGCCTGTATTATCTATTATGCCTACTTGTGATGACAATGGTGATGTATGTTTATGTTTTATTACTATCAATAACAGTCGATGTCTAGTGGTGATCACAAACTGTGGGAATTTATAATTTAAACTATTTTTATAATCTTTATAGAAGCTGTCGTTTTTTCAACTAGTCATCGTTTTTCTAAAGAATTGCAGTTTTTAAAATTTTTCAAAAATAAATTATGAATTTCCATTTGTGAAATTCCCTTTCTGCCACTGGCCCGGGGTTTGGGTCGTGACATTGTGTCATATATATTCTTATGAGATATTTTAGTTGAGTATATTAACAAATAAAAACTAAATTGTATTTGTGAGGTGAAGTTGACACCGGATTAATAAACAACCCAGTTTAGGTGAGATTGGCACCGAAGTCAAAACAATTCGTGTTTGGTGTGATAGAGCCGGATTCAAAACTATTGTAAATGTGTGAGTGTGCCTAAGAAGAAAGCACTCGGTGTGTAAAAAGAACGGTCAAGCCCAGTCTCTTGATCCGATAGTGGATAGCTCAAAGCGCCAAGAGCTGGGAACGTAGATAAACCGTCGTGTTTGTCGAACCTCGTAAAAATAGTGTTTGTATTTCTCTATCCTTATCTCTTTAATTTATTTATCTTAAGATTGTGCATGCAATTTAGCTATTTTTACTTGTTATTGTCATTATTTTCATAATTTACTTATTGTCAATAAAAGTTTATAAAAGTTTTTAAAATTCAATTCACCCCCCTCTTAGGTTATCTAACTTTGGACTTACGGTATAAAAGAGATCTTCTCGTTGCATCTCTTCTTCTTCTTTGACTTGCGCACTTAGAGCTCTCCTCGTCTCCAACAAATCTCCTTGGGTAGGGTATTCCTCTTTATCGGCATCCTCCAATGGTGGCATAGCGTTGGTGTCATCTTCATCTTAGATTTTGATCTCACCATCATCTCGCAACACTGTAACTCTTTTGTTCGGATATTGACTAGTTATGTGACCCCTACCTTGGTATTTAAAAACTTGATCACGATTCCTAGAAGTAGAAAAATCGAATTTACCTTGACTTACATGGCTAGTCGCTTCTTGTTTTTGCTCGGTTTTTGGCTTCATCTTAAGTTACTTCTCATCCTTCTTCCATTGATTCAATTTCTAAGTGGAAGTACTTGGATTTTAGCTTGGACGTATGCTGCCCCTCCTTCTGAGTTGGTTCTCAATTTTTATAGCCATGTGGACCATATCTTTCAACTCTACGTAATGTTGCAATTCTACCATATTAGCAATTTCTCGATTCAAACCAACCAAGAATCTAGACATTGTAGCCTCTCGATCCTCCTCTACATTCGCTCGAATCATAGCAGCTTTCTTCTTCATATAATATTCCTCCACACTCTGGTTACCTCCCCAAGACTGTGTAACTTGTTATACAACTCCCAGTAGTAGTAGTTCGGTACGAACTGCTTCCTCATCATAGTTTTCATCTCCTCCCATGTCTCTATAAGACGCTTTTTATTTTTCTTCTCCTATTCATCACCAATTGATCCCACCAAACAATAGCATAATCAGAAATTCAATGGCATTAAGTTTTACCTTCTTAATCTTAGAGTAATTGTGAAAATCAAATACTAATTCTACATTTTTCTCCTACTCAAGATAAGCTTCTGGTTTGTTTTTGCCTTGAAACGACGGAATTTTCATCTTAATGCTACCCAATAAATTATCTTTCCTATTCCTAGCTCCTCTAAACTGCCCACCATTCCTCCTATTGCCCACAATCGAATCTCGGTCATCTTCATTATCAAAAGAGCCTCTATAATACTCTTCATCTTTAACCCTCACTTCCCTAGGTTGGACTTTCTCTTCTATGCATATTAGGAGTGATTTGTGGCCGTTCCACATGTGTGTTCTCTATCTTGTCTATCTACTCATGAACCTGCTCCATCTTCGCTCTCATCACTCTCCTCATCTCACTAATTAAGGCTTTCATGAGAAGTTTCGGATCAACCACTCCTGACACATCGCCAGAAGTACTTTTGTCCTTATTATCTGACATATTTGCTGCAAAACAAACTTAGGAAAAAAAAAAAAGAAAAGGTTCTCACACACTCCCTTACATATTCACTCAAATGATGATTCACTCAATTTCACTCGTGTTTTACACAAATATCAGATTGGCTTTTACACATATTCCCCAGTCTTGCTAGCTGAACTATGCTCTATGCTTAGCTTAATCTCACCTGAATCCAACAACCAGCACAAGCTGATTTTTTCTTCTCCCCCCCCCCCCGGAAATCTCTTCAAATGAGTGGGGTGGAGGCTCAAATTTGCTTTTTGTATAAGGAGAGCATAAATGACTACTAATGGCCTGGATGTGCAATGGCCTACCGGGTGAAAAATGACAACCATCATCTATCAGCATACTAGCGGAGAAACCTGGCCGAGCAATCCTTCCCTCTGCCAGGTTTTTAGGTTTAAATTATTAGTTGGTGTAAAAAATGGTACTGATCTAATTTTGTCTGACTTTCAGAATTTAAAGAAAAAAGACGCATACTATAATGAAGTGTCAAAAGAGGGGTTGGGGAAGGTCATTAAGCTAAATACTTTGCCTAAGGGTGCTCGAAAACTATCATCACTACCCCATAATAGACCATTAGACCACCACAAACATAACTCAGCAAGTTCAAATAGGTAATTGCCAAAAGTAAAACAACAAGGACCGAGTCGTAACAAGTTAACAATTTACATAGTCAAGGGATCAGATGTGCCATTCCTCCAAAAATGTGTAAATAAAGAAGCACTGTGGAAGTGGGAGATGCTTGAAGCTCAGATTTACCTTTCCACAAAAAACGAGAAACTCAAAACCACCAGCCCCTATCCTAATAGCAACTTAGCTACGAGGGAACCCAGTGAATTGGAGTTGAAATGTATGAAATAGCAATTATATTCAAGAAAATACCCATACAACTTATTACCACATAGTCCATAGAATCTCTTAAATCAATGCATAAAGTGGACTATTAAAGGAGAAAATAATATAAAAGAAAACTAATAAATTATCCTTTTTCTAGTTCTTTCCCTCTTTTCAGTAACTGGGTTTATATAAATTGACTTGATTGCATATTTGCATGTGGGAATATTTCCAAATCTACAGCAAATAAATCCAAAAGTATCTTTGAAATCCAAGATTTCCCATTTTCTTAACACCGAAAAGGGGAAAAGGGGGGTGTGAATATCACACCCAGAACAAAAATCACAAAATAAGAAAAATAAATAAATAATTAAGCTCAAGTTGAATGGTTGGAGAGAGTGGGGTAGAGGCTTATATTCACTTTTTCTCACACATAAAAAGAGAGTAGAAATAGTTACCAGTGGCTGTGACCAACAACAGACCATCACGTGGATAATGACAGAACCTTCATCTTTTAGTGCAGAATCCGGGTCAACCTGTCAAGCAACCGGATCATTCCCTTTGCCTGATTTTGAGGATTTAGTAGTCAAATACTACTTTTTAAAATAATTAGTTGCATATAATAAGCGATAAGATCATTTTCTAATTTTCACGATTTGAAAAAAGGAAAAAGAAAAAACGATATTTACTATAATGAAGTGTCAAAATTCGGTCACTTCGCTAAAAAAGCCCCACAAAATATCAAAAATTATCATCACTGCCTCATAATCCACTATCACCATATAGAGAAAGAAAAAGAGATCAACAAGTTCATAAAATTAATAGCCAAAACAAAAACAATAAGAACAGAATTGTAACAACTTAAATAATCAAGAGACAAATGTGCTATTAACCTAAAAAATAAAAACACTCTAGAAGTGAAAGGATCTATTTCTTACCACTTCAATATCAAAATCTCCATAGTCTCCAAAACTCGGTTTGCCCCATAATCTTCACAGATTGCCAACAAGTTTAATCCAACAATGCACCTAATTTGCAGAATAAAATCAATAAGTTTAACCGTTGGAACATTACTTATCACTTGATATAAATAATTAAAAAGGGATGAGGAAAGTTGAGGAATTTATTCTTTAAAGTTTAATTTTAAAATAAAGACATAATACGCAAATCTTATAGCATGTCTGAATGGAATGACATTTCATTTTCTCCTTTTCCTATGTATTAACCTTGATAGTTCATAAGACAATATAACTTGAGCTGAGTAACTATAAACAGCTAACAGAGATTAAATTTTACCACTGGTACCTTCAATAGCCTCGCCATCTATGTCTATCAGCTCAGGAATTAGTAAGTCAATGTGGCTTTTGATTACTCCAGTGACTCAATTGTGGAAATTGCTACTTACATTGAAGCAACTGAAGTTGATGAGTTCATGACTGATTATCCAGGAACTGCAAGTAAGTATGAGTAAGTTTTCTTAACCTTTTAAGGCAGAAAGAAATTATGGGAATATAAACTAATATATAATGAAAAAGGAAATCTTTGTTTTGAAAATGAACGGGACAAATAAGACAAGGTCTTACTCAATTTCACTAATTATAACTAGTCCACCGAAAATTATTTCCTAACTGTGCCAATAAATACAAGAGTTCCTAGAAAATAAATTATTTCCTAACTGTGAAAATAAATACAAGAGTTCCCAACTGTTTTCTCTTATTTTTCTTTCATTTTGGCAGTTTACATTTGCTATGGCTAATAACTTCTAAATAATGTTTTCAGCATAGTAAATAGAGTCCGAAAATTTTGACTCACTGTGCTCTCTTTTGGGATGTGCAGGGTGCCCACGTATGAATAGTATTAAGGCTGCTCTTATTAAATAATAATATAAAATATCCCACTTACTCCACGCACCCATAAAGGAAACTTATGGGCTCTCCCATGCGTCTTCTTGTGCTCTATAATATGCTTGTCTTTTTGTGCTCTACAATTGTTAGTTTCCCACTCATGGTCCATGGCTCCTTGTCTGCCATTTATTTTGCTTTGTTTAATCTTTGATTCAATTGCTTTATCAGTACCGTGTATATAAAGTAGTCGTTGTGTAATATTGACAGAAAAAGAAATAATATCAATACTTTCTCTTTTTAAACTTCTCTTTTATGGTATCAAGAGCCTCTTTCGATCCATGGTAGCCAACACATCAGATGCTCAGCCACAGCCTCCTGCTCAAACTCAACCACCACCACAGCCAATCAATATTCCAACACAGCAACCTCAAACACCTATCAAACCTATCAATATTCCAGCACTACAACCCCAAGCACCTGCCCAGCATATTTAAGTTTTTAGCCCCAAAAACCAAGCCATTACTATTCGTCTTGATGATGGCAACTTCCTACTTTGGAAGCATGAAGTTCTAGCAACCATACGAGGATATGGTCTTGATGGCTTTATTGATGGTATATGGGAGCAACTTGAAAACTCTATCGTTGACGAGGAAGGCCAACTAGGAAATCTGAATCCAGAGTTTACTGCTTGGATAAGACAAGATCAAATCTTGGTTTCATGGTTGTTAGGATCCATAACTGAGAGCATTCTTGCTCAAATGGTAGACTGCAACAATGCTGCAGAAGTGTGGGGAGCGCTTGAGAGAATTTTTTCCTCTCAGTCCAAAGCAAAAATCATGCAGTATAAGCTTTGGATTCAAAGCTTGAAGAAAGGAGGTCTTTCAATGAGGGAATACTTGGTCAAAATGAAGACCTATGCTAATATCCTTGCTTCTGTAGGACATATTGTCACCGAAGAGGACCAAATCCTCTACATCCTTATAGGTTTAAGCTCAGACTATTACTCCTTAGTTGTTTCAGTCACCTCTCGTGTGGAGCCATATCGGCTACAAGATGTTACTGCCCTGCTTCTTGCCCATGAAAATCGTCTGGAGCAACAACACTAAAGGTTCACTTCCATCTGCAAATCTCTCAGTTAACAGAAGGCCAAATACTCCAAAACCAAACAACAACAATAAGGGTCAGTATCAAAACACTGGAAGCAATAAGGGAAGAGGCTGTGGCCGAGGTGGAAGTCGTGGTTGGGGTAACTCCTCTTGATTTCAGTGCCAACTCTGTGGTAAACTTGGTCACATTGTTCAAAGGTGCTACCATCATTTTGACTCTAATTTCGGTGGTTACAACAACACTCCCTATAGAGGAAGTGGGTCAAACACAAGTGGTGCTAATAACAATAACAACAATATGACAGCCATGACTGCTCAGCATGATCTTAACTCAGAATGCAGTTTGTTTCCAGATACGGGCGCTACAAATCATGTAACAAATGAGCTTGCCAACCTCAACATAGCCACAGACTACCATGGAAACAACAAGCTGCATGTTGGTAATGGAGCAGATTTGAAAATTACTCATATTGGCAACTCTTCTATGCATTGTAAACATTGTTCAAAAATTTTCTTATTGAAAAATATGCTTCACGTTCCTAACATTACCAATAATCTGTTAAGTGTTTCTCAATTTGCAAAAGACAATAATGTTTACTTTGAATTTCACCCCTCATTTGCCTTGTGAAGGACCAAGAAATGGGGGTATACAAAGGGACACTTAAGAAAGGATTATATCACTTTCTCCTTTCACTTGTCAAACCATCCATCTTAGAATCTCAGTATCGTAACGTTTCAAACTTTCCTTCAAGACAAGCTCGTTTAAGCTCACCCGAATTCAACAACATAGCTTTGTCAGTAGCTCTTAGAGATCAATGTCGTTCAGCATGTTCTTCTGATATGACAAAATGTTTGGTAGGTTCTGTAAAACTTTGGCATAGGAGACTTGGTCATCCTGCCTCAAAAGTTGTTCTACTGCATGCTTCTCTATGATTGTATGCGGAACTGATGATTATGTCAAAGAGTAAAGGTGTGATACCAAAATCTTGTATGAAAGAGAAAATCTGTTAGCAACTTTTATGCTGTAATATAACTGTTTTATTGGTTATATTACAACATGCGACTAAAGATTTGATCTGATTAAGATTTTCATTATTTGCCTATTGTACATTTTTAGGTTCCCCAAATGTGTGATTATTAATCATAAAAATAGATCATATTGATTATTAGTGATTGAATATTTATTTAGGAAATAATTAATGTGGTGTTTACTCTACAAGGTATTATTTCTTTACAAATATATTCACTAATCTGATTATTATCTGTTTATTTATTGATCTTGTATATCAATCACGCTTATGGATAGATTCTATCGTATAGGAATAGGTAAGTATCTCTTATCAAAATCGATTTTGAGTATGTGTCCATATTTCATTAAGGAAATTCCTTTAAATGAATATTTTAAGTGAATATCTTTTACGAAAGTCTCTTTAACTTATTTTTGCTAATTCTTATTATTTGAAGTTATTCTAATTCGTCATATAAGCTGTCAAAAAAGTTTGAATAACTGACTATTTTGTTTTAGGAAAGAAATCTGGAAGTTTCCTTTTATGTTCTAACATGACTGTATTGACAGATCATGTTGCAACACATGGACAGAATCAACGATTAATTTTCAGATCAATTTTCTAAGTTTTGGAACGAACTTGGCTGATCTTGCTAGTCTTTTAATCAATATTAAACGCTCTTAATTGTTATTTTGCAGATCCCTAACGCGTGAAGACATGCTCTCTCTATTTAAAGGCAATTCAAGGATAGCTTTAGGTAAAGAGCACATATTGTATTTCGACTATTGAGCGTAATAGAAAGATTTTTTTTTAGCTATTTTCTTAGGCTTAGGAATAGTCATTGTCGTGTGATACAGTACTTCGGGCGAGGTACTGAATATCTTCGGGAAAAGATCGATCCATTACTATAAACAAAGTTCACGAGTGAAGAATCAAACAAGGTAAATGGGAGCTTGACTGTGAGTGTTCATCGGGAGGACGAACACAAAATCTTCAGGAGAAGATCGACTTCAATACTCTAAAGGGATTTTGTGAGGTTAACCTAAGACGAGCGGTACTCGCTAGACACATTGGTGAAGGAATATATCCATATTGTGATAATCAGAAAAGGGAGTCTTTTTATTGTATAAGACAAATTGATGTTTATATTCATTCTAAACTTTACTAATAATGTTTATTCTCTGGGTGTGGCCCCTTAGACGTAGGTTATGAAGTGAAATCCTCTTTTTGTATTCGCTATAATAAATAACTCTTTGTTATTCAAATAAAAACAACTAATTCCAATTAAGGTGCTCAATTGGTTTAGCATTCTTGAGAGTATGTAGGAATAGAGGGTTCTAATTCTAATTAAGTCAGTTTATGTATAAAAGTCTTAATGAAAATTGAAAAAAAAAAACTAATAATTATATGGAAAAAGGATAGAGAAAAAGATTGTATCTGAAAAAAAAACTCCCTTAATTAATCTTTTTGTTGTGTAAATAATACCTTTTGTAGGCTACGAAATGTAGGTATCCAAATACATTTACCATCAACTCCTTGCAATTGTCCACAATTCCTATACTACCCTCCTAAGATGCCCCTGCTTAACCTAAAAATTAGCTGCAATTCTGAGGATAAAGATGGAATTAAGATGCAATGACTTACCATCTCTTGGAAAGCTTGTAGGAGGCATACATGTACTAAAAGCCTCAATAGTTTGGTTTTAAGTAGCCAAATACTATTTTCTAAGATGCAGGGACAAAGCAAGATTTTTTGTCAGTAGGATTTACATCGTAGCAAAATATATATTAAAAGCTGTTAAATTACAATTATGTTTTAAAAATTTCATGTGCCAACATTCATATATTTTCTTTATATAATTATATTGTTTTTTTACATTCAAAAAAGATCTAAAATGAAAACAAGTTAAGCCCTTTTGATGTGTTATCAATAGTCAATTTTTTAAATGGTTATAGTATATAAGTATTCACCTAATACTACAAATTTCAAAACTAAAATCCATGGAACCACAACTGACATTTTGAAACACAATAATAGAAACTAAATCCAAGGAATATTATAAGGACAAATCACTATGTATTTGGTCTTTTTCTAATTATCATGCTCGTTCAAACTATAAAAGGAAATGATATAACTTATTTAGAAAATTTTCTTGCCTTAGATATTGAAACCTTGAATAATTTATTGGAAAAGAAAAAAGTGATGGAGATAGGGGGTTGAGAATTGAAGGTGTTTAGTGGAGAAGATGGATTGAGAAGTTAAAGGGTTTCACTTTTCTGGGAGCAAATAATTACAAAGTTTTATTTTTATTTTCATTTTAAAATCAATTCAGAGCTTTTATTAGATCAGAGTTATATCTGAGTCTTTAGCTATAAGTCTGTTTTGGGGTATGACAATTTTTTATAATTAGTCACTAACTAAAAATATTAAGTCACAATTAATATGATAATTATATAATATGGGGTCAATTGAGAAAAAATAATTTGTCAAAATTATATTGGACAAAAGAGGACTTTGACATCCCAAAATAAGTGTCAAGTTAATATTAGAAAATTGCCAAATTAGAAGCAAGAATACATATTACTACACATTGACCAATCTCATGATGCCATATGTCACAACACATTGCAGGTCACGTGTCAAGCTTCTGTTAAACCACTTCTTCCATGTGACACCCGTATATTGAGATGTCAAACAATCAGATTATCAGCTCATGTATATGGCAGCTGTACCTTGTATTGCTGTGCCTATAAATAGGCGTAAAAGCCTTGTACCCAGGGGACGGAGGAGAACAACTCTTTGACCGAAATCATCATCTTTCTTTCTCTCTCTCTCTCTCTCTCTCTCTTTCTTTCTTTTGTTCTTTTCGTAACCCAAGACACCAATTGAGCTCATTTAATGCAATATTCATCTCTTCCTTTATTTTCTAACCAAGGCTTCTTTCTCTTTCTTATCAACATTTCACTTATAACATATATATATATATAATCCCACTCATTCTCCCTCTACTCTTACACGGCTGAGACCTTGAAAAAGACAATTAGACTTTCACTTTCTGTCCAATCTCTTTTATTGTTTTATTAGGTCCTACACCATCCTACACACACATATATATATATATATATCTATATACTAATCTATATATAGCTATATATGTGTATATATATTATTACTATATTATTATTATTATTATTATTATTATTGTTATTATTTATATAGGTTTTGGGAATATTGAGTTACTAACCCTATTATTTTTTTTTTATTGTTCCAAATATTTACAGGGTGCTAACTATATATTGTGCTAACATTTAAATTCTGCACTTTAAATACTCGCAGACCCGTGATTTTGAGTTGTTTAACAAGCTGAGTTGTAGCATATAAGACCCTTGTTTGCAACTGTTCACGTTAAATTTAGCACTTTTAATTTCTTTTATTTCTGACCGAATGGCTGGAATCACCTGTGTCAGAAAAACTAACCATCTTTTTGTTTGTTCCTGACCATATGGCTGGTATCACCTACGTCAGAAACACTAGCTATCTAACACGTGGTGATGGTCATTGAAACCACCCATACCTGTTTATTTGTAGGTTGAGCTATCAAAGACGCCGATAATTTTCTAACACGTGAAATTGTATTGCTACAATTTTTCACATCATTTTCTCAATTTTCTACCACTATCCTACTTATCTTTAATTAAGCGCTTTTACGCTTAATTAATTTCCTTTTGATTAAATTATAAAAAAGCACCCCCGGAACATTAAAGGCGACTCCGCTGGGGAGTAGCCAAATGAAACTAAATTTCTTCAGTACTTCCAAAATCTCTCAGAACTCTATCCATTTCATTTTCGACACCTGACGGTGTACCGTTACTCTGTCCGGTATACCGTTACTCTGCCCATTTCATTTTTCGACACCTGACGGTGTACCGTTACTCTGTCCAGTATATCGTTACTCTCCTCATTTCGTTTTTTGACACCTGACAGTGTACCATTACTCTGTTCTGTATACTGTTACTCTGCCCATTTCATTTTTCGACACCTGACGATGTACTGTTACTCTGTCCGATATATCGTTACTCGGTCCGTTTCATTTTTCGACACTTGGCAGTGTGTCGTTACTCTATCCGGTGTACCGTTATTCTGCCATCCTCTTGAAACTCCATCGAATTTCTTTTAATTTTTCATCCCGAAATTCTGTCAAATTTCTGTCCTCCTCTTTCCAGAAATTTCCTCTAAAAAAAAAAAAAAGATCTCTCATTTCTTTATTTTTTCTTTTCTCACTTTTCTTTCCCTTTTCTCCCACTTTCCATTTCATTCTTTCAAATGGCCAACGAACAAAGTCCGCCGAGTTTCGAAACATCGACTCAGCAAGAAGAAACTCTTGCTCAAATGATAATCACACTGCAAAGCTTAATGCAGTCTCAAGAATTTATATGCGAAAGTTGGCTGAATTAGAAAGAAGAAATGAACCGGGAACTTCTACCCCCATCCCATCAAGTCAAAACAACAATTTACCTGCATCAGGCGATCAAAATCCCACCATGTTGGGAACACAAGAAAGTCTTGTTAATCCTTCTGTCACAGTTCCAGTGGGCACGAATAATGAAGCTTCACACAGTTTCATTACCAAAGAGCAACTACAAGATGTGCTAAGAATAGAGGCAGAAAAAGTTGGTAAAATTATGGCAACAGTGGATTTTCAGCCTCCTTATCCTGCACATATTTTGTCCAAGCCATATCCGAAGGATTACACTAATCCTCATTTCAAGAAATTTGATGGAAAGAAAGGTAATGCTAAGGAGCACGTCATTGGTTTCCTAGATGATCTCAGAATCTATGCTAGCGACCATGAATTAAGGGTAAGGGAATTTTCAAAATCTCTCACAGACCGGGCATATTCATGGTTTGCCAATTTACCAGCAGGCAGTATCTCTACATGGGATGAATTGGTCGCAACATTTTGTACCAAATTCTTCATAGCAGAGCGCAAGTTAGATCTGTCTGATCTTTCCAGTATAACACAAAAAGAAGATGAATCGCTCATAACTTATGTGAATAGATTCAAGGAAAGGGCTTTAGACTGTAAAGAAATCATCTCAGAGAATAAACTTATTCAGATGTGTGTCAAAGGCATGCGAGCTAAATACAAAATCCATATTCAGAACCATGTTATCTCGAATTTCGCTGAACTCATGTTCAGAGTAAGCAACACCGAAGAAACAATCATGGAATTATACAAAATTTCTGGAAGGTCTGGTGCTGAAAGTTGGGGCAAACCACCTTTTTCTAAGCGAAAAGGAGAGGTCACTTTGGTTGAAAAAGTGCATCAAGACAAAAGAAATTGACCAACCCCTCCCGACATACCCCTAACACAAAATCAAATCATTTCACTCGTACGAGCATAGATAGAAGATGGGGTATTACGACCTCCACCAGTCCAAACTCCGCCTGTACCAGAAGACACAAGGAATCCTAAGTTCTATTTGTTTCACAAGAAAGTAGGCCACGTTACAGCTGACTGTTATGTGGTGCGAAAAATTTACCATGAAAAAGCTCAAAGAGGCGAAATTCTATTAGGACAACAACAACAAAGAGCAGAGAATAACCCCTTTCCTAATCATGGAAGAGGTTAAACAAATATATGCATCACTGTTAAGGTAACTGGTGAAGACATAACCTTTGAACAACTTCAATCCGGAAATCTCCTTGGTAATAATATCTCAAGTTCAGATATTTTCAAACGAGACTAGAAATGAGGCAGTATGAGCCACATTCAATAATATACTGGGTTCAAGGCCCAGGTAAGTTTTCAATACCAACTGTTATAACTCTATCAAGATCCCTTTCATTGGGGACTGTTAGTTGTAAAATATTTATGTTTCAATAAATGATTGGTTTCAATCAATTTTGGTAAAGTTTTACCTTAATATAAAAATGTGTATATTTTTATAATTAAGACAAAATACACATTCATATGTTATCAGATTGACTGTCTACATACAGATACAATAATGTCGATAATGCTCGCTCCTTAATGCAGCCACCCTCACATGTTGTTTATACTCGCCGTTATTTCACAGCTGTACTCACATGATGTTTGCACTCGCTCTTAATACATAGTGGCTGCATTCACATGTCATTTGTACTCAGTCTCTAAGGTGGCTATACTCACATATCGTTTGTGCTTGCTCTTTTTAGCGGCCATAATCACAATTTAATTATGGTAGCCTTACTCACATATCGTTTGCGCTCACTTGTTAAAGTGGCCACATTCACGTGTCGTTTATACTCACTTCTTATGCACGTCGCTTGTGCTCACTTCCTATAGTGGCCACATTCACGTGTTATATATCACACGTCGCTTGTGCTCACTTCTTATAGTGGCCACCTTCACGTGTTATTTATCAAACGTCGTTTGTGCTCACTTCCTATAGTGGCCACATTCACGTGTTATCTATCACACGTCGTTTGTGCTCGCTTCCTGCAGTGGCCACATTCACGTGTCTTTTATACTCATTACACGTCGCTTGTACTCGCTCTCTGAAGTGGCTACATTTACGTGTCTGCGTCGTTTATGGTCACTTTTTACGGTGGCCATATTCATGTGTTATTCATATAATTTTTCTTATTTAACACTGGGTATATGCGCCCACTTTAGTCCAAAAAGAACTATCTCTTATATAGTCTAAAAGTATTGTTGATTTTGTCCAAATATTAGAGATTAATATTATATAGAAACTCTCATCAGTTTCTATTTATTGTATTCTTATTCCTAATAATTATTTATATTTTCTCTTATATCTAAATGTGAGATTTTGTTCTTTATATTGGACTAATCTCTCAATTTTGCAAGGCAATCTCTTTCTCATAATTTATTTGCATGAAATGCTCACAACAATTTGGAAGCAATAAATTTTCTTCAGAAGAGCCATTCTGAATGACATCACAAGCTTCTGCAAAGAATTAATATTGGCAAGCAAGCTGAATATAATGATTGAAGCTTCACAGAAATTACTCTCAGTAATACTCAAGCTCATCTCCAAAGTGTTGCTCACATGCAACGTACTCTTTTTCCTTCTAGAGATTTTTCCCACTGGGTTTTGCTCTACTAAGGTTTTAACGAGGCATTGTTTGGGTTGGGCCAATCCAATAGAAATATTTTGGCATGACTATCTGGAACCCAACTAGAGCTAGCTATCTACTACTTAGAGCTTGCCTACAGATGGCATCAGTCGTTCTTTTCGGATTTGAAGAAAATTAGATTATCTTACAAATAGGTGCCAATCTAGTTGGGATGTGCCTGTAAGATAACTGTGCTTCATCTTTTCTCAGAAATTCATCCGAAAGAAGACATTCCCTCTCTATGAATGCGGTACTTGACCATATTATGAAAAATTCATATTAATGAGCTTTAGCGAATGGTCACATTCACTATAGCTCAGGGGACTTAATGTTTTGGGGTGTGACAATTTTTTGTAACTAGTCACTAACTAAAAATATTAAGTCACAATTAATCTGATAATTATACAATATGGGGTCAATTGAGAAAAAGCAATTTGTCAAAATTATATTGGACAAAAGAGGACTTTGACATCCTAAAATAAGTGTCAAGTTACTATTGAAAAATTGCCAAATTATAAGCAAGAGTACATATTACTACACATTGACCAATCTCATGATGTCACATGTCACAACACATTGCAGGCCACGTGTCAAGCTTCTGTTAAACCACTTCTTCCATGTGACACCCGTATATTGAGATGTCAAACAATCAGATTATCAGCTCATGTATATGGCAGCTGTACCTTGTATTGCTGTGCCTATAAATAGGCGTAAAAGCCATGTACCCAGGGGACGGAGGAGAACAACTCTTTGACCAAAATCATCATCTTTCTCTCTCTCTCTCTCCCTCTCTCTTTCTTTCTTTTGTTCTTTTCGTAACCCAAGACACCGATTGAGCTCATTTAATGCAATATTCATCTCTTCCTTTATTTTCTAACCAAGGCTTCTCTCTCTTTCTTATCAACATTTCACTTATAACATATATATATATATATATATATATATATATATATATATATATATATATATATATAAAATCCCACTCATTCTCCCTCTACTCTTACACGGCTGAGACCTTGAAAAAGACATTTAGACTTTCACTTTATATCCAATCTCTTTTATTGTTTTATTAGGTCCTACACCATCCTACACATATATATAGATATATATATATATCTATATACTAATCTATATATAGCTATATACGTGTGTGTATATATATTATTACTATATTATTATTATTATTATTATTTATATAGGTTTTGGGAATATTGAGCTACTAATCCTATTATTATTATTTTTTTATTGTTTCAAATATTTACAGGGTGCTAACTATATATTATGCTAACATTTAAATTCTTACTTTAAATACTCGCGGACCCGTGATTCTGAGTTGTTTATTTGCATGATAATAATAATCAACTTGGTAACTCTAGCTAGAAAAGGGCTAAATCAAATTGTGACTTGTGGCATGCAATCTCTTTTTATGGGACCGTGTTCTAATTTTCAGTCATTGTGAAAGGAAATTTTTGGGTATATATTCCAAATTAGTGGTGTCCTCTAAGTAAAGTAATGTGAAAATATCTATGGAATTAAAAAATTAAAAACAAAGGAATGAAAAAGGGAGGAAATATATCTTAAGAATCTCAACATCACAGAGAAGAAAGATGTCATGTTTTGTGGCGAACCTTGGGGGTAATGACTTTTGAATATGATGAAAGCTAAGTGGTTGAATGATGAATTGGAACATGTTTTATGGTTCATCTTCAAATTTTCGGGAAACAAAAAAACTAATAACCATCTTTTATGGGATACATTAAATTAATTTTAGGAGTGTCTATAGTCCCATTTTATATGTGCACAAAAAATTATAAAAAAACTACATTCTATGTACATTGGAATAAATGATCTGATTAATATCTATTGGAATTTGAAATGAAATTAACATGGAGAATATCAATAGTCCAACACTTTATTGTTTTTTTCCTATTTAAATGTCGACTTGTGCACACAATTTTGCTTTCAAGATTTGCATTGCAATAAAAAAGTTTAAAATATATATGATTTTCATTTTGGATTCGAATACAAATCAAAATATTCTACTACTTTGAATTCAACTGCGAGAAAGCGTTTGGAAGAAGACATGAATGAAGAAGTAAGTTCACCGGTGAAATGTCTGAAGATTGAGGATGGGCATACAAATTCCGAAGAAAAAGATATGCCTTATGGGGACGAAGAAAAAAAGATGCATGCTGCTTATGATGTAACCAAAGCCAAAGTAGATGCTAAGGTTGCAAAATACAATTCTTAAGTCCTAAAAGATTTTGAGAAAGAGAACTTGGATGAAATTATGCTCAAGATCAATCAATACTCCGACAAGGTTGCCAAAAATAATAGCTTGCTTGGTTCATGCATTACTAATATTATGAAAGTTGGTAATGCAATACAAAATTTGGAGAAACTTGTCAAAGAAATGTATCAATTGGGTCACTCTGACAATTGAGGACTACGTTTAGTATGGATTTCTTTTGAGTGTTTTTGCCTTTTATTTTCTTAAGTCTATCTTTGAATTATAAAACATTATTTTTAGTTTTATTTTCGAGTTTTGTTATGTTTTCTTAATTCTATGTTAGTTTTATAAAATATTATGTTTCAGTTTTATTTTTGAGTTTTTTTATGTTGGTTTGAATTATAACTAAGGGAATCAATTAAATCGTCTATAATAATATTCCGTTTCAATTTAATTTTTGGGTTTTGTTTATTGTCCTTCCTATAATTTTTATATACATGTGGATTTTTTTTTCCGTTTAAATCTTTATAATTCCAATGTCTTTTTTTTCTATTATTTATATTTTATCCCGTAAAGTGTGGGACTATTGACATTTCCAAAATCAATTTAATATTCTAATATTCTCCCTTTAATCTCATTTAAAATTCTAATATTGTAAATATATAATCTATAAAATCATTTGCTCTTAAAGCCAGAGTCGACTGAAGGGGTAGGTGACTGAGGCACTCGCCTCAGGCCCCTTCAGTAATAAAGGCACAAATTATAATATCGTGATAATTACTATTTTTAGGCTTTATATTCAAATGTTTTAATTTTTTTAGGAGCAATATCCCTAAAGTTAATGCTTTATTAAATATTATATTCTCTTATAAATATAAATTTAATACCATATTTATCTATTTCATCTATGGATAAAATATCAAAACAAAAATAAAAAATCCATAAAAAATAGCAATTTATTCTAAATATTTTCTTGGCAAAAAAGAATTTAAAAAAGAAACTGTAATACCAAGCCTATTTATTAGTTAGGATTATTCTATGTGTATTTGGTATCTATGACTCTAAATGTGTATTATCAAGCTTATTCCTAGTCTAAAATTTTGCTATGTGTATTTAATTTAATTAATTACATAAATTAAACAGTTATACACTAATAAATTTTTTGAAAATGGTTACAGTGGAGTACACACATGAAGTTAGATTGGACTATGTGCCTAATAAGACATAAAATTATCATGTATTTTATATGTATTCATATATAATTTATAAGTTAAGTGTATTTAGTTAATAGTTCTAATATAATTGATCATAATTAAATTTACCATGCTAAGCATCATTAAAGTGAGATATTTATGACCACGTCATTTTAATATACCATGCTTTAATAGTAATAAGAGATATATTGTAACGCCCTCGTTAGCCACACACTACTAGTGGAAATTTATTAACTTTCTATTTACAAGGCGTTACTTTTGGAAAATAATCTTGTAATTATTGTTCTAAAATACGGACAAATTTGAACTTTTTATTTTCTTTAAAATTCTGTGGATAGATAACTTTATTTATAAACATAGCTTAGATCAGTATGTGCATATATTACATAACGAAAGGTAGTAATAAGTTCCGAAAGAAACGAACTAAAAACAACTTCATTAAGAGACTGTAAAACATCCTAAAATACACATATTAGGCCCCTACATGTGGTCAAAATATCCATATGTATAATACCAAGGTCAGGCTTCTACTCCAACTCACAAGCTCATGCTGTCATCTTAATCATTACCTGCAACACAAGACTATAATGAGCTACAGCTCAGTAAGTAAAGTAATGTATGACGTATTGCTCAATGAGATGATTAAACTGTATGACCGTGCTTGCTTAAATGTTTCGATATAAATATTTTCCTTTAGACTCTCCCTTGTTTTGTGCACACTGTCAGGTTCGGCATTGTGCCTGCAGGGCTTCCTTAATAAATGATATCCCATGGGTTCTCCTCCGGCCGTCACTCACCATAGTGGGGCTCGTTACTAACCTTACTCCATCTTTTCCCCGTCGAGCTCAAGAGATAAGGCGGCCCGAGACTGTAGTGTAATCTACTATATAACTTGGAGGAGGAATATTGTGGCAAACTTTCTGACTAATCCTGTCAAACTTACCCCTTTTCTAGGGCCGCCACTCTGAAATAGTAAATATTTATCCCGCTTCCCCGTAACAGTGACACAAAACCTTTTGGAAGTTACCTGGTCTCAACTTTTCTGTAATAAACATGGCCTTGCACAATATTCTTACGGTATTTTGGAAACCTGTCATCTATCTTAGACTTCTCTGTAAAATATGCATGGCCTCACGATATGTACGATAATGCCACATTTGAAATACCAAGCATGTATACTGAAACCAAAATGCCGATGTTCATGCTCATAACTAAAATGCAAAGCGTAACAAAAATAATAAACACCCACATAGCATGTAATTCTTGTATTGCGGTTGAGTACTTTACTTACCTCACTTCCAAACTTCTAAATACTTTGATTGTGAATTACTCTTGCTCAAGGTACAAATTGATCTATTCCTAACATTTCATACATTACAAAATTGTTTAATTACTAGATATCCAATGGTATATGAATTGGCATATAAACTTGACATGCATAACTGTTTGTGGTCAAATAGAAGTGTAAAATATGCACCAAGAATAATTATCTATAGACATATTGACCA
>JXTC01000067.1:1016617-1028405 GCA_002914845.1 Trema orientale
CCTTAAGTGATCCGTATACTTCCGAGTCATTATATGATCAAGTTTCCTAATTTGGTGATAGTTCTAATTTCGGTCTTGTTTAAGTATCTTAGTGCATTCCTTTAATAAAATGTGCATGATAAGTGATAGTAATTTATGACGGGTGATTAGCACACTAATCTCTAGAAGATATTGACCTTTTCCACAATCCATTTCTATTCAGGACACAAGGTAAGTAAAGACTTACAACTGAATCACAAGAACTACATGGAATATGCGTTATGTGAAACTTGTTTATTCTTGAAAATTATGAAATGGCATGTGCATGGCACGTCTTGTATGCAAATTGAGAATTTTATTACAAGATATTTGAAAGTAAGTACCATTGTACCAATTTTATAAGATAAGTTTTAAGTACAATTGCTAGTCTGTCAGAGCTGAGTAGGTAAGTCTGTTGATGCAGACTCTCCCCTTGAAGCGAGACTTGCGGATCTTATGATGTGTCTCGTTGAAGCGGGACAATATTAGCGCGGTGTGGGATGCCCTTTTGATGAGGGAAGGAGTTTTCAAAAATCTCACACGACGGTCGCACCTTATTTTCACTCTTGGCCAGAGTTTCCACCTAATGTTATCACGGCCTATCGACTTACAGGACTAGCAGTATGCTAAGGGGCCCAACTATGAATAATTTTTAAGGAAAATACATGGACTCAAATGTTTAAGAAAGAAAATGGTACAATGGGAACTTTATGGGATTTTAAAGCGTACATAAGCATGCATAGTTTTTACTTACTGAGCGTTGGCTCATTTTAGTCTTGTGATGCAGATGAGGAGGTATATTTTGGTACTGACTAGCTGGTTGCCTGGCTTGCCTTTTGTCGCCATGATCATACAGATGTGGACGAGCTTGACTTGTGGGCGACATTTTTATTTTAAGATATTTTGGTGTAATATAAATACTACTGCTGATGGCAAAATAGACTGGTGAAAACCTTTTTTGATTGTACATTTTATAAAGATACTTTTTGCAAGTAATGCCACGCAGTTGCTTCGTTTAAAAATTTTAGAAAGTTCAAATTTTCCCACCTTTTTATAAACTAAAGATATGTTTTAAGAAAGAATAACACTTCCTAGTTTGGCTGTATATAACAATATGGTTAAACTAGGGGACGTTACAAAGTATGTATAACCATAATAACTAATAATCAAACACCTATAATGATATGCACGTATAATATTAATGCTAAATGTGATGCAATCATGCTATTATTGGCTCTTTTAGCTGTATGGGAGGTTGAGTGTTACAATCCCCTCCACCTTATTAAAATTTCGTCCTCAAAATTTGCTTATCTAAATAGTTCTGGATACTTAATCCTCATTTCATCCTCTCGCTCCTAAGTCGCCTCTTCTATTGCGAAATTTCTCCACAAAACTTTAACTAGTGGAATTTTCTTGTTTCTCAATTCTTTCTCTTTTCTGTCAAGTATCTGTACTGGTCGTTCCTCATATGTCAAATCTCGATTCAGCTCTAGTAGCTCGTAACTCAACAGATGGGAGGGGTCGGGAACATATTTCCTCAATAAAGAGATGTGGAAGACATTGTGTACGCTTGACAGTGATGGAGGTAAAGCAAGTCCGTATACTACGTTTCCATCTCTTTCAAGGATCTCGAAAGGTCCAATAAATCTAGGACTCAACTTTCCTTTCTTTCCAAATCTCATCAATCCTTTCATTGGTGCTACTTTTAAAAATACCATGTCTCCTACATTGAATTCTATATCTCGTCGCATTGGATCAGCGTACTTTTTCTATCGACTCTGTGTAGCAAGCATTCTTTTTATTATCTTTTCTATTGCCTCTGTGGTTTCTTTGACTAACTCTGGGCCAAGATACTTCTTTTCTCCCATTTCATCCCAATGGATAGGAGATCGACACTTTCTACTATATAATATTTCATATGGAGCTACACCAATTGTTGCTTGATAACTGTTATTATAAGCAAACTCAATCAATGGTAGGTATTTACTCCATGACCCTTGGAAATCTAAAACACATGCTCTTAACATATCTTCCAAAGTTTGAATTTTCCTTTCTGTTTGTCCATCTATTGAAGGGTGAAAAGCTGTACTGAACTTCAATCTGGTTCCCATGGCCTTCTGCAAACTTTCCCAAAACTTCGAAGTAAATCGCGGATCCCGATCTGAATTAAAACTGGTACACCATGCAATCTCACAATTTCTTAAATATATAGTTCTGCAAACTGATCCATAGTGTAGGTCATGCGTACAGGAAGGAAGTGTGCTAATTTTGTGTATCTGTCTACTATAACCCAAATGGCATCATGCTGTTTCGAGGTTCTAGGTAATCCAACCACAAAATCCATAGTTATTTCTTCCCATTTCCATTTCGGAATCTGTAGTGGCTGTAATAGACCAACGGGTCGTTGATGTTCAGCTTTGATCTGTTGACATGTGAGACACTTAGCTACAAACTCTATGATGTCATTTTTCATTCCAGGTCACCACTAATGCATCCTCAAATCATTATACATCTTTGTAGTTCTTGGATGTAGGGAATAGGGCTTAGTGTGAGCTTCTGTAAGAATTTCCTTCTTGAGTTCTTTATCATTTAGGATACATAATCTGTCTTTAAACTTCATAGTCCTATTAACTGAGATACTAAAATCTGTGATCTTCCCATCTTCCACTTCACCTTTCTGTTTTAACAAGTACGGATGTGTAAGTTGACTCTGCTTAATCCTTTCTAGTAGTGTAGATTGGAGTGTCATTGCTGCTACTCTATCAGTGACTATCACAATCTGTGCTCTATATATGTCTTCCTGGAGTGGCTTTGCTAATTTCCTTAAAACTGATAAACTACTATAAGATTTTCTACTCAGTGCATCTGCCACTACATTTGCCTTTCCTGGATGATATAAAATCTCACAATCATAGTCTTTTACCAGCTCTAACCATCGCCTTTGTCTCATGTTTAATTCCTTCTGTGTGAAGAAGCACTTGAGGCTCTTATGGTCAGTGTATATTTCACAATGTTCCCCATACGGATAATGTCTCTAAATCTTGAGAGCAAATACCATTGCTGCTAACTCTAGGTCATGAGTAGGATATTTTTGCTCATAGTCTTTCAATTGTCTGGAGGCATAAGCTATTATTTTACCATTCTATATTAGCACACACCCCAATCCTTTCTTTGACGCGTCCCTATAAATTACAAAGTTTCCTGATCCGGACGGAATAGTGAGTATTGGGGCTAATATCAATCTTTCTTTCAACTCTTGAAAGCAGAATTCTCTCACAAGCCTCTGTCCATTCAAATTTCTGACTCTTTCTTGTGAGTTGTGTGTGAGGTATCGCTATCCTTGAAAATCCTTCCATAAATCTCCAGTAGTAGCCTGCCAATCCCAGAAAACTTCGTATCTCAGAAGCATTATTTAGTTTTGACCACTTACTAACTGCTTCTATCTTTGCTGGATCCACTAAAATACCTTCACTAGAAACTATATGACCTAAGAAGGTAACTTTCTCAAGCCAGAATTCACACTTTTTAAACTTCGCATAAAGTTGCTTCTCTTTCAACCTCTACAATATAAGTCTCAAATGCTCCTCATGTTCAATGAACACTATTACAAACTTGTCTAGATAATCCTTTAATACACTATTCATCATATCCATGAAGGCTGTTGGAGCATTGGTTAATCCAAATGGCATTACCAAGAATTCATAATGGCCATATCGAGTCTGAAAGGCTGTTATTGGCACATCTTCTTCTTTAATTTTGAACTGATAGTATCCCGATCTCAAGTCAATCTTGGAAAATACTACTGAACCCTGTAATTGGTCAAACAAAGCGTCAATCCTGAGAAGTGGGTACTTATTCTTAATTGTCACTTTATTTAATTCTCTGTAATCAATACACATCCGCATAGTACCATCTTTCTTCTTGACAAATAAAAATGGAGCGCCCCATGGTGAATAGCTAGGTCTAATGAACTTTTTGTTTAAGAGTTCCTGTAATTGTATCTTCAATTCTTTCAACTCTGCAGGTGCCATTCTGTAGTATACCTTCGATATTGGCATAGTACCAGGTAATAATTCAATAACAAACTCAATTTCCCTATCTGGTGGTAATCCTGGTAATTCTTCTGGAAGCACTTCTAAGAAATCCCTAACATTCGGTACATCTTCGGGTCTCAATTGCTGTTCCATAGAAGTATCTATTACGTTGGCTAAATACCCTGAACAACCATTGTCCAACAATTTCTTCGCCTTCAAAGCAGAGATGATAGGTACACTGGTTTTTGGTGGAGTACCGATGAAAACAAACTGATCCTCTTCGGAAGGTTAGAATATCACTCTTTTCTTTCCACAGTCAATAGTAGCATTATATTTGGAAAGCCAATTCATACCGAGTATTACCTCGTATTCCTGCATTTCCAATATCACAAGATCCACAAATAGCTCTCTACCATCTATCTGTAATGGAACTCCTCTTAACCACTGATCTGAATATAATATTTCTCCTGATGGTAATGCTGTACTGAATACCTTTGGTAACTGATCAGGGAGTCTACCTAATCTCCTCACATATGTCATAGATGCAAATGAATGTGTGGCACTAGAATCTATTAATGCTTGTGTAGGTATGTCAGCGATAAGGATCTCACCTGAAACAATTGAAGGATCTGCATCTGCATCAGCCTGAGTGAGTGCAAATACCCTAGCATTAGTCTTCCTAGGTTCTTCTTTCTTCTGTTTATTCCTCCACAATGGGCACTCTCTTTTGAAGTGACCTTCTTTACCACATTTATAACAAACTGTGGTATGCGCTCTACACTCTCCTGGATGGTTCTTACCACATTTTTCACATCGTGGCCACTGTTGTCTCCTTTGTTGTCCACTCTGTTGTCCGCTATTAAACCTCTTATTTTGTTCTGACCCACCTAGGAAAAATTGACATCTTCATTTATTGTCATTAAAACGAATTGTATTGGGCTGAAAATCTCTACGAGGAAAACTGGTAGAAGCTCTAGCTTTTAATATCTTCTCTTCTCGATGTTCAGCTCGTAAAGCTTTCTCTACAGCCTGTCCATATGAAATTGGCCCTGTAAGTCTCATGTCAACATCTCTAATAAGTTCTGGCTTAAGTCCTTCCATAAAGCGAGTGACCCTCGTGATATCATTAGGGACCATGTCTGAAGCAAACCTTGCCAATTGATCGAATTTTCTCACATACTCAGCCACTGAAAGGTTGCCATGCTTTAATTTACTGAACTCGTTCATTTTTTTGGCCAACACTGCAGTATTGTAATATTTCTTTTTGAAAACTATTTGAAATTCTATCCATGTTATCTGAGTAGTATCTCTGGTCTATCTAATCACATCCCACCATATACGTGTATCTTTCTTTAACATGTAAACAGCACAATATACTTTCTCCCTTTCATTTAGCTGCATAATATCAAAAATAGTTTCCAACGAACATTTCCATTCTTCTACATCAAGTGGGTCTGTAGTACCTTCAAATACTGGCGGGTGTTATTTCCTGAACCGTTCATATAATGGTTCAAGAGGGTGAAATGCAGCCGGGGCTTGTGGTGGAGGTGGTGGTAGTAGAGGATGTGCGTTAGGCGGAATCTGTCTTTCCTCTTGCTGCTGTAACAGCCTCTCAATCTGTTCTGCCTGCCTACGTACCATCTCACAGAGTTCTGCTAACTCCTGTGTATGTCCCTCAGGGGTAGAGCCCTCAGTAGCTCTAGATGTTTGACCTCGAGTGGCAGTCATTTCTATGCTCCTTATCCTAGTAAAAGTTAGCCAATAATAAATATGAAGCATTCAACAAATATAAATTAATACACATAAAATACTTACTTGTGAGCTAAGCGATTCCCTTCCTCGATATACACATATGGATGGTCTACAGAAATGATTTAAAACTCCGCTCAGATACCAACTTGTAACGCCCTCGTTAACCATACACTATTAGTAGAAATTTATTAACTTTCTATTTACAAGGCGTTACTTTTGGAAAATAATCCTATAATTATTGTTCTAAAAATATGGGCAAATTTGAACTTTTTATTTTCTTTAAAATTCTGTAGATAGATAACTTTATTTATAAACATAGCATAGATCAATATGTGCATATATTACATAATGAAAGATAGTAATAAGTTCCAAAAGAAAGAACTAAAAACAACTTCATTGAGAGGCTGTAAAACATCCCAAAATACACAAACTAGGCCCCTACATGTGATCAAAATATCCATATGTATAATACCAAGGTCAGGCCTCTACTCCAGCTCACAAGCTCATGCTGTCATCTCAATCATTACCTGCAACACAAGACAATAATGAGCTACAGCTCAGTAAGTAAAGTAATGTATGACGTATTGCTCAATGAGATGATTAAAATGTATGACCGTGCTTGCTTAAATGTTTTGATATAAATATTTTCCTTTAGACTCCCCCTTGTTTTGTGCACACTGTCAGGTTCGACATTGTGTCTGCAGGACTTCCTTAATAAATGATATCCCATGGGTTCTCCTCCGGCTGGCACTCACCACAGTGGGGCTCATACTAACCTTACTCCATCTTTACCCTGTCGAGCTCAAGAGATAAGGCGGTCCGAGACTGTAGTGTAATCTACTATATAACTTGGAGGAGAAATATTGTGGCAAACTTTCCGACTAATCCTGTCAAACTTACCCCTCTCCAGGGGCTGCCAATTTGAAATAGTAAATATTGATCCTGCTTTCCCGTAACAGTGACACAAAATCTTCTGGAAGGTACTTGGTCTCAACTTTTCTGTAATAAACATGGCCTTGCACAATATTCTTACGGTATTTTGGAAACCTGTCATCTATCTTAGACTTCTCTGTAAAACATGCACGGCCTCATGATGTATATGATAATGCCACATTAGAAATGCCAAGCATATATACTGAAACCGAAATGCCGATGTTCATGCTCATAACTAAAATGCAAAGCATAACAAAAATAATAAACACCCACATAGCACGTAATTCTTGTGTTGCAGTTGAGTACTTTACTTACCTCACTTCCAAACTTCTAAATACTTTGATTGTGAATTACTCTTGCTCAAGGTAAAAATTGATCTGTTCCTAACATTTCATACATTACAAAATTGTTTAATTACTAGACATCCAATGGTATACGAATTGGCATATAAACTTGACATGCATAACTGTTTGTGGTCAAATAGAAGTGTAAAATATGCACCAAGAATAATTATCTATAGACATATTGACCAGATCAGATTTTAGTTCAACAACACATATAATGACACTAAAAGAAATGCAAAATAACATACGTAACCAGCACGTGCAAAACAATTAGCTTGTTTATCTAAGCATATAGACAAGGAATTAACTCCTGTATATACACTAAATAATAAGACATTTCTCCCTGTAGTAAATTTATACTCTAACTACAAGGTACAACCATTAATACAATCAGAACAAATCTCAAAGAGTATTCCTTGTTGTCTTGTAGCATTAATCTAATTGATCCTCCAGGGTACTTGAAGAAAATTGATAACAAATTGAGAAAATTTTGTAGAATCAATAACTTATATATATATATATATACCTATACGTGAAAAAAAAATGCTAGACCTCCATAATAAAATTAAATTTTAGTATATACATATATCTAGTTTCTCGTGAAAAATACTGAAATTTTCAATACCTATAAAATATGAACAATAAGCCTTTTCTAAAATTACTTATATCCATCCATAGATTCAAAACAAGATAATTCATTAGATAGACACTAACATAACTAATCTATAACTCTTGGTAATCATCATAAATAAAATAATTCAAGACTCACGGAATTCAATGAGTTCCTCAAAATTTACTCATACACAATCAGTAAAGGGATTTGTGAACAAATCAAGCATTTATGATAAAGTGAAAAGCAACTAAACTAAAAAAAAATAATAATAAAACAAAACTACCTCTAAAGTGCTATGGTATATGGGATACGTGCAGACTTGTCCACCCCTCCCTTAGGGCTGGCAATTTAAACACGACCCGCCAACACGACTCGAAACTCACACGTTTAGTTGACACACTTGATATGAAATTGACCCAAATTGACACGATTAATTAACTTTTTATCAAAATATATTATAAAATAGTAAGTAATGACTCTATAGAAAATATTTTTTAACAAATTTTTTTGTAATTTAAATGAAAAATAATAAACCAATTAGCTAATTTACCTTATTAAAATAATATTGGAGTGAAAAAATCAAGTAAATGAATAATTGTAATACTTAGAAGTGTTGTAACACGTCAATCTGACTGACGTTTTCATTAAACAGGTAACCCGCGGGTAACACGAAACCCACACGATATTAAATGGGTCGACACGAAATAATACGAATTGCCAACCCTACCTTTCCTTGGATTAACTCAGTGGGAAGAATTTTAAATATACAAACAACTTTAATATGGATTTTAGACAAGACTACTGAAGAGGACTAGTGAACGGTAAAAATAAAAGAAAATTCTATTCTAGTTATAAATAGGAAGTAGGCAGCTCATTGCATTACACTGACTACACAATGTCGGCTACACTCTCTCTTCTTCTTTTTTTTTTTGACTTATTAATAAGACCAAAGCAAGGAAATATGTAAATTAGCTGCTTAGTATTAATAAGAAAATATTATATAGTACATAAATATTCAATTGACTACTAACAAGATAGTTATTAAGCACTTAACTACGAGTCCTATATGATACGTATACATGTATCACATGTGAAAACATATTCTAGTGTGATTAATTAATACGCACTGTACTAGTACCAATGAGCGTGTCTCGAGCCTTTCACTATAAAATTATATAGAGAGCAAGGATGTATAACCATAATAACTAATAATCAAACACCTATAATGATATGCACGTATAATATTAATGCTAAATGCGATGCAATCATGCTATTATTGGCTCTTTTAATTGTATGGGAGGTTGAGTGTTATATATATTAGAGAATGTGAAACATGTATACTATCATATATAGTACATATATTGTGTTAGTCACATTCTTTATTAGGAAGATTAAGTGCCTTAATCCTATAAGATAAGTAATGAACTAACTCTAATTATTTTAAATTTTAAAGTATTTTCAGAAGAATATATAGTATATGTCTATATATACGTTATGATGGTAAAATGAAAATTAGAATTAGAGTGACCGATTATATTTATAATGTATAGATATAAATATATATTTATTAAATTTGACTATATTAACAAATGTTATAAATTATTATTATAATAATTATATACACGGTACGAATTACTAAGTTGATATACTTATATATATATATTTATATATTAAGATAGATCGCCAATCCAGTAGGTATTTTTTTTTTACCTATATATAGGTATTTTTTTTAAGCTGTTGAATCATCATCTAATGGTGATCCAATGGCTATTATGAAGTGTGTAAAATAAAAAATGTGCATGATAAATTTTTATTGGCCAAATTGATACCTATGTATAGGTAAAAAAAAAAAATACCTACTGGATTGGTGCCCATTAAGATAAAGTAATATAAAAAGAAATGTATATATATATATGATTTGATATAGTAACATGAAAAAATAGTCATAACATGCTAGCTTATATATATGATATATATATATAGGGCACCAATCCAATAGGTATTTTTTTTACCTATCTATAGGTATTGTTTTGGCTAATTAAAATTAGTTACATACGTCTTTTCGTGGTAAAAAGAGGAGAAAAAAATTAATTAAATAATGGGTATTTATTTATTTTTTTCTAACTACTCAAATTATGGTAGTCGTTAGAATCCAACAACTAAAAAAAATATCTATGGATAGGTAAAAAGAAAAAATACCTACTGGATTGGGAACCATATATATGTATAATATATGTTTACATATCAAATAAATGATGATAATAATAATAATAAAAAAGTGATAGCCAATTTTGTTTAGTTGGCAATGAATTATACAATTATTATTATTACTATTCGCATTATTGTTGTTACTTCTTTTGTCTATGGCTGCTATGTGAAGAGAACAAATATGTCTCACTATGAGTCATTACTAGTTAATGACCAATATGTGTAGTAAGTAGTATTATCTCCACAAAAGCCACACCAGCTATTGACCAATATGTGTAGTAAGTAATATTATCTCTACAAAAGCCACACCAGCTATTATTAAGAGTTGATTTATATCATATATTAATAGCCAACTAGGAAATACATGCATGTAATGATACTTTACCTAACATCATGTGAAGTGGGAATCATTGTCTCCACCATCTACTACTTTATTAATGACTAACATATGAAGATAGAAATCATTGTCTCCACCTTCAGTTACACCATAATCCCACCATCAATTAGTATGTTTGCATTATATGTGTTACTCATCGATACGATAAGTTCATTTCTTTTTCATTTTTTTTTTCATCGCTCATTATTATCTTTTAAAAAAACTAAGTATATTGCCTATAATCTGCACATGTAGGTTTGTGAGTAACGAATTTATGAAGCAACAATACCAAATTTTAAGCATCTATTTTGCTTTAGATAAATAATAGAGGTAAACTTTATTTTCTCTCAAAATTATAGTTTACTGCTATCAGACTCAATTTCAATTTATATTATTAGGGGTTACAAATTTTATTAAAGTCTGAAATTTTTGTAAGATGTCTTCTTATATATCTAATTCATATTTGGAAAGCTTTAGGTTCATATCTTACTCCTGTAATTTTACATAAAGCTTTAAATACATCCTGGTTGTTACCTAAGAAAAACTGGCAGATACATTTTATCATGTTTACTTTATGATTTCTTAAGGTAAATATTACTATTTTGAAGTGAAATTTTTAGGCCATGCTTAAATATATGTTAGGTTGTGTTCTAGAAAGTTCTATAGTGCCATAAGTGTGGTGCCAAAGATTCTCACATGCATACTAAGTCAATAATAAACATGTTCTAATTGCATATTGGGTATCTAAAAGTTATTAATACTACTTTCATAGTAACAAGCGTATTCATTATGTTATGTGCATTTACATACATGTTATTACACTAATACTTGTCGAAGTGTCCCAATGCAGTGTAAAGGTTCAATACACTCAGAGAGAGAGTGCTCAATGGACAAAGAATATATTTATGGAAACAGTACTATGTGCACATACATTAAGATTATATTTGTTGATAACTTGGTCAAATAGTAGTTTTTTGGTAAAATGCCATTTTCACGTATTTCGGAGCCGAATTCACTGTGTGTTTAACATGTAACATATCTTTAATTCAATGTCTAGGATTCATTTATAGAATTTTATTTGTAGGCCCCAGGTAAGCACAAGGTGGCATTCACAACATTGATCTGTGTTTTATTTCACTAAGCTAGCTTAGATTCAGCTTAATCGCGTAATGCCATTTTTGTGCTTTCCAATTATTAAGTGCTAACACTATGTTTGAATTGTTAATTGGAGTCCAATTGACTTATTTTTATGTTTAATGATTAGTTATGGGGCTAGGTTTCACCAGATTACAATAAGATTGGCCATATGGGATCATAAGTTAAAGTATGACAAGTTTTCATTTTCTAAGCTAGGATTCACCAACTTTGGCTACACCTAGACGTATAGGAGTGACCAGCAATATGGTGACTATGCTAAGTGTTATGCGATCTTAAATCCATAATTGGTCAACGCCGAAAAAGTCAAAAGTCAAGCATGACATGGTCGCATAAGAATTCCCTTAATTAAAAT
>JXTC01000067.1:1038145-1052716 GCA_002914845.1 Trema orientale
TGTCTCCTTGATTATTATGCTTTATCAACTCTTTTCACACACAAGCCACATCTCGTAATTTACTATATTCATTGTTGACAAAACCTCCGTCAACACTAAGTATGTTTTAAAGCCTGACATATGGAAAGTAAAGTATAAAATACCCAAAATACCCAAAAGAATTTAAGTTATGCCTTTTCTTTGCCATTAAGTGTTTATTTTGGACCAAATCTAGTCATTTGCTTTCTCTTTCTCTCCAGCCACGATCTGAAACTCTCTAATTCCTTTTTAGACTTCTCTCAACTTCCCTCAATCATTTCCAAGAGTTTATAAGTGGTAGAACTCAAGTTGGAGCTCTAAAACGCAAGATAGAACAAAACTAGTCAAGGTAATTCTACTAGTTCTTCTTTCTAGGTCTTTCCCTATAATTTCGATTCTCTACTTGTTTCCACTTAAATAATGATTCTCTCAGGTCCTCTTAAGTCCAAAAATCTATTTCTAAGCCTTAGGAATTAGTTTGATGGAGATAGAAGGCAAGAAGTCTAGCAAAGACTCAAACTAGTCAAGGTAAGGTTTAAGTAGGATTTTGAACTTATGGTGAATTTCCTTTGTGTCAGCTCTTAACCCTTAGCTATTATTAATGAATAATGGTTCTAGGAATCCTTATATATTTCTGGAAACATAAAATTTAATTGGCGATTTAAATTTAGATGTAAAGCCCCAAAGTTTGCTATTTATGGATTTAAGTATTTTCATGTGTAGTAGATTAAGTTTTCTACGTTTATAATCTGATTTCTTAAGCTTGGACTGTATATTTTATTGATCCTATTATTTATTACACTCCTTTAATGGCTGTTTGTTATGAAAAATAAGTATAAAAGTGGTTTTAAACTTTGTCCAAATAAAAAGGAATTCAAGTGTACGTAGGTTATACTGAATGATCCCCTTTCATGTGTATATGTGGAAATTAGATTATTAATTATTATTACAGGTTTAAAACTATGATTTAAATCATGTGAGAATGTCCTAAAAATCGGGGAGGTGATGTCCAAATATTTTTTAAATAAAATGGCACCATTAAGAGGCAATTGGACTAGTTTTCACAAAATTATGTGCCGTTTTAGATCACTTTGTGCTAATGAACTAGCATTCGTATTTTAATACTTTTGAACAGTTTTTCAATGCTAGTTATTGGCTGCTAAGTGCCTTAAGTGATTTGGACACTTTTGAGTCATTTTAAGATCAAGTTTCCTAATTTGGTGATAGTTCTGATTTCGGTTTTTTCCAAGTATCTTGGTGCATTCCTTTAGTAAAATGTACATCTTAAGTAGTAGTAATTTATGATAGGTGATTAGCATACCAATCTCTAGAGGATATTGACCCTTTCCAGAATTCATTTCTGTTCAGGACACAAGGTAAGTAAAGACTTACAACTGTGTCACAAGAACTACGTGGAAGATGTCATTATGTGAAATTTACTTATTCTTGAAAGTTATGAAATGGCATGTACATGGCATGTCCTGCATGTAAATTGAGAATTTCATTACAAGTTATTTGAAAGTGAGTACCATTGTACCAATTATATAAGATAAGTTTTAAGTTCAATTGCTGGTTTGTCGGAGCTGGGTAGGTAAGTCTGTTGATGCAGACTCTTCTATTAAAGCGGGACTTGCGGATCTTATGATGTGTCTCTTTGAAGTGGGATAATATTTGTATGGTGTGGGATGCCCTTTTGATGAGGGAAGGAGTTTTCAAAAGCCTCACACGACAGTCGCACTTTATTTTTACTCTTGGCCATAGTTTTCGCCCAATGTTATCACGGCCTATCGACTTACAGGACTAGAAATGTACTAAGGGGCCCAACTATGAATTTTTAAAAAAAAAAAAATACATGGACTGAAATGTTTAAGAAAGAAAAGTGTACAGTGGGAACTTTATGAGATTTTAATCATACATGAGTATGCATTGTTTTTACTTACTGAGTTTTAGCTTATTTTAGTCTTGTGATGCAGATGAGGAGGCACATTTTAGTATTGACTAGCTAGTTGCTTGGCTTGCCTTTTGTAGTCATGATCATACAGATATGGACGAGCTTGACCTATGGGCGACATTTTTGTTTTGAGATATTTTAGTGTAATAAAAATACTACTGATGATGGCAAAATAGACTGTTGTGAACCTCTTTTGAATGTACATTTTGTAAAGATACTTTTAACAAAAAATGTCATGCAGTTGCTGTTTTTTAAAGGTTTTGGCAAGTTCAAATTCGCCCACTTTTTTTTTTTTTTTTTTATAAAACTGAAGATATTGATTAAGAAAGAATAATACTTCATAGTTTGACTGTATATGACAATATGGTTAAACTAAGGGATGTTACAGTATTGGTATCAGAGCAGAGGTTTAATAGTTTCTGATGACTGTTTACATGGGTATGATCATGTGACAAAAAGCTCAGTCAACCAGTAAGTTTTAATTTCCTATGTTAGCACTAAATTTGATGCCATATGTTATGATATGTTCTCTTTTTATTATTAGCTATTATGCATGGATATAAGTGAAAAGGCAATTGTATAAGGAATCATGCCAAGGGTTAAGGATCGAACTAGTGAGCGGATGGGTGATAAAAGTGGTACTACTGAAAATGAGACCAACAAGGATGCTGTTATAGGTAGATTGACAGAGTTGGTTGGGACACAAGCAAGATAGTTAGAAAGGCTTATAGAAAGGGAGGAAAGGCGTGGAAATCAAGCACTACCCCAGGCCATAGCTAAAAAAATTATGAACCAGCTTCTGAGAGGTCTAGAAAGAATAAGCCTCTAGCTTTCAAAGGAGAAACTGATCCACTACTAGCAGAAAAGTAGATTCGAAGTATTGAGGGTATCTTCGATTACAATAGAATCCCTGATGAGGAAAAAATTTCATGTGCCACTTTTATGTTCCAAACGGATACTATACACTAGTGGGATTCTATAAAATCCGTCACTGATGTTAACAGGCTTACTTGGGAGCAGTTTAAGGAGATATTCTATGGAAAATATTTTAGCAATGCTCATAGGATGATAAAGGCTGCTGAGTTTATTAATCTAAAACAAGAAGGTATGTTAGTGACTACATAAAGAAATTTGAAGAGTTATCCCGATTTGCTCCGCACATGGTGAGTACAAATGTGCTAAAAGTAAACTAGTTCCTCCAAGGCTTTAAGGCAGAAATTTATAGGGATGTTAAGATATCTACTCATAAAGATATGCCATATGTTGAGATTGCAGATAAAGCTCTTGAAGCTGAACTAAGAGTTATAAAAGCTCAAGAAATTTGCAGGAATTTAAATATGGCAAGGAGAAATACAACTTTTGGAAGAGGATCTCACCCAAGGGCTAGTGGAAACAAAAAAAATGGCAACAGAATCAAGGAGAAAGACAAGAGCCTAAAAATGCTAAGCTATAGGCCAGTAGACACAAGCAACTACTACTCAGAGGATCGTTTGTCCTAAATATGGGAAAACTCATCATGGAGAGTGTTTAATGGGTTCTAGTGCTTGCTTCATATGTGAAAAGTTTGGTCACTTTGCAAAAAATTGTCCAAACACTTTAGAGGAGTAAAAGAGAGTCCTAGCTCCTGTGTATACAATGACCAAAGAAGATGCCGAGGCGAACCCATTTGTTGTAGCAGGTGAGATTCTTATCTCTGGTATTCCTATTCATGCATTAATAGATTTAGGGGCTACACATTCATTTGCATCACCTGCATTTGTAAGGAAATTGGGCAAAATACTATAGTACTTGAATTTCAAATATTGTGTGACCATTCCATCAAGAGAAGCTTTATGTTCTGATCAAGTTCTTAAGGCATGTCCGATCCAAATAGCTGGTAAAGACTTGTGTATAGATTTGATAGTATTGGATATGCAAGATTTTGAAGTTATTTTGGATATAGATTGGTTATCTAAATACCATACTACTATTGATTGCTATAAGAAGATGGTAGTATTTCAGCCACCAAATATAGAGAAGTTCACTTCTGTTGGTACTAGTGGAAACTCGATGATTCCAATCATTTCCTCAATAAAAGCAAAGAAGTTACTAGATAAGGGATGCATAGGTTACTTGGCAAATATAATGGATATTAGAGAAGAGTTAAAAGTGAAGCCTGAGAAAGTACCAGTAGTTAATGAATTATTTCTTGATGTATTTCCTAATGATTTGTCTGGGTTACCACCTGATAGATAGATAAAGTTTGTTATTGACTTATTGCCTAGAACACTTCCTATCTCCAAGGCACTTTATCGAATGGCTCCAGCAGAATTAAAAGAATTAAAGGTACAGTTACAAGAGTTGTTAGACAAGGATTTTATTCGCCCAAGTTTTTCACCATGAGGTGCTCTAGTTTTGTTTATAAAGAAGAAAGATGGGACTATGAAACTTTACATTGATTATAGAGAGCTGAATAAGGTCACAATCAAAAATAAGTATCCCCTTCCCAGAATTGATGATTTCTTTGATTAGCTGCAAGAAGTTTCTATATTTTCAAAGATTGACTTAAGATCAGGATGCCACCAGTTAAAAGTTAAGGAGGAAGACATTCCAAAAACAGCTTTTAGAACGAGATACGGGTACTATGAGTTTTCAGTGATGCCCTTTGGATTAACTAATGCCCCAGCTGCTTTCATGGACATGATGAACAGAGTGTTCAAAGATTTCTTAGATAAATTTATTATAGTTTTCATCGGTCTGATTTACTCACGCTCAAGGGAGGAGCATATGGAACATTTGAGGACCATTTTGAGAATTCTTAGGGAAAAGCAGTTGTATGCTAAGTTTAAGAAGTGTGAATTCTGGTTAGAGAAAGTTATCTTCCTTGGTCATGTGGTTTCTAAAAATGGTATTTCTGTAGATCCAACGAAAGTTAAAGCTGTGAGTAATTGGCCAAGACCTACAAATGTTTTTGAGATTCATAGGTTCTTGGGATTAGCTGGTTATTGTAGACGTTTTGTTGAAGGGTTCTTGAAGCTCGCTTCTCCATTGACTTATTTAACAAGGAAAAATATGACGTTTCAATGGAACGAAAATTGTAAAAGGAGTTTTGAGGGATTGAAGCATCGTTTAGTAACAGCCTTTGTACTTTGATACCATCTGGATCAGGAGGATTTGTTGTTTACAGTGATAGCTCGAAGAATGGTCTAGGATGTGTTCTCATGCAAAATGGCAAAGTTATTGCTTATACCTCTAGGCAACTAAAGGAATATGAAAAGAAGTATCCTACTCATGATTTAGAGCTAGTAGCAGTTGTCTTTGCACTGAAAATTTAGAGACACTATCTTTATAAGGAGAAATATGAGATCTACCCAAATCACAAGAGTCTCAAGTACTTCTTTACCCAAAAGGAACTGAATATGAGACAAAGAAGATGGCTTGAACTAGTAAAAGATTATGACTGTTAGATAAACTATCGTCCAGCAAAAGCCAATGTGGTTGCTAATGCTCTAGGTAGGAAATCATTGGCTGCTATGACTATTGAGTATGTTGATATGAAGCATCTTTTAATAGATTTATATAAGCTAGAGTTGGAGATTATGCCTATAGGTTTAACAGAAAGATTGGCAGCTCTTACTCTATAACCAACAATTTTAGAGAGTATCAAACAAGGCCATAATATGGATCCCTATTTGATGAATTTAAAGAGTAAGATAGAATCCAGAAAAGAGGTGGCCTTCCAAATTTCTAGTGATGGTATAATCAAATATAGAAATAGACTGTGTGTATATGAAGGAATTATTAGAAATGAGATATTGATAAAAGCTTATACCACTCCCTACTCTGTGCATCCTGGTACTACCAAGATGTATAGAGACTTAAAGATGTATTACTGGTGGCCTGGTATGAAGAAAGACATTGTTGAGTTTGTAGAGCAGTGCCTCACATGCCAACAAGTCAAAGCTGAACATCAAAGACCTACTGGGAAATTAAAGCCTTTGAACATACCCCAATGGAGATGGGAAGAGATTGCTATGAATCTTGTTGTTGGACCTCCTAAGACAATTAAGGGATATGATCCTATTTGGGTGATTGTGGATAGATATACCAAATCAGCTCATTTCCTTCCAGTTAGAATAACGTATAACTTAGACCAGTTTGCTCGGTTATATGTTCAGGAGATTGTAAGATTACATAGTGTTCTAAAAGTTATCATTTCTGACCGAGATTCTAGATTTACTTTAAAATTTTGGAGGAGTGTTCAAGAGGCAATGGGTATAAAATTGGTATTTAGTACAGCTTTTCATCCTCAAACTGATGGCCAATCAGAGAGGACCATACAGACCCTTGAAGACATGCTCAGAGCTTATGTGTTAGATTTTCATGGATCTTGGAGTAAATACTTGCCACTTATAGAATTTCCTTACAATACAATTACCAAGCTTCCATTGAAATGTCCCCTTATGAAGCATTGTATAGAAGAAAGTGCAGATCTCCTATTCATTGGGATGAGATGGGGGAGAGAAAATTTTTGGGTCTAGAATTAATAAGAGAGACAAATGAGGCTGCAGAAAAGATCAGAAAAAGGATATTAGCTACTCAAAGTAGACAGAAACGTTATTCAGATCCTCAAAGAAGAAAACTAGAATTTAACGTCGGAGATGAAGTATTCTTGAAGGTTGCTTCCATGAAAGGAATCATGAGGTTTGGGAAGAAAGGAAAGCTCAGTCCTAGATATGTAGGTCCTTCTGAGATACTCGACAAAGTTAGAGATATTGCTCATAGACTCGCTTTGCCACCTTCATTGTCGAATGTACACAACGTATTTCATGTCTCTATGTTAAGAAGGTACATTTCAAATCCTTCACATGTTTTGAATTATGAGCAATTTGAGTTAAGTCAAGACATGAGTTACGAGGAACATCCAGAGAATATTTTGGATACAAAAGAAAAGGAACTTAGAAACAAAAAAATCCCTTTGGTCAAAGTACTATGGAAGAACCATGAAGTGGAAAAGGCCACATGAGAAAGACAAGAAGAGAAGAAAATTAAGTATCCACACTTATTTGGGTAAGCGAATTTTGAGGACGAAATTTTATAAGGAGAGGAGAATTGTGGTACCCAAGATTCTCACATGCATAGTAAACCAATAATAAACATGTTTTAATTGCATATTAGGCATCTAAAAGTCATTAATACCACTCTCATAGTAACATGCTCATTCATTATCTTATGTGCATTTATATAGATGTTGTTACACTAATACTTGTCGAAGTATCCCAATATAGTGTAAAGGTTCAATACCCTCAGAAAGCGAGCTGGGTGTGCTCAATGGACGAAGAATATATTTATGAAAGCAGTACTATGTGCACGTGCATTAAGATCATACTTATTGATAACTTGGTCAAATAGTAGTTTTTCGGTAAAATACAATTTTTACACATTTCGGAGCCGAATTCACTGTTTGTTTAACACGTCAAATAGCTTATGTCTAGGATTCATTTATAGCATTTTATTTGTCGGCCCCAGGTAAGCACAAGGTGGCATTCACGACACTGATTTGTGTTTATTTCACTATGCTAGCTTAGATTCAGCTTAATCGCGTAATATCATTTTTGTGCTTTCTAATTAGAGTCTAATTGATTTATTTTTATGTTTAATGATTGGTTATGGGGCTAGGTTTCACCATATTACAATAAGATCGGCCATATGTGATCATAAGTCAAAGTATGACTAGTTTTCATTTTCTAAGCTAGGATTTACCAACTTTGGCTACACTTGGATGTATAGGAGTGACCAGTAACATGGTGACTATGCTAAAGATGTTTTAAAGCTTGACACATAGAAAGTAAAGTGTAAAATATCCAAAATACTCCTAAGAATTTAAGTTATGCCTTTTCTTAGTCATTAAATGATGATTTTGGTCCAAATCTGGTCATTTGCTTTCCCTTTCTCTCCAGCCATGACTGGAAACTCTCTAATTCATTTTTAGACTTCTCTCAACTTCCCTCAACTATTTCCAAGAGTTTCCAAGTGATAGAACTCAAGTTGGAGCTCTAAAATGCAAGATAGAACAAAACTAGTCAAGGTAATTCTACTTGTTCTTCTTTCTATGTCTTTCCCTATAATTTTAATTCCCTACTTGTTCCCACTTAAATAATGAATTCCTCACGTCTTCTTAAGTCCAAAAATCTATTTCTAAGCCTTGGGAATTGGCTTGGTAGAGATAGAAGGCAAGAAGTCTAGCAAAGACTCAAACTAGTCAAAGTAAGGTTTAAGTGGGATTTTGAATTTACGGTGAATTTCTTTTGTTTCAGCTCTTAAAACTAAGCTATTATTTGATGAATAATAATCCTAGGAACCCTTATATATTTCTGGAAACATAAAATTTAAGTGGAGGATTAAATTTAGACCTAAAGCTCCAAAGTTTGTTATTTATAGATTTAAGTATTTTCATGTGTAGTAGAGTAAGTTTTCTATGTTTGTAATCTGATTTCTTAATCTTGAACTGCATATTTTATTGATCCTGTTGTTTATTACACTCATTTGGTGGCTAGTTGTTATGAAAAATAAGTATAAAAGTGATCTTAAACTTTGTCCAAATCAAAAGGAATTCAAGTGTACTTAGGTTATACTGAATGATCCCTTTTCATGTGTATATATGGTAATTGGATTGTTAATTATTATTGCAGCTTTAAAACCGTGATTTTAATCATGTGAGAATATCCTAAAAATAAGGGAGGTGCTGTCTAAATATTTTTAAAATTAAATGGCACCATTAAGAGGCAGTTAGACTAGTTTTCACAAAATTATGTACTATTTTAGATTATTTTATGCCATTTCAATACTAGTTATTGGCTGCTAAGTGCCTTAAGTGATTTGGACACTTTTGAGTCATATTAAGATCAAGTTTCCTAATTTGGTGATAGTTCTGATTTCGGTTTTGTCCAAGTATCTTGGTGTATTCCTTTAGTAAAATATGCATCTTAAGTAATATAATTTATGACAAGTGATTAGCACACCAATCTCTAGAGGATATTGACCCTTTCCACAATCTATTTCTGTTTAGGACACAAGGTAAGTAAAGACTTACAACTACATCACAAGAACTACATGGAATATGTCATTATGTGAAACTTACTTATTCTTGAAAGTTATGAAATGGCATGTGCATGGCACGTCTCGCATGCAAATTGAGAATTTTATTACAAGATATTTGAAAGTGAGTACCATTGTACCAATTTTATAAGATAAGTTTTAAGTACAATTGCTGGTCTACCGGAGCTGGGTAGGTATGTCTGTTGATGCGGACTCTCCGATTGAAGCGGGACTTGCAAATCTTATGATGTATTTCGTTGAAGCGGGACAATATTAGTGCGGTGTGGGATGCCCCTTTGATGAGGGAAGGAGTATTCAAAAACCTCACACGACAATCGCACTTTATTTTTACTCTTGGCCGGTGTTTTCGCCTAATGTTATCACGGCCTATCAACTTACGGGACTAGCAATGTACTAAGTGTAATACCCCCTAGCTATACTACATATAAATACGCTCACCTATACGTAGGAAAGCTAAATAGTGCTAACTTACTTTTATTAACCCTGGAAAAAGAAAAAGGAAAGTATATGAAAAATTAAAACTTTTCTGTTTGGTTTCGAAAATACTTGTGATACTACTATTTTACATCGCAGGAATATACACTATGTACAATATAAAACATAGTTCTAATACAGTTCACAACTCCCACAGGATCAATATATACATATATGTAATAAGAATATATACAAGGTTCTCAAAAAGTCTTTCTTCACTTCAAAATTGGTATATGAATAGCATTGGAGTGGAAACAGTTCAGCCAATACTATTCCTGGTTCCGATCATCTACATCACAAGAACTAAATAAGCAATGGCTCAGTAAATGGAAATCCATGTATGCTTATGAATAATTTGTGCATAAAATTTATTAATCTTTATACCCTTAATTTCCTTAGAAAACATTAATATTTAAATTATATTTGGGCCCCCTTCTTTGTATAGTTCCTAACTCAGTGACATAGCAGGTATCCTCTTAATAAATATCATTTGAGGCTTACCCTGTCTTAAAATTAACCTCAAGAGATTTGACCTCCCTCTTGTTTTGGCTCACCCTGTCTTGGACTGAACCTTAAGAAATTTCACCACATTTACCTACTAGATCAGCAAGATAAGAACCATATCCTTCTTCAAAATAAATAACGTTTAGGATATAGACTCTTAATTAAAATTATAACCTGTAAATAATTATTTTGTGCATGCAATATGACATGCTGAATGAAAATGATATGAACAAGTTTCAAATATATAAATCTCAATGTCACAGATGCACCACCTTTAATATATACAATTATATACATAGGTTCCTGTGATGCTAAAGTGAAATTTCCACTTACCTCAAGTCTGAAAATGGATAAGAAAGTGGAAGATAGATTTTCTCTCCACAGAGCTTTATGTGCTTAGCTTCCTCTTGCATTCAATTCTATTTAATTCCAGTATCAATGAAAGTTCATAAAATCAAATAATATTACTATGAACTTTTACTATCAACAAATCTCATTATTTTATAATCAGATTTATGACTAAATTTCTAAGCATATAAAATATATAAAAGAACCCGTGTATATACTAACAAAGAAGCTGAAAATAGTAGTACTTTAACAGACTATATAAAAACGTCTTATTCTAAAGTCAGTTCATAAATCAAGGTGTTCATGTACAAATATATATAAAGACTTTCCCATAAAGTGACAACCACTATTGTCCAAGGCATGAAGAATATAATCATTAATTAATTAATTAATTAAACCTTACACTCCATCTCTCATATCCCACGTATGGAAACAATAACAAATAACAATACTAAGGGATCAATGTAATATTCGACACTAGCTTTTAGTTCTTATTCCACTCAATAAATATGCATATATATAATCATGTATCTTTGGGCATATAATCAGTAACTTTAATTTAAAGAGCATCCACTTCAATTTACTCATTTAATAGATACCTTTATAAAATGAAGAGTTATCCCATAAATTCTAAATTTTATCAATCATTGACATACAAATAAACATAAAGTAGTCCATACACGTATATAACTATTACTAAAAAACTCTTAATTTTAACTCACCTTTGTAGAAAACTTGTACTCAGCGATAATTAAACAAGGGAACTATGTAGTTTCAGTGGGGTAGAGATGGTAGCTACAAGAAACTTTCTATTAACTATGAGAAAGGAGAGATGACAGCTATTATCGGTGGTGGAGAACGAACATATATGAACTGCTGGGTGTTTCCCAAGAAATCAAGATTACGAGAAGGTGTATGTCGGTTAAACTCCAAAGTGAATTCATAAAGAAAATTTAGTGGACAAACTTTATATAAGAATAATATATTAATTTATACATACAGCTAGAGAGACATGTCAAAATGAATAACATTTGATACACCTTCAAGCACGTGCCATTAATAATAAATTCAATCAATATAAATATAAATATGTGTGAACACAAAACTAACACTAATAAGCCAATAAAACCTTAATAAACGAACATTCACATATATGATAAATTCTTCTTTTTTTTTTCCCCTTCATAAGCACATCCATTTCCGCTTGGATCTGAAATCGACCTTCCACTACACCAACAACTAGAACTTATAGTTAATTAATTAGAAATTCTAATTTGTCTTAACAAGCACTTAATTTAGCATTTAAATTTAATTTTAATTATGAATATATGAAAATAAGATGCAAAAATGTTTATCATTGACAAGATGCATTAGTGAGAATTTTGGGTACTACACTAAGGGGCCCAACTATGAATATTTTTTTTAAGAAAATGCATGGACTGAAATGTTTAAGAAAGAAAAGTGTATAGTGGGAACTTTATGAGATTTTAATCATACATGAGCATGTATAGTTTTTACTTACTAAGCTTTAGCTCATTTTAGTCTTGTGATGCAGATGAGGAGGCACATTTTGGTATTGACTAGCTAGTTGCTTGGCTTACCTTTTGTCGTCATGATCATACAGATGTGGACGAGCTTGACCTGTAGGCGATATTTTTATTTTAAGATATTTTAGTGTAATATAAATACTACTGCTGATGGCAAAATAAACTGGTGAAAGTCTCTTTTGAATGTACATTTTGTAAAGACACTTTTAACAAGAAATGCCATGCAGTTGCTTTTGTTTAAAGGTTTTTTAAAGTTCAAATTTGCCCCTTTTTTTTTTATAAAACTGAAGATATGGATTAAGAAAGAATAATACTTCATAGTTTGATTGTATATGACAATATGATTAAACTAAGGGGTGTTATAATAAGTTAATTTCAAATTATAATAGAATTTATTAGCCCAAGATTGATTACCCAAGAGGGGGGTGAAATGGGTTTTAAAATTGTATAAGAAACTTTTAGACTATGCAAAATTATAGACTACTATTTTAAAACTCTGAGACTAAATGAACAATAATACCAGATATATAATAATAATACAAAGTCAACTAAGCACAATAAATATCAAACAAACAATCAAATAGTTTGCAATAAACTAAAGAATATAGGGATAGAGAAAATGTAAACTCGGTTTTTACGAGGTTCGATAAACATGATGATTTACCTATGTTCCCGTCTCTTAGTAAGTTGCTTTGAGTTTTTACACTTGGTAGATATGTTTATCTACTAATTTCAGTTACTGTACTAAAATGTACTGGGTATATAATTTTTTGTACTTGGTATATAAAATTTTACACTTAGTATATAAATATATATATCGGACATTTTGCTATAATATTTGACAAAGGAATATTTACTTGAATTAGGCTCAAATTTTAGCTGTATTTCTATAAGCCCCTACAAATGGAGTGAATTATTCTTAGGCTACAATAGTCTTGACTCCGGCTCTATCTCGCCTAGCCACGGATTGTTTTGACTCCGGTGATAACCTGACCTACACAGATTGTTCAGACAATGGTGCCAATCTCACAAACTCATAGGTTATTTAGACTCCAGTGACAACCTCACCTAAATTAGGTTGTTTAGACTCCGGCGGCAACCTCACTTATGCACTAATATTTTATGACTTCGGTGCCAACTTCACCTCACACTCAATAATTTTTCAATAATTAAGAGTGAACATACTTATAAACTCTCCTCTCAAAAGTAATAAATATAATTTTGGCTGAGGAGATTTGAGAACAATGCACAATAGATGCTTTAAGAATGGCTCAATATGATTCAAAAGTTAATTCAATGTAAGAATAGACTTTTGTACTTTGAAAGTAGTTAGATAATAATTTAGGTTCATGCAAAGTCTTTTTCAAGCCTTAGAATAGTTTCTATTTATAAGCTTGAGTAAAAACTAGCCGTTTATAACCATTAGACACAGTTTCTACCATTTTCGATAGACCGAAAGTATTTTTTTGGTCCGGTAGACTGAAAATACTAGTCGTTGGTATACTTTTACAACGGTCATATTTTAACTGATATATTTTTCTCGTTTCCATTTTCGGTAGACCGAAAACCTTGCTTATTTTGGCTATTTCAGCATTTGGCTATTTTTAAGATTTTGACAGCTTTGGGCATTTTTCAAAAACTAACTTCTAAATTTATTTTAAATACTTTAAAAATATTGAAATTGTAACGCCCCCTAGCTTAACCATATTGTCATATACAGTCAAACTAGGAAGTATTACTCTTTCTTAAACCATATCTTTAGTTTTATAAAAAGGTGGGCAAATATGAACTTTTCCAAAACTTTTAGACAAAACTACTGCGAGGCATTACTTGCTGAAAGTCTCTTTACAAAATGTACAACCAAAGGTCTTTATCAGTTTATCTTGCCATCAACAGTTATATTTACAACACACAAAATATCAAAATACAAAGAAAACATCGTCCACAGGTCAAGCTCGTCTACATCTGTATGATCATGGCGACGAGAAAGCGTACTAGCCAACCAGCAACTCTATACATCAAAAACCTCCTCACCTGTATCACAGGATCTAAATGAGCTAATGCTCAGTAAGTAAAGATCATGCATGCTCGTGAATGTGTTTCATGTATAAACTTTATTGAAATTTCCATTGTACTCTTTCTTTCATAACTTTTCATTTTGATGCACTTTTCTTAGAAAACATTTCTTTATAGGGCCCTTGAGTACACTACAAAGTCGCGGCAGTCGGTAGGCCGTGCCCACCTGTGCGGGAAGGAAACACATGGCCAATGTGAACTATACCTGCCTAACGCAGACCGCTAGGTAATGCACCAAATAAATCTCATAGTACAATGCTCAGTTCCGGTAGTCGGTAAGCCGTGCTCACCTATGCGGGAAGGATGCAAGTGCAAACCATACTTACCCAACGCAGATAGACTAAATACTGTACTTAAAACATATCTCATAAAATTAGTACAATGGTACTACTTTAAATCCAATGTGTGGAAAACTTCATTTCTTTGAAAATCATGCTTAAATGATCATGTCATGCTTATGTCTTTCATGAACAAAACAATAACCATATAAATAACATATACTTGAAATAATACACATAAGCATGTAGGAAAATATCTTGTATCTACTAATGTTCT
>JXTC01000067.1:1053220-1072520 GCA_002914845.1 Trema orientale
TGTCTGGAGAGGAAGGGAAAGAAAATAACCAGATTTGGTCAAAAATATCAATACTTAATGGCTAAGAAAAGGCATTACTTAATTTCTAAAGGGTATTTTGGGTATCTCACTCATTAATTTCCATGCGTCAAGCTCTAAAACACTCTTAGCATAGTCACCACGTTGCTGGACAATCCTATGAACCCAAGTCTAGACAAAGTTGGTGAATCCTAGCTTAGAAAGTGAAATCTAGTCATACTTTGACTTATGATCCTATATGGCCAATCTTATTGTAATTTAGTGGAACCTAGCCCTATAACCAATCATTAAACATAAAAATAAGTCAATTAGACTCTAATCAATAATTTAAATAAAGTATCAATGCCTAATTATTAGAGTGCACAAAATTAACCTTACGCGATTAAGCTGAATCTAAGCTAGCTTAGTGTAACTAATCACCAATTTAATACAGTGACTGCCACCTCGTGCTTACATGGGGCCGACAAATAAAATGCTATAAATGAGTCCTAAACGTTAAATTAAATCTATTTGACGTGTTAAACATATAGTAAATTTCGTCTTGAAAAATGTGAAAAGTGCATTTTACCGAAAAACTACTATTTAACCTAGTTATCAACAACTTGATTTTAATGCATGTACATATAGTATTACTATTCATAAATGTATTCTTTGTTCCTTTCACACACCAAGCTCTCTCTCTGAGGGTACTGATTTTAAACTTGATTCTCTCTCTCGTGCTTACCTTGGGCCGACAAATAAAATGCTATAAATGAGTCCTAAACGTTAAATTAAATCTATTTGACGTGTTAAACATATAGTAAATTTGGTCTTGAAAAATGTGAAAAGTGCATTTTACCGAAAAACTACTATTTAACCTAGTTATCAACAAACTTGATTTTAATGCATGTACATATACTATTACTATTCATAAATGTATTCTTTGTTCCTTTCACACACCAAGCTCTCTCTCTGAGGTTACTGAGCCTTTACACTGCATGGGAGTACTTTGACAAACATTAGTACAATAATACGTATCAAAAGCAATAAACACTAAAGAATGAGCTATTTAATGTAAAGTTGATTCTAGTCACTTGATATGTCTATTATGTAGTATGAACATGTTTATTATTGGCTTATTTATGCATGTGAGAATCTTGGGCATCACAGAAATCAATTTGAAAAGAATATTTTGGCTATTGTAAACTTGTTTTAGTTTTACAAAGATATTTAATAATAATTTAAAAAGTGTTCATATCAAAACATATTCTAGTTTGCAAATAGAAAATCTCTTTTTAGCCTATGTCAAATAATCATGATTTTAAATATATTTGTAACTTATTTAAACTTAAGAAATCATATTTTAAAGAATATTTTGCCCATTCAAAATCATTATTTTCTATTTTCAAAATTCTATAATGAAATAATCATTTTAAGCTTAAGATAATTTGAAACCTCTTTTGAAATCATGAGCCAATGCAAAGAGAATTTATGTGTATTGAACTAAATCAAATAGAAGACTAAATATGAAATATACCCTATCTAAACATGGTCTTATATCTTGATTGTCCATTTTCAAGTCTGATTCTAATAAGTCCAATATGTATCCATCTTTAAGCTTGATACCTTGATTAACTTAAGTTAGAACTTTTAAAGCTATTTCACTACACACTCAAGTTAAATTATTAGTAGTAATTCAAATGTTTGTTATCTTCAAAATAAGTGTGAGTAAGATTAAAATCTTAATTTCTCAACAATCTCCTCCTTTTTGATGATGACAAATATTGATTTATGAGATAAAAGAAAATATATAATAAGAATATGAAAATGTGAAATTTGACAAGTTCACCTTTATTTCTTACCATATTTTAAGCTCCGCCTCAAAATATGCTTGAAAAAATAAAAGGGACTTGCTCCCTCTTTTAACTCAATTAAGCATCATAAGCATATTATGAGAAAATTAAAAATGTATGCTAAACAAAATTCTCTCCCTGAAAATATGCACACTCATAAATAAATCTTTTTCTTTTTCTCTTCTTATTCATAAATCATCATTATTCTCCCCTTTTTGACATCATTAAAAAGATAAAATTTTAAGGTAGATATCTTATAAGACTAATCTATCCCTTTCAAATATGATTTTCCCCACATCAATTCACTATATTACTCTCTCCATTCGAATTCATGACAAAAGTATAGGAAAAAGCAATACACAAATAATTTTCTCCTAATGTGAAAAATACTATTACAAGTTAAGCAATAAGGAGATAATGAGGAATCTAGAATTGAACAATCTTCAAAATAATAATAATAATATCAAACAAAAGATTAAATAATAGTATGATGCCAAAGTCAAAACAAGAGCATTCTTATTAAGTTTTGGCAAAACTTCTTCTATTAATAATAAGTATGGCAATTATAGCGTTTTCAAAGTAGAGAAGTTTCATCAAATCAAGATCATGATACTTCACTTGTTGAAAACATATTTCTCCAAGTATAATCATCATAAAGCACTGGAGAAATCTAAATTATTTAAACACATTAGTGAAATAATTTCTCTTTCTTTATTTCTAACTATAAAGAGCATATCACAATTTATAGAAAATAATAATGACTAATTTAGTACAAGCAAATCTCTCTCAATATATAAATCTTGATTAAAATGTCAATAATTAAAGTAAGAAAAGATCAATTTTATGAGAGATATCAATTTTGGATACCAATTATTTTTAAAAAAATTTACTAATGTTTTAAATCAATGCACTTTCTTTTTCTCCTTTTGATATTATCAAAAAGTTGTATAAACATGAAGGATAAGATTGATACCAATTAACAAATTTAAAGTAAAAACATGAATAAGCAACTAATAAAAAGTATCCAATCCAAACATGACATATTATCCAAGTTTAAACGACCATAAGAAATAGATGTTCATAAAAGATAAAGCATAACAAAGCATGTCTGGAAAGCTAAGGAGAACCTTGTATGTGATATTCATCAAAAATTTGTTCTTATAAAGTTATAGGATAAAAAATCATTTGCAAATATTCAAAATGACAAAGTTACAAAATATAAACATTGAATTCAAATAACATGTCATTTTAATTTCAAATATATCACTAATATTAAAATAATTCAATCAATTATGCATGGTATTTGTCATGTAAAACCTATCAAGCATTTTCACAAACATAAGAGTTTAAGCAATATGGATTGTGCAAGCAATTTGAATCATATATGAGTAATTAATATGCAAATCAAATTTAAGCTCATAATTATTCGAATAAAAACAGAAGAAATAAGAGAGAATGATTTAAAAACTGCAGACATTGCTTAAATACATTACCTACTGCATATTTTCGGTAGACCAAAAATAGCTTTTCGGTCTCCCAAAAATGGCAGAGAAACTGGGCTTTCCAGGGCAGCGTTTCGGTAGAACGAAACATTTTCGGTCTGTCAAAAACTCTGTTTCGGCGATTTTTCGAAAAATTTGTTTGAAAATGAGATCAACGGTTAATACATCAACTAACACAAAGAAAAATCATCAACATAAAGAATATGAAATGCAAAACAAATAATATGTAAACAAAATAACTAAAAACAGTTCAACATAATCAACCATACCAAGTTTTCTATACCCCAATTAATAAACATTTTCTTTTAAAATAAAAAAAAATTTATTTTGACTTGAAAATATTTTAACAATGATAAAATAATTTTTTTTTTTTAAAGATATAATCTCATATGTTCAAATTTTCAAATTGAGCATTTGAAAGAGTAAAAAAAAAAACTTAATAACTTAATCACATAATTGATAAATATTAAGCAAATTATATTTCTAGCATGACATTTTCAAATATAGGCAAAGAATTATTACCGATATTACATATACCAGTGATCTTACTTTTTGTATTGTCTCCAAAAATGAAATATCCACCATTATTTCTTTGTAAAACTTGAGAGCTTGGTGAAGTCATTAGTTTTGTTCTTGGAGCACCACTTTCTTGCTTGTACCTACAATAAAGATTCAAATTTGGATATTTAGTACCCACTATTATTTGATACTAAAATGTATAGCTTTTTTAATGGAGCAAGAAAAGCTTGTATGTCCATCTTGGTTGCAATAAATACATGCATATTTTGAGTTACTAATAGATGTTGCTTTGATAAAATAAGTTTTGAAATACTTTTATTTTATAAAAAGCTTGTATCCTACACCCTCTTTGTCAAAAACACATCTTTGTTTGCCTAGCATTAAATCAAAATTCTTCTTTCCATTGGTGAAAGTGTAGACAATTTTAGTCAAGTAGGAAATTTTGTCATTCAAGGAAACATTTTCATTTAATAAAATAGCACATTTACTAAAAAGTAATTTTGCTTCCTTTTCTTTTGCACGCTCTTCAACTATTTTTGGCAAACGAAGAATTTTCTTTTTGAGAGTACTATTTTTTAAAATGAGTTTTTTATAATATTACATCCTTCGATTTCACACACATACATAAGGATATTTGTATAATTATTTAGTGGAAACAGGAGACACTAATCGACTTAGAACTGATAAAATAGTGAAAATTTAAAGCTTTTTAAACTTTCTGGAAGAAAAAAGGAAATTCTACTCATAATTATATATAGTCTAACTTATACGTATATATATACTCACAACATGGGCCTCTCATAAAAATATAAATAATGTACACATACTCAAAACAGGTACAAAATTCTCAGTTAGAAAACCACAGCGTCAAAATGCTCTTATACACAAGCTATGGTTAGAAAGTCAGCTCCTCATCTAACTCATATAGCATCACTACCCTCTGCAATGTAATAATGTTTGTGAGTATGAAATTCAGTAAGTAATGTATGCAGATGTAGAGTGCATATGACAGATAACTAATAATCATATAATTGGGCTTCCTGTGTACATTGTATTGCCTGACAAGACCATGAATCGCAAACTGAGCCACTCAGATGACTAATAACTAAGAACTAATCATAAGCTGTCGTATGGAGGTCTCGAATCCCAAATATATCTCAAATCCCTCTGTGTATTGCACAGGATCTCCCCACACCACTATCAGAATGCTCCCGAAGGAACTAAATAATATCCCCGAAGGAACCAAATAATGTTTCCGAAGTAACTAGATAATTGGGCACTAGCCTGCCACACCCTATTCACCAATACTTATCAGGCAATATAAATACACCATATGTTCGTACCTCATATATGTCAAAATAACAGATTCAGATGTTTATGCTTCAGGCATAATAGAATAACAGATACAAATTTTCATATAAACCAAAGAGGACACAAGTTCACAGAAATAATTAATTTATTACATTACAAGTGTAATGTTACTTACCTTATTTTTGAGCTTTTAAATTTCTGCTTGTGAAATGCTGGTAGCTCAATGTACAAAGTATATGTGTCTAAAAATTTCCAGTCACAAAATCTTTTCCTAAAAAAATAACAATTGAGCGTACTAGTCGAATTGACTCGCTTAAGATGACTAACAAAAAAATAAATAAATCACAAACCAAGGTGTCTAATAAAGAAAACTTACCCTTTTGAAATCTCGTATAAGGCCAAAAAAGTATATATATAATTTAATTCTAGTATAAAGCATTAAATGTCAAAGTATCATGTCATTACTAAAGGTGTTCAAAAATTTCTAATGTATAAGTATAACCTCTGTAAACGATAATATATTTAACCATTAGCAAAACAACAAAAACGGGAATAATCTATCACAAATAATAAGAACATAATCAATAAAGAAATAGATCCGTACTTAGCTATTTCCAATTAGGGAAAAGAACACAAAAGATGCAAAACTTAATCAAATAGACACGTATATATATTTATTATGGAATTAAGTTACTACAACTATCTCAATATCACTAATTAAACTTTTTGAAAGCAAAACAAAATATACCACAATCAAAAAGTATCTACAGGTTCTTGAAGGTAAGAGATCATATAAGTAAAATGGTATATATAATCTTTTGACAAGTATGGGTAAGATTCTCAAAATAATGAGTAAAGGAACAGAGGCAAACCTTGATAAACAAAAAGGTCAAGTATTTCCACTAATTGCTGCTTGGTAAAGAAATGAAGAGGTCCCTATTATTACAAAGCAATTGGAGTACTAAGTACTCCCAAAAGGTGTCGACATACAAGGTCGGTTCCAGTCCCATCTTTTATCCTTTTTTTTTAATTTATATAATAGAAATTTAAAGTATAATTAATAAAATGCTACAAAATAGTCTAAAAAATACACTTATTATTAAATAAGTCTAATGAACAAATATTGAAAATAATTCCGTGTCTAGAACAATTATTAATAAAAGAAAATTATTTCAAATTTATAACCAGACTTTCAAATAAAAATTATACAATTCATTTAAATCAAGTACTTTCTAATTAAATAACATGTAAGATAATCATATTTGAAACACAAACTTAATACGCATCAAATTTGTACCAATGAGCTTTTTCTAAGTATTTCACTGCAAAATTTTACTTAGTAAAAGACAGTTAGTATTTACAAGAAAATTATAATATAAATATTCAAGATTCTCAATTCAGTTTCTAAGAAACAATTTATGCTCAACTAAGAATGCACATATAACTTTAATATAAATGATGTAGAGTCATGTTATTATTGACTATTCTCTTTTTTTTTTTTTTTTGTGAGGAGCTGGGTGTCATACGAAATTTAAGATATCACAATCTTCCCTTCCTAATAAAAAATTTCGTCCTCGAAATTTTCTTACCGAATAACTCTAGATGTTGATTTCTCATTTCATCTTCTGGTTCCCATATAGCCTCCTCAATAGAATGGTTTTGCCACAGAACTTTCACTAAAGGAATCTTTTTGTTTCTCAATTATTTCTCCTTTCTATCTAAAGTCTGAATGGGGCATTCCTCATAGGTTAGCTTTGGATCTAGTTCAAGTGGCTCCTGGCTAAGAACATGAGATGGGTCCGATACACACTTCTTTAACATAGAAACGTAGAAAACGTTGTGCACACTTAATAATTCTAGAGGCAATGCAAGCCTTGAAATCTCATTACACCCTTCATAGGGGCAACCTTAAGAAATACCATATCACCAACAAAAAAATGTAAAGGTTGGCGTTCTTGATCTGCATAAAAATTCTACCTACTTTGAGCTGCTATCATGCATTCTCTGATCTTCTCAACTACCTCAGCTATATCTCTAACAATATCAGGACCCAAATAATGTCGCTCTCCAACCTCATCTCAGTGAACTGGAAATCTGCACTTTCTATCATACAACATCTCATATGGTGCAATACCAATCGTAGCTTGAAAGCTATTATTATATGAGAATTCAATCAGTGGCAAATAGTGATTCCACGATCTTTTTGGAAGTCCATGACACAAGCTCTAAGCATGTATTCTAAGATCTGAATAGTCCTATCAGGCTGACCATCTGTCTGAGGATGGAATACAGTACAAAATTTTAATTTAGTTCCTAGAGCTCGTTGTACACTCTCCCAGAATTTTAGAGTAAATCTGACATCTCTATCTGAGATTATGAAAACTGGAATTCCATGAAGTCTAACAATCTCCTTAATGTACAATGTAGCAAGTTTGTCCATGGAATGTGTCATAGAAATTGGAATAAAATGAGCCACCTTAGTATGTCTGTCAACTATAACCCGAACAGTATCCTGACGAGATATTGTCTTTGGTAACCCAACTACAAAATCCATAGCGATTTCCTCCCATTTCCACTCAGGTAACTGAAGTGGTTGCAGCTCTCTTGCACGTCTCTTATGCTTAGCCTTAATCTGCTGACATGTTAAGTAGCATTCCATAAACTTGAAATGTCCTTTTTCATTCCTGCCCACCAATAAAGACTCTTCAAATCATTGTACATTTTAGTAGTACCTGGATGGACTGAATTATGAGTATTGTGTGATTCTACAAGAATTTCTTCCTTGATATTTCTATCATCTGGTACGCATAGTCTACCTTGAAATCTGATAATTCCTTTAGTAGATATGCTGAAATATGACTTTTTCCCTGACTCTACTATCTCTTTGTATCTTATTAATTCAGGATCTTCTTTTTGGCTTTGCTTAATTCTGTCTAATAAAGTAGATTGGAGAGTCATGGCAAATAATTTTTCAGTGATTAATTCAATACCTGATCTACATAAATCTTCATGTAGAGGTTTCTCTAACTCTTGTAAAACTGCCAAACTACCAGATGACTTTTTATTGAGTGCATCTGCAACAACATTGGCTTTTCCAGGATGATAATTGATGTCACAATCATAATCTTTTACTAATTCTAACCAACGTGGTTGTCTTATATTTAACGCTTTCTGAGTGAACAGATACTTCAAAATTTTATGATTAGTAAAGATTTCACAATGTACTCTATAGAGATAATACCACCAGATCTTTAATGCAAATACCACTGCTACCAGTTCTAAATTATGAGTAGGATAGTTGCCCTCATAATCTTTTAGCTATCTTGAAGCATAAGTAATAACCTTTCCATTTTGAATGATGAAGCATCCTAGACCTTGTTTCGAAGCATCACTATAAATAAAAAACCCCCTCTGTACCTAAAGGTATAGTCAGAACTGGTGCTGAAATTAATCTCTGCTTCAATTCTTGAAAACTCTTTTCACAATCCTCAATCCATATAAATTTGTTACCCTTCTTGGTTAACTGTGTAAGTGGCATAGCTATCTTAGAGAATCCCTCAATAAACCTTCTATAATAACTGGCCAAACCCAGAAAACTTCTGACCTCTGTAACATTAGTAGGTCTAAACTAATTATTAACTGCTTCAACCTTAGTAGGGTCAACAGAAATCTCATCTTGAGAAACAACATGACCAAGGAACGATACTTTTTTTAACCGAAATTCAAATTTTTTGAATTTAGCATACTACTATTTCTCTTTCAGTATTTGTAGAGTGATTCTCAAATGTTCCTTATGCTCTTCTCTGCATCGTGAGTACACTAAAATGTTATCAATGAACACAATAATGAACTTGTCTAAGAATTCCTTGAATACTCTTTTCATTAAATCCATAAATGCTGCTGGAGCATTGGTTAGAGCAAACGGCATTACTAGAAACTCATAATGACCATACCGAGTTCTAAAAGCAGTCTTCAGAATATCTTCCTCCTTGACTCTCAACTAATGGTAGTCATATCTCAAATCAATTTTTGAAAACACAGAAGCACCCTGTAGCTGATCAAATAAATCATCGATGCGAGGTAAGGGATACTTATTTTTAATAGTCACTTTGTTAATCTCTCTATAGTCAATACACAATCTCATAGTGCCGTCTTTCTTTTTCACAAATAAAATTGGCGCACTCCATGGTGAAAAGCTAGGATTTAAAAATCCTTTGTCTAGCAATTCTTGTAACTGAGTCTTTAGCTCTTTTAATTCCACATGGGCCATCCTATAGGGTGTCTTAGAAATAGGTGCAGTACTTTGATGAGAACATGGCACGCATGAAAACATGGAATGCGGATTCAATTCAAGTTCCAATTAGACCGGTTACAAGAGTTCGAGCTAAAAGGTTCAAGGAGTCTTTCAATGGGCTGATTCAAAGCATTTGGACTGAAATAAATTCTTGGAGGCCCAAGGATGATGTTATATATGGTCCACAAGGTTGGATGATATTATATATGGTCCACAAGGTTGGATTTCCATTATTCAAGCCTTGGAATATTCTAGAAAAGGCTCTCTAAGGGGGACAGCTCAAAGGATGCGTGAATTAAGCATAGTTTCCTGATTTGGGTAACTTACTCAATTTTGACTCATCAAGAAGAATGGTTGTTAGTAATTAAATAAATTATCTTTCTTATTTATTTATTAAGTTTTATTATTGAGTAACAAGGCTTGCATGCCTATTAAAGATACTTTCCTTTTTTTATTGTGAGATAGGTGCGTTTTAGGGTAACTATAGGAAATCAATTTTCAGAATTGAATTAGGTTATTTTAGTTTCCTTTTCTTGTTTTGGGAAGCTTCTTAGGGGTTTTAGAGCAGCCAATTTTCGTGGCTTTGCCTATATATAATGTATACATTTCATTCATTAATAGAAGATTACAATTCATCAAAAATTGAGAGCAATTTCTCTTTGGTTCTTTGAGAACTTATTCGAACTTATCAGATTTCTCTGTGGCGTTCATCCCCTGACTTATCAATCGAGTTTTCCATCCTTGATTGTGGCGTCTTCCCTTATACCAAGGTTCACATCTCTTTATAGGTGTTGGGTCGAGGTTTTCCATCCGAATCTAATTGTAGAACGGTCCTAGGCATCATCCTTGTTTCGGGTTTCGTCACAAGTTGGCGAGGTTCGTATCATACTTGGTACCAAATCAATAGCAAAATCAATCTCTCTTACAGGTGACAAACCTGGTAAATCCTCTTAAAACACTTCCAGGAAATCTTGCACAACTGGCACATCTTCTGGGCTCAACTTCTACTCAATAGATGTATCAAAAACACTAGCCAAACATCTTGTACCAACTTTTTCTAATAATTTCTGAGCTTTCATAGCTGAAATCAAAGGAAATTTAGTTTTATATTGAGTACCCATAAGTACGAACTGATCAGAATTAGGAGGATAAAATGTCACCATTTTCCTCTTACAGTCAATCTTAGCAAAATAATTTGACAGCCAATCTGTACCCAAAATAATTTCATAGTCATCCATATCAAGTACGATCAAGTCTACAAATAACTCTCTATCATCCACCATAACAAGACAAGCTCTCAAAATTTTGTCTGAATACATAACCTCTCTAGAAGGAAGTGTAGTGCCAAATGGAGTACTCATTTGATCTGTAGGACGACCTAATCTCCTCACAAATATTGATGATGCATGTGAATGGGTGGATCCTGAATCTATTAATGCATGAGCTATAATACCAGAAATTAATCTCACCTGTAATAATAGATGGGTCTGCCTCATTCTCAAGTCCAGTATCTGTCTCAGTCATGGCATATAGCATACCACCAGGTTTCTTCTGATCACTTGCCACTTCAGGGCAATCTTTAATGAATGACCACTTTTACCGTATCTGAAGCATAACCTTGCAGCTCTACGACACTCTCCAATATGATTCTTAAAACAGAGTTTGCACTGCGGTAAACCAGCAATAGTGGTACCTTGGTCAATCTTGGGATGCTTACCTTGATCAAGTCGAGGCTGTTGAGCTGGAATTCTCTTCCTTTCCATATCCTGAGGACGTTGAAACTGAGTCTGTCCTCATCCTACTTGAAAATCAGGTCTAAAACCTCTTTGCATCTCTCTAGCCTGTCTTTCTTTCTTGATCTTTTCTTCATCCAGAACATCTTTCTCTGCCTGCTCGGCATCTAGTGCCCTGTCCGCAATCTAAGCAAATGGTACACCTCGTATTCCACCAGATTTCAAATCCCTAACAATAGTCTTCTTCCGGTCCTGCATAAACTGATCTACCTTTAACTCATTAGTGGCAATCATGTGAGGTGCATAACGTGACAGTTCGTCAAACTTCCAGATATACTTTACAACAGACATCTCTTCCCGCTTCAGATTAGCAAACTCAACTCTCCTACTAGCTCTCATGGCATTGGTAAAGTAGTTTCCATAGAACAACTCTCTAAACCTCTCCCAAGTCATAGTAGTAATATCATGAATAGTGCTCATAGTGTCCCACCAGTATTCAGCATAATGTCTCAGCATAAAACTAGCACAAGGAACCTTATCTACATAGGAACCTTGGTGTAAGCCAGCATACGCTCAGTGGTCCTAATCCACTGCTCTGCCTGTATCAGATCAACCCTACCATCAAAGGTTAGAGGTTGGAGTTTTCTGAATCTTTCCCCAGCACTTTCTCTAGCATCCTGCCTATGTTGAGGTGGTGGTGGTGGAGGGTTAGGTTAATTTTTTTATCTCATACGTTACTCTAAAATATTTTGTATAAAAGAAGCCAACTGTTCAGCCTAATTACCACCCTGTGAAGAAGATGCACCCGTCTCGAAATTATATTAACCCCGAGTAGTCACCATACTGATATATATTAGCACCCAGAATCCATAGCTCTAATTATAGCCAATAATAATCATCACCAGAATATGAATGCAATTAAAAAAAAATTATAACAGATCTCAGAATGCATATTAAACACTTACAAAGGAGTGAGCCTTTCTTTCCCCCCTAACATGTGTACATAAGCGGTCTTCAGAATCATTTTAAAACAGAAGCTCCGATACCAACTGTTACATCTCCTGATTCCACACACGTACGTAAGGATATTTGTATAATTATTTAGTAAAAACAGGAGATCCTACTCAACTTAGAACTGATAAAATAGTGAACATTTAAAGCTTTTTACACTTTCTAGAAGAAAAAGGAAAATTCTACTCATAATTATACATAGTCTAACTTATACGTATATACATACTCACAAAGTGGGCCTCTCATAAAAATATACATAATGTACATGCACTCAAAATAGGTACAAAATTCTAAGTTAGGAAATCACAGCGTCAAAATGCTCTTATACACAAGCCACGGTTAGAAAGTCGGTGCTCCTCCTCTCACTCATATAGCATCAGTACCCTCTGCAATGTAATAATGTTTATGAGTATAAAACTCAGTAAGTAACGTATACAGATAAAAAGTGCATATGACAGATAATAGATAATCATACGATTGGGATCTCTGTGTATATTATATCGCCTGACAAGACCGTGAATCGCATACTGAGCCACTCAGATAACTAATAAGTAATGACTAATCATAAGCTGTCGTATGGAGGTCTCAAGTCCTAAAGACATCTCAAACCCCTTTGTGTACTGCAGAGGTCCTCCCCACACTACTATCAGAATGCTCTCGAAGGAACTAAATAATGTCCCCGAAGGAACCTAATAATGTTCTCAAAGGAACCAGATAATTCGACGCTGGCCCACCACTCCCTATTCACTAATACTCGTCAGGCAATATAAATACACCATATGTTCATGCCTCATATATATCAAAATAACAGATTCAGATGTTTATGCTTCAGGCATAATAGAATAACATATACAAATTTTCATATAAACCAAGGAGGGCGCAAGTTCACATAAACAATTAATTTATTACATTGCAGGTGTAACGTTACTTACCTCGTTTCTGAACTTTTAAATTTCTACTTGTGAAATACTGGTAGCTCAATGTACAAAGGATACGTGTTTAAAAATTTCTAGTCACAAAATCTTTTCTTAAAAAAATCACAATTGAGCATACTAGTTGAATTGGCTCGCTTAAGATGACTAACAAAAAAATAAATAAATCACAAACGAAGGTGTCTAATAAAGAAAACTTACCCTTTTGAAATCTTGTATAAGGCCAAAATATACTCGACTTATAATTATTGATGTGTTGACATCACAATGGAGGTACATTATATAATTCGATTATATAGGACTGGACCAGACGTGATTTGAATCTCACATAAATTCTGTTAATTGTTGAGAGTTCAAATAATGTCACTAGATGATCATATGTAGATTAATCTTAATCCTGAGTAGTTATAGACTCCTATTTATAACATTCTATTCTTTGACATACTTGTTAAAGGTTTGTTTTTTAAACAGACCGAAATACTTGTATCTTGGGAGCATGATGAGATGAGTAGCTGGGAATGTAACTTATAGATATGGAATCCATTCCTTCCATTAGGAAGCTAGAAAGATGATTCCCTTGTGTATTGATTCAGGACTTGAACAGTTTGAGTACTCAATTTATAATAGATTTATAAATTAATTATTTATTAAAGAATCAATGGTACACAAGGATAAAGATGTAATTGGAGAGGTAAACGGAATATAACCTAGCTCCAATTATGAATTGTCTATGGAGGATTGAACTACATGTAATGATTAAATCGATGGACTGCTCGCTGTTTTCTAAGTAAATTAATTCTGTAACTTCAAGAGTGCAATTCCAGATTTTTAGTGGAGTAATACTGGAATTAATAATTTAGACAAATTAATTAAAGAGTTAAATTAATTGTCATAATTTATTGGAGCTTGAATTATAGGTCCATAGGTCCCCAATTCCACCTCTTACAAACACTGTACTGGATATTACATTATTTCTGTTACTACACACTTTGTCTAGATAAATAGTTTATCTATATATAATTAATAATAATTATTAATTAATTAATTAATTTTGAATTAATTAATTCAAATTTATGGAGGGATAAGTTTTCCAGTTTGTTTAAATTTTGAATTTAAAAATATCTAATTATGAGATAATTAGATAAATAGAAATTGGGAAACTGACTAAAAGTGAAATAGTTATCTATTAGTTTATATAGATATATATATATTAATTAATTAATTAGATTAATTTAATTTAAATATATATATATATAAAATCATATTAAAAAAAAAAAGGAAAACATACGAAAAGTTTTCTTTGAAAACGTACGGAAAAACTTTTGTTTCCGTTTTCATTATATATATACATATATATTAATATGATTAATTAATTTAATTATTAAATAGTTTAATAAATAGATATATATATATATATAGTGAAACCCTAAAAAAGAATAACACACTACGCATTATTTTCTACAGAGCCTCCATAAACTAGAGAGAAAAAGAAGAGAGTCTTCCTATTCTCTGTAGAACAAACTCTTACAATCTCATGTGTTGAGAAAATTGTAAGTACCTAAAGTGTGTGTTTTAAGAAATTGTACGCAACGCCCACACATTCATCCAGTTGTGCTTGAGGCTTGGATTGCAAAATCGTGGTTTAGAAGACAATAAAGCTAGGATCCGCTGATAGGCTACAAGAGGTATTAGATCTATTCTCATTGTGTGTTCCTATTTGCTATAAATTAATACTATGCACTCATATAGTCAATTGTTTTGAGAAAATTAATTTTGAATATTCCTGGGCCAATATTCCGCTGCAAAAAATCGTTTTTAAATCCAACATATGTAACATCCTCTGTGTTTAAAATTGTTATTTTATAAAATTTTTCCCAAGACAAGACCGATTAAGATGTGTAAATTTTTTTTTTCTTTTTTTCCTTTTTTACACATAAAATTGGAGATGTTAATAAATTTCCAACATAAAAACACCACCACGTTGAAATCCTTTTTTTTTTTCACAAATACCCCGTGTGTTCACAACCCAAATATACAAAACAACTTCCAAATTCCAGATAGCAAAATTTGAGCTACTATCAAAACATTTTCGTTCTTCCCATGGTCAGGCCATATGTACATTGTACGCTGACTGGTCCACTCATCATTGGTTAACCTTGTTCTTTCCTTTACCTACAGCATGGAGCAACTATATAAGCATAACGCTTAGTAAGGCAGGACATATTGTACACTAAACTCCAAAATAGGCAAACTATACAAAACTTAACATGACATCCACAATGCACAACAAAGCTATAAAAATAAGAAAAATAAGTATGCCAACAATAACACACAGTAATGGGTCCTCAACCTTTTTTTATTTTCATATCTAACATTGGGTGACTCATCATAAGCATCGCCAGTCCAGCTAACAGTGACTCATCACAAGCATCACTGGAGTTTACACTTAACAACTCATCATAAGCATTGTTACTTAATTCTGTTAGTGACTCATCACAAGCATCACTAAATGTGCACGTAACAAATCATCACAAGCATCGTTACCTCAATTTCGTTAGTGACTCATCACAAGCATCACTAAATGTGCATGTAACGACTCATCACAAGTATCGTTACCTCAATTCCGTTAGTGACTCGTCACAAGCATCACTAAATGTGTATATAACAATTCACCACATGTATCAATTGGTAAGTGCATATATGTGCATTTGCATAAGTTCTTTACTATGTGCTAACACAGCCTCTTAGCAATACAAAATCAACTTAGCACGTATAATAAGCAAAGCACAATAAATACAATTCTAGCACAAACTTTTACACCATTATTTACTCAATACTATAGATAAATAACTGCACTTACCTGATAATGGTGTACCTCAAGCTCTAGTAAAATAGTTTACACCAAAATCTCACGCATAACTGTCCTTAATGTAACACAAAACAATAATAAGATTAATTGGAGCTTTTTCCTAATTCCAAGTTCCCACTTAATTTAATATTAATACTATTATAATTAAATACCTAACTTATCTCAGCCTTAATATAAAATGCAACTTAGTTTCAGTCATTGCTCTCAAATATAGTGCTCAAGGTGTAATAGGGATAAAAATACAATCAAACTTCAGTGTAAAACACTTAAAACAATCATTTTCTAGATCCAAAAAAGTTTGGTCGACCAATCCTGATCGACCAAAATAACCCTGGAAGCCCACCCCTGCTCAACTAGTTGTTTTAGGCATTAAAAACATATTCAGGTCGACCAAAAATAACTCCAAAGCCGAGAATTTGTTTTGCAGACAGCAACGAAAACATACTTTGGAAAATTCACATAAAATCGAATCCTCATCAGAATTTTACAAATAAGGTCAATTCAGAAAGATCTAGATGTCTACTATCGTATAATAAAATTTCAGCTCATTTTGGTAAGTATAAAGGAAGAAATACTCAAAATACAGAAATGGCTTAGTGAAAAACTAAAAATTCAAGATTTCGATTTTTTTGCAAAAAGTTCAAATCAAACTATCTAAACCGACCAAAAATGTATTTTACACTTTAGAATTTCGTTTAGAATGATCCTAGTATACAATATCACATCATAAACAGAGAATGAGAAGAACTAAAATCAATAATATAAAGCAAGCTAAACAAATTTTCAAAAGCATTTAAATCTTTTTACCTTAAGGAGCTTAATCCAAAGGCATGTAGAGAGAAATTGAGTTGAAAGGCTCCAAAGCTTGAGGAAAAATAGAAATACAGAGAGAGAGTGAATAGCTACGGATGGAGAGAATGAACTGAAGGAGAAAAGAATGTTCAGTTTTTATTTCCTACATACATACTAAACCAAAGACAACATAGGCTATGACAAAACATGAAATCAAAGGAATAACAGGTGGCAAACTATGCTTAACACTTGACCCAACTTCTCAACAGCTCAACAACAATTTCTCCTTCATAATCTCCTACAGGACATCTGTCTCCAACGTGTTCCTAGGCTGAGCTAAGACTAATTCTAGTTTTTGAAAGATAGTCCCTGATTTGAAAATTGTTTCAATTATGCCCTTGAAATCTTTGAAATTTTTTCATACTTCAAATATTCTCTTCAAATATACTCCCAACACTCTAGAACGCGTAATAGCTAATAAAAATAAAATTTAACTGCCAACACTAAGCTCCAATTTAACCTGTATAATAATAAATTCACGAAATTAACCTCATGAATTATGTGCGCAAGGTTTAACAATATAATACAATCTTTATTGTATTTCTCACTTCATAATAATACACACAGAAGAAATATAATAATGTTGATCACAAAATTAGGGTATTACATAGTACGCTTATGAACTCGCCATGATCATCATTCTTGAAATATTTATGGTTGCTGCGTGTGTCCTTTGCTTGCCATGTGTATATAAGCTATAGTGTCATACCGAAGGATGAGATATACTAGTTTCCCTCCTTCGGTCTTCACAATTAGCTTTTTTCTATTGTACACTTAATTTATTCTTTTCAAATCATGAGGTTGTGATTAAAGGACAAAGATCTAAATTCATAATAAGATAGATGTAGAAAATTAGATAAAATATACAATATTCCGTTGGCCTTGTGATTCGATAAAAGTCATAAGCAAAAAATCCATAGTTAGTTGTTGGAAAAATGGGATAGTAAAAAAACTAGTTAGTGTACAAAGAAGATTTACCCAAAACAAAATAGTAGACTCCAAAATAAAAAAAATGAACTTAAACTTAAATTATTAATGTCGGTAAAAAATTAAATAAAACAAAGAAACTGGATAATCTCATTGGGAAATAAATGAGCATAATACTAAGAAGTTGACACTAAATCCACAATACAGAAAACATATGTGTTAAAATTTTTTTGTCATAGTGAACATTCTCAATTGAATGTGAAGTATTCCATAGGTAAACATTCTACTTCAAAGTAAGTAATATAAATTATTTCTCCCAATTTTATTAATAGAAGAAATAAGTTTATTTATACAACACCAACGATATGTAACGCTATATCAAACACTAGTGAACTAAATAGATTTCAACAATTTATATAAATATAGCAAATTATTTAATAGTAATGTAATAGTATGAATATAAAGACATATAAATAAACTAAATTGATAGTTTATAGGCATCCTTTGCATATATTATTGTTCAATACATACAAACACAAACAAGTAAAACTTTCATTCCAGATGCACCATAATAAATAAAAGAATAAATCAAAACCCTCTAAACTCAGTAATTGAGAGTATAAAGAGATAATGTCGGCCATTGTCATAGCAAAGAGCTTACTAAATTATATCTGAAGTTTCGATGCCCTCCAAATTGTGTTAGCAAGGCTACAATGCATCAGGGCATGAGTAAGAGACTCCCATGCACAATTACAGGAGCTACAACGCAGTGACGGGATCACTTTCCTATGAAACAAACCTATTGTCGTTGGTAAAGCATCATGGTAAGCTCACCAAATACTTATCTTAATTTTACTAGGAAGAGTTAAGCCGTAATAATTTATCCACCAAATATGTACGCCTACTAAATTTGAGCATGAACTTCTCTCTAATCTAACAGAATACACTCCAGAAGTAGTCAAGTGTCGAACTGGTACCAATTGTTGGATTTTGAAACGATTTTCACAGCGGAAGATTGGCCCAGGAACATTCAAAAATTTTCTCAAAAGAATTGACTATATGAGTGCATAGTATTAATTCATAGCAAATAGGAACATACAAACAGAATAGATCTAATACTTCTTGTAGCCTATCAGCGGACCCTAGCTTTTCTGTCTTCTAAACCACGATCTTTCAATCAAAGCCTCAAGCACAACTGGATGAACGTGTGAGTGTTGCGTACAATTTCTTAAAACTCACACTTTAGGCACTTGCAATTTTTTCTACACTTGCGATTACAAGAGTTTGTTCTACAGAGAATAGGAAGACTCTCTTCTTTTTCTCTCTAGTTTATGGAGGCTCTGTAGAAAATAATATGTAGTGTTATCTCTATTATCTGCTAGGGTTTGCTTTATATATATATATATATATATATTTATTAAACTATTTAATAAATAATATATATTAATAAAATCATATTAACATATATACATATATATGACGTTTTTTTAAGAAAACGTT
>JXTC01000067.1:1074154-1091048 GCA_002914845.1 Trema orientale
TATACACAAGGTTCATCAACATTTTGATCGAAACCATAAGATTTGATCGTCTCATCAAATCTTAGATTCCATGATCTTGAAGCTTGCTTAAGTCCATAAATGGACCTAAGTAACTTGCAGACATTCTGTTCTTGGCCTTTAGCTACAAAACCTTCTGGTTGCACCATATAAATGCTTTCTTCAAGAGCCATTCAAAAAAGTTATCTTGACATCTATTTGCCATATTTCATAGTCTAAACAGAGTTATGCTAAGTTTTTCTCACTTACCAGAGTTATGCTTGGTATTAAGACATGCCATCTTTACTTCATTTAAAATATTAACAAAAATAAATGGATCAAATAAGAAAGCCACGTTGGAGTTCCAAAATCAAATAGTCAACACTAAATAAAACAATAATAAATAAATATTAAATTCATAATGTATAAGATTTCAAGGTAAAAATATTTGAATATTACATACAGAGCTGTCAAACGTCTCGTCCATGCTTGGACAATTACTTCATTTCCCAACTCTTTTTTTCTATATCAAAGACAAATAATTCACTCTCTTGATAAAGAAAGATTGGTTCGATTCAAAGTGTTATACTAATAGAGTTTCTTAATTAATAAAGAATGATCGATCTTATTAGACACTTATAATAGTAAGATTTCTTGATGAACAACAATTGATCTAGTTTGAAGTATCATACTAATAGGCTTTCTTAATGAACAATGATCGATCCCATTCGATGTGTCACATTAGAAGGTTTTCTTAATAGAGAATGTTGATCCAATTTGAAGTATCATACTAATAGGGTTTCTTAATGAACAACGATCAATCCGAATCGATGTTTCACAGTAAAAAGTTTTCTTAATAAAGAATGACTCATTTGATTTGAAGTGTCATGCTAATAGGGTTTCTTAATGAACAAGCGACCAATCCGATTTGATGTGTCACACTAAAAGAGTTTCTTAATAAAGAACATTCAATCTAGATAGACACTTACGATAGTAGGGTTTCTTGATGAACACTGATCGATCCAATTCAATGTATCACACTAATAGGATTTCCTAATGAACAATGATCGATCCGATTTGATGTGTCACACTAAAAAGGTTTCTTAATGAAGAATGATCAATCCAATTCAAAGTATCATACTAATAAGTTTCTTAACAATGACCGATCTCGTTCGAAGTGTCACACAAAAAGGATTTATTAATGAGCAACGATCGATCCGACCCAATGTCAATCTAATGGAACTCTCGTATATGCTTTTTTTTTCTAGGATAGTGTTTCTTATATCTTACTATATGTATTGTGTTGTTCTTAATAATGGGATTTACTTTATCTTTCCTTGTGATCACAAGTGTCAATTGTCAACCCTTATATATGGCTATGAAACCCTTAAACTTATTTTATCAACCCCGGTATATAGTACTATCACTTTGCTATAAGTCATTTCTTACATGCTTAACTTATTTATTATAGCTTCTTAAAGTTTGAGATTCACTCTGTTATCTCAAGAATAGCTAACCCAACAAGGGGATGAATTGGATGTTCAAAACTTTTATAAAGCTTTTGAATTAAACAACTCGAATGTGCAAATAATAAATAGCAACTAAAAATAATAAGTAAACAAGCGCAATCTCAAATTGAATAATTTAAAGAGATAGGGATAGAGAGATTGCAAACATTATTTTTATGAGATTCGACAAACACGACGGTTTGCCTACATCCCCGTGATGGAATTTGGACCAAACACTTAGGATAAATCATACATGCATGCAAATATGGAATTCACATGATCACATCATAAACGCAGCGGAAAAACAGCGGATTTAGGTTTTAAAATTTTTACATGAAAACAGTTTTCATAACCATATAACATACATGCATCTAATTACAGGATCATGTATAACATAAATCAAATCTAGATACAAAACCCTAGAGATGAGATTAGGGTTTACCTCTTGTAGCGTGCTCCTCCTTGATCTTCTTGTAGATGGTGATCAAATTTTCAACCCTAGATCTTCTTGTCTATGCTCTTGCTCTTGGTTGAAGAGGTGAGTGGGCACCAAGTCAAAACCTATGTTGGAGAACAAAATCAAGAACATCTTCTTGATTCTATGGAACACCGGGATATGAGACAGAATTGTGAGATGTTAGGAAACTTTTTCTCTCTCACTTAGCCTAGGGTGGCCGATTTTCTCTCTCTCTCTCTCCTTTGGTATGCATGTGATACTACGAGTGTTACATTCCAACTAGGATTGGGCTTATTCTCCAATTTGGGCTTTAGGTGTATTTTTATAAATATGTCCAACTCATGTAACTTATTTATAAAAATACCAACTTCTGTATAGAATCATTATTTTACACAGTTTCATGAAACTAATTTCACGAATACCACCAACCAATTAATGAGCTTAATTGAGCTAGACAAGGGACCTAATGGATCCAAATAATCTAAGCTCCAGTAATATGATAAATACATAATAACTCTTATTATGGTATTTATGTAAATATTATTAGTAAAGGGGACACTCTACTAAAGGCCCAATACTGCAATCTTGAATTAGATGTCATGCCTTTTAAAGAGATTTAATCAATTAGCCTTGATTAACTGATCTACCTAGCATATTCTATACCACATGTACAATCCTTATATAATTCCGTAGTTGGATAGATGAAAATTACCGTAATACCCCTCCAATACATATTTACCTTTAAATTAGCATCTTTCTATCAACGAATAATGTTGTCGATAATTTCGTTCTCAATGGCCATTTAGACAAAATTAACAACCAATTCACAAAGTGAATACTAAGATCTTAGATTTAATTATTCTATGAATCTTGAAAGACCTTAAAGTGGCATTAATGTATAGTGTCCTTAACTATTTGGTGTTCCCATCAATTCATAAGCTATAACCTCCAATGTACCAGAGTTTGCGTCTAATTTCATAGAGACTAGTCTTTTAACAAATCAAAAGGCTACAACCCATGAAAGCAAGTCCAATCAAACATTAAGGATTAAGATCTACATGCTAAGAGCTAGTTTGTGGTAATATAAGAATTGAGCTACAGCACTCCAATACTTTATATTACCTGGTTTAGTTCAATACACATAACTTATTTATGTTGTACTAGTGTTTCTATCAGAAGTCAGAATCTTCAATAATTTGAGACACATCATTCCCGTTGAGATAGACAAATATTACAATTTTTAATAGATAAAGTATTCCATCTTTATTTACAGATTGTGAACTAATTCATTCAGACTTAGAGAAACAAGTCTCCCTATAATTAACACTTAATCATGTTTGTTTCTTTATATACAAATAAAGTCATGGAATCTTTTTCAAATAAATAAACTATTCAACTAAGAAAGTTTAATCTAACAAATATCCTGATTGCATATAAGAGAAAGTTGTTTATACTAAAAGGGTAAAATTAGAAATCTGCTTTTTAGGGCAAAAATCCCAACACCCCAACCCTCCGTAACTTACTTAAAGCTTTCCACTATTGGATCAAGATTATGGGCTTGACCTTCCCTTTTACAAACGGAGTGAATTCTTCTTAGGCACACCTTAGCCTTTAAAGTAGTCTTGAATCCGGCATCAATCTCACCTATAACGGATTGTTTATGATTCTGGTGCCAACCTCACCTTTCAATAATGATTTTATGAAAATACAAGTGAACACTTACGCGAAAGATTACCTCTCAAGGAAATAATACAAGATAAGCTTAAATGATATGAGAACAATGCACAAATGACACTCTAGGAATCGCTCAAATGGATTTGAAAGCTAAAGTGGAGTAAAAGAGAGCTTTTGCATATAGAAACTAATTGGGAATCAATGTAAATTCGTATTTTCTCATTCTACGTCTTCAAACTTGGCATTATATAAAGCTATCTTAAAAAACTAGCCGTTTTCGATTGTTACTGCCTGTCTGCCAGAAAATTAGTCGACCACTTTCAAAAGTGGTCGACCATTTTCACTAGTCTTTGGAGTCTGATAGTGACATTTTAGCTCCAATAGTCAAATGACTGAGGTAAAGTGGTCGACCATTTTGAGACCAAAAACCATTGGCTAGTTTCCTTGGTTTCTTTTTAGTCGATATTTTGAAATTGATTATTTTCTAATTATTTTTAATACTAGAAAAGAATTTTTGGCTAGAAAAATACTTGAGACAAAATTTTCAAACATTTAAACTCATAATTAGTTTAAGCTTAGACTATATTCGAAAATATCTTTAAAAATTTTTTTGAAGAAATTGTGAGCCATTTCAAGGAGAATTTACGTGCATTTTAATCAATAAAGCATAAGACTATAAATTAAAAGGAAACCTATTTTGACACATCTTGAGTCTTGATTCTTGATGTCCATCTTCAAGCTTTATGAATTGCCCAATATTGCCCTATTCTTGAAGAATTGATTTGTTGAGATAATTTGATTTTTTTTCGGCTGCAAACTCAAGTCAACAATTAGCAACTAAATCATATGTTTGTTACTATCAAAATAAGAAAAGATTGAAAGCCACAAAAGTCAACAATCTCCCTTTTTTGAAGATGACAAATATTGATTTTTGAGATAAAAATAATGATTCAATTAAATTGGAATTCATAACCTTACCATTATTTTTAGAATCTCCCCCTATATAACTCAATTTAGGCATATATTAAATAGCAAAAAAAATCATACATACTTCTCCCCCTTTGATCTCATAAAAAAGAATAGCATCTATCCATAATAATGTCCATACAAAGAATAAGATTGAAAGTTATAATTCAAGGACATTACATTCATAAAAACATTCAAGATAAGATATTACAGATAAGAAAAAACATAAAATCCACAAGGCAATAAACCAACCAAAATAACTGTTGGAAATTCCAAAAAATAATTTCAAAAAATGATTTTACCAAAAATGATTTGCGCAGTTTTGTAAACAATTCAAGAATGTAGTGGAATTGATATTTTAAAATTTTTTTTGAAACTTTACAAAACAAAACGTAGGATCGTTGATCTAACATAAATCAATTCATGGATCTTGGTTTAGATAAAACCTGGAAGCACTTCACAACTATTGAGCTTTCCCATCTATTCTCTGGAACCCGTAGAATGATCTGGTGTGTGGACACCTTCTTGATTCCCAATGAGAGATGAGCGGATGACCTGGAAGGCGCTCTTCCTTCTCCTTGATTGCATGTTTACGACCATGTGTATCTCTCCCTCAGCGGCTATCAACGAGCATGGGATTTCTCCCGCGATAGCTCGGCTCTCTCACTCTCTCTTTTTTTCTATGTCTTATGTTTTCTATAGTCACTATGACTGAGAGTGGTGTGTGGAACTATACAGAAGCTTAGGGGAGCTTTTCTCTTAAGTGTTTGAGTGATGTAAACCCTAATGGACTTATTGGGCTCAACTGATCATTCAATTAGTATTGGGCTATGTGTGAGCTAGACAGGAGACCTTATGGATTCAAATAGTCTAAGCTCTAATGGGCCAACTATCCACAGTCATAATTAACTCTTAATTATGACTGGGCCTCGTCCATTAATATTGGGACACTCCACTATAGGCCTACTATTACACTATTAGACTAAATGTCATATATTTTCTATGAAACTAATTAACATTTTACTTAACTTGATCCATTTAGCATATACTATACTTGCAGATATACCCCCAATGCAATACCATACTAGTAAGGTGAAATTACCGTATTACCCCTCTAGTACATATTTACCTTTGAGTTGTCATTTTTCATCTAATGGATAATAATTGATTACGGTACTTGTAACTGCCCATACAAACATAGTCAAATTCATAAAGTGAATACTTGACACCTGATTTTTTATCATCCAAGTCCTTAAAAAAACTCAAAGTGACATTTTGCGATCAATTTTGGTCTTTCTCTTTGGAGAGAGTTCAAAACAAGGAGTTTGTTGCCAGAAACTTACCTAACATCTTAAGGTACCAAATAAAGAGTATTTGTTGATCTAGGTCTCATTTCGTTGTATCTAGCACCTAGTTTTCCCAATTAGCAATTTTCAGTCAATTTTTGTCATTCTCTTTGGAGAGAGTTGAAAACAAGGATTTTATTGCCCGAAACTTACCTAATATCTCAAGGTACCAAACACAGAGAATTTGTTTGTCTAGAACTCATTTCGTTGTATCTGGCACCTAGGTTTCCCTATTGGCAATAGAAGGGCGTTCACGTCAATTCATAAATCTTATCTTCCAAGATACCGGAATTCAAACCATATAAATGGAACTAGTCTTTTAGTAAGTCAAAAAGACAAAACTCATAAAAGTAAGTCCAACAATCACTAGGATTAAGGTAATCTTGCAATAGTGCTAGATTAGTGAAAGATAGAATATTGAGTTACGGTACTTAACCTCAAATTCTATTTTCACTTTGTCCAGTTCAATGCACTTATAACTTTCTTGTAACGCACTAATGTTTCTATCCGAAGTCAGGCACTTCGATAATTGGAGACTTCATCAATCCTGTTGAAATAGACAACACTATATTCTATGGTAAAATAAGGTATTCCATCTTTATTTGCAGAATGTGAACTTTTAATTTAGACATAATGAATTAAAAATTTAGTCTCCTACATGTGAACACTTCACGCGAACAATTCTTTATTACTCATTATTAATCATGAAAACTTTTAGACGTTTGCATAATAGAAAACATGAACATCGATCACATGTATATAATTAGGACACAATATAGAATTTATTAACAATAAATAGATAACACTTAAATCTAATAAATATTATTTAAAATACCAAACAAAGAAACTACTTTTTAGTGTATATTCCTAGCAATAACAAGATATTCATAAAAGCTTGAAAGACGAAATAACACAATGGAGTTCAAGAGCTCCAAGACATAATAAAATCCAACACAAGGACATAAAGAAGTAGACTAGCAAGGAGTAGAAAAAGACTCTAAGAAGGAGATGGGTCTCATCCATAGTGCATATAGTTCCACATTTCTTGTTGTTGAGTAAAGAGGCGGTCAAAGCTACCTTAGTGTGAGGTATGATATTCTTGCATTTTCCTCCCTTAAGCTTCCTTGAATGTGTTGAAGTCTTCAACCAAAGTATCTATTTGAGCATTCATGAGTTGGAAAGCCTCTTCAAAATTGAAAGATGATGGAGCCTTTTGAGTGGTGGAAGGTCTACCCTCTTGGTTACCACCGAGATCATCTTCATCATCATCATAGGCGCCACCCTCCTCTTGTTCACTGGGCATGTCTTTTCCCTTGTAAGACCAATTCCTAGTTTTGGCATCAAAATGCCAATTCATACACTCAATAGCTACTTTGTCATAGGGAGACATGGGTGCTTCTTTCAAGGACTCATCATGGAATGGCATTTCAGAGTGGTTGAATACCTTGGTAAGCAACATCCCATAAGACAGATAACCTAACTTCTTGGTTCTGGCTTCTCTCATATGACTTATATGGATAAAGCCTAAATTGATAGATCTCCTCGCAATAATGGAATCAATCAAGAAGATGTCTAGAAGACAGACTTTCTCTTGATAACCAGTATGGGGAATGATGTTATAGGTGAGAAAATGGTGAAGGAGATAGCTATGAATGCTCAAGGAGTTAGCAATACACCCGGGGTAATAGTTTCTATCCCTAGTGAGTTTTTTTAATGTTGTGACTGAATCAAAATCTCCTGTAAGGTCTATTAGACGAACACCTTCATTTCGTATGCCAAAGATTTCACAAAGATTACTAACATTCATAACAATATCCTTTCCTTTGATATGTTGTGCTAGTAATCCTATGAACATTACTCTTAGGCTTCAAAGCGGCATAAAAGCCCCTAACTAGTCTAGGAAATGTAAATTCACTTATGCTAGCAAAAGAAACCCATCCTATACGATGAAAAAATTGTCTCTAATTTAGCAATTTTTCCGTAGTAACCCAATCAATTGGTCTTCCATTTACAATAGCTCTCTTAGAAGAGATATTCTTGAATTCTTTTATTATTTTAGTACAAGTAAAAAGAGGAGTATCAAACATTGATTTTGACCGTCTTTCATCCTCTTCATCGATCATATGCTTTCCAGACCTCTTGTTTGCTCATGCTTTATGTGGCATGATAAACTTTAGAAGAGAGACCCATGGATTGACAGAGTAAGAGGGGTGAATGGGAGCAGATTTCTCACAAAACTAGGGAGGAAAAGTTAGGGTTTGAGTGAAGGTTTAGTGAAATTTGAGGAGAGATCAAGATTGGAAGATTAGGGGGCGATGGGTTGGCATTTTTGTCTAAGGGAGAGAGGTTTAGATTGGGAAAAATGAGAAAGAAGACCTGAAACGACACTTTAAAACTGTCTTGGGTCGGGTTGAAAAGTTGGGTGTTGACAAAAAATGGTTGACTATTTTTAAAGGTGGTCGACCATTTTTGAAGAAATAGCAGAATCTTAAGCATTTGATATGAACCTCGCCAACCTGTGACGAAACCTGAAACAAGGATGATGCCTAGGACCATTCTACAATCAGATTCGGATGGGAAACCTCGACCCAATACCTATAAAGAGATGTGAACCTTCGTATAAGGGAAGACGCCACAATCAAGGATAGAAAACTCAATTGATAAGTCAAGAGATGAACGCTACAGAGAAATCTGATAAGTTCGAATGAGTTCTCAAAGAACCATAGAGAAATTGCTCTCAATTTTAATGAATTGTAATATGATTTTATTGAATGAAAAGTGTACAATATATATTCCAAGGGCCACGAAAATTTCAGCCATAAAATGCGCAAAAATGTCTAAGGCAACTTACCCAAAATCAGAAAAGGAAAGTAGGAAGATAACCCTGAAAACTAAGCTAAATTCGTCCCTAATTACAGGGTAGGTAAATCTGATTTTAATCCCCTTAAAATTCAGCCTATTACACGCCACTTAATAAAAGGAAATAAGCAAATAAATCATTTTGGGAAACTACCTAAAATAAACAAAATAGGAAAGTAAGCTATGACTTGGCATCCAAGCATTTACAAATCAGATTTCCCCTTCTACATACGCCTATAGACTTTCCTAAACTTGAATCAAGCTTGTAATGGGCTTAGAAATTCGTTCATCTCCTTCAATGGGCCTCCACGTGCATGCCTGAGCCCAAATGTCTTGAATCAGCCTACTTAATGCATTTTTGAATCTCTTAGCACGTACTCTTGTAACTGGACCAATGGGAACTTGAATAGGATTCGCATTCCAAGCACTTGTGCTTGCCATGTCCTTATCAGGAGTCAGGAAAGATATAGGAACAAACGAGACACAATTTTGGTTGACCAAATTCTGGAAGAATTTCTGATTTGGTCAAGGGAGCACACATTATCACGCAAAAGTGAGGTGAGACGAAGACTAGAGGATAAAATATCAAAAAAAACAAGAGAAAGCAAGAAAGTATATAATCAGGAAATTTCATTAAAATCAAACATGCCAAGTTCTCTTCTAATCATACAAAAACGTTCTTCACAAAGAGATTTAGTAAAAATGTCCACTAATTGTTTTTCAGTGGAAACAAATTCAAGAGAAATGTCACCCTGTTGCATACAAGGAAATGGTATCTTATATCAATGTGCTTAGCTCGTGAATGCATAATAGAATTTTTTTGATAAGTTGATAGCACTAGTATTATCACATTTAATCGGCACATGTGCATATTTCATACTAAAATCCAAAAGTGTTTGTTTCATCCATAAAATCTGTGCACAACAACTCGCTGGGGAGATGTATTCCACTTTAGTGGTGGAAAATTGTAACTGAATTTTGTTTCTTACTGAACCAAGAAACTAGTGAGTATCCCAAAAAGTGACAAGTACTACTTGTGCTCTTTCGATCGGTTTTGCATCTAGCAAAATTCGCATCGAAATAACTTGTGATGTCAAAGTGTATACCTTTTGGATACCATAATCCTATGTTCATAGTACTATATAAATATTTAAAAATACGTTTAACCATGCTAAGATGGGATTCCTTAGGATTAGATTGATATCTAGTACATAGACAAATACTAAACATGATATTCGGTCTATTAGCAATAAGATAAAGTAAGGATCCGATCATAACTCGATCTTTGGTAATATCTACCACTTTACTACTTTCATCTTTGTCAAGCTTGATTGATGAGCTCATTGGTGTCTTCATTGGTTTTGAATGTTCAAGTTCAAATTTCTTGAGTAGCTCTTTGATGTATTTTGCTTGATTGATAAAGATTCCTTCTTTAGATTGTTTTACCTGGAGCCCAAGGAAGAAGTTCAATTCTCTCATCATACTCATCTCAAATTCACTATGCATATACTTAGAGAATTCTTCACAAAGAGAAATATTAGTAGCTCTAAATACAATATCGTCAACATAGATTTACACAATTATCGTGTCCACCCCTTTCTTCTTAATAAAAAGAGTAGTATCCGCCTTTCCCATTGAAAACTTATTTGAGATCAAAAATTTTTTTAATCTATTATATCAAGCTCTAGGAGCTTATTTCAAACCATATAAAGCCTGTTTCAATTTGTAAACATGATCCAGATACTTATGATTTTGAAAATCGGGGGCTTGGGTTACATAAACTTCTTCTAAAATATATCCATTTAAAAATGCACTCTTAACATCTATTTGATAAAAGATAAAATTCTTATGGCATGCAAATGCTAAGAGCATCCTAATGGACTCTAATTTTGTTATGGGTGCAAAGGTTTCTTCATAATCGATACCTTCTTCTTGATTGAAATCTCGGGCCACTAATCTAGTCTTGTTTCGCACAATCACCCTATGCTCATTTAATTTATTTCTAAAGATCCATTTAGTTTCAATAACTGAATGATCACTAGGTCTTGGAACTAATTCCCATACATTACTTCTTTCAAATTGATTTAGCTCCTCTTGCATTGCTAAAATCTAAAATTCATCATTTTTGGCATCTTTAAAATTTTTGGCTTCAATTTTGTGAAAGGAAAGCCAAGTTGGTGCAAATATTTCTAAGTGGTGCTCTAGTTGTGACACTTTGTAAGGGATCATCTAGAATTTGGTCTTTAGGATGAGCATGACTAAATTTTAAATCTTGAGGAAGAGTTAAAGTGTTACCATTGTCGTATTCTTTTTCTTCCTTAAGACTTTTGTCTTGTTATGGTTGGATGTCCTCTTCATCATTTGATCTTTCATTGACCCTTAATTCATTTGAGATTTGTTCCATACCTAAATATCATCATCATCTATATTTCTCTTCTCATGGAGAGTATTAGACTCATCAAAAACAACATGCATAGATTCTTCTACTACCAATGTCTTTTTCACTTCTACTCTATTAGTAATCTTTGTAATTTTTAATAGACCTTTTGTGACAATATACTATAAATCAAAATCTATGGATCTAAAATATGTGTCCATATGACTTCTCTAATAGCTAAAATCACTTTCATTGAAAAAAGGTGGTTTGGAAGGTGACAACCCCTTATATTGAAAAGAAAAGTTGTTTGGATTAGCCATCTAAAAAATGGTTAAGTTTTTAGAAATTTGAGCACCAAGCTCTGATACTAATTATTTTCCCAAGAATAGCTAATCCAAGAGGAGGGGTGAATTAGGTTTTAAAAATTTTTACAAACTTTTTGAATTAAATAACTAGAATTTGCAAATAATAAATAGAGCAAGTAAAAATAACAAGTAAACTGTTAGGATATTTGCCCTAAAAAGTAGATTTCTAATTTTACCCTTTTAGTGTAAACAACTTTCTCTTATATGCGATTATGATACTTGCTAGATTAAACTGTCTCAGTTGAATAGTTTATTTATCTGGAAAAGATTTCATGACTTTACTTATGTATAAAGAAACAAACATGATTAATTGTTAATTATGAAGAGACTTGTTTCTTTATCTAAGTCTAAAAGAATTAGTTCACAATCTGTAAATAAAGATGGAATACTTTATTTATTAAAGATTGTAGCGTTTGTCTATCTCAACGGGAATGATGTGTCTCAAATCATTGAAATGTCGTCTGACTTCTGATAGAAACACTAGTATAACATAAATAAGTTATGTGTATTGAACTGAACCAGGTAATATAAAGAATTGGAGTACCGTAACTCAATTCTTATATTACCACAAACCAGCTCTTAGCATATAGATATTAATCCTTGTTGTTTGACTGGACTTGCTTTCATGGGTTGTACCCTTTTGATTTGTTAAAAGACTAGTCTCTATGAAATTAGAGGCAAACTCTGGCATATTGGAGGTTACGGCTTATGAATTAATGGGAATATCAAATAGTTAATGACATTATACATTAATGCCACTTTAAGGTCTTTCAAGATTCATGGAATAATTAAATCTAAGATCTTAGTATTCACTTTGTGAATTGGTTGATAATTTTTTCTAAATGGCCATTGAGAACAAAATTATTGACAATATTATTCCTTGATAGAAAGATGGTAACTTAAAGGTAAATATGTATTGGAGGGGTATTACAGTAATTTCACCTATCTAACTACGGCATTGTATAGGAATTCTATATGTGATATAGAATATGCTAGAGGCTAGTTGATTAAATTTCTATGAGTGTAGTATTGGGCCTTTAGTGGAGTGTCTTTTTTACTAATAATATTTATATAAATACCATAATAAGAGTTATTATGTATTTATCATACTATTGGAGCTTAGATTATTTGGATCCATTAGGCCCCTTGTCTAACTCAACAAAGCTCACTAATTAGTTGATGGTATTTATGCAATTAGTTTCACAAAACTGTGTAAAATAATGATTCTACACAGAAGTTGGTATTTTTATAAATAAATTTCATGAGTTGGACATATTTATAAAAATACACCTAAACCCTAATTCGGAGGACAAGCCCAATCCCAGTTGGACTAGGATTAGCAGTTTAGGGCCCCATATATATTAGATATATGAGAGAAAAAACTGCACAGTAACACTAGTGTTACACGCATAACAGAGGGAGAGAAAGAGGTGCTCTATGCCAACTACAGTGAGAAAGAGAGAGAAAAAGTTTCCTGCAATCTCACGGTCTCATCTCACATCTCGGTGTTTTAAAAGATCAAGAAAGTGTTCTTGATCATTCTCCAATAAATGATTCAACTTGGTGCTCACTCACCTAATCAACCAAGAGCAAGAGCATAGACAAGAAGATCTAGGGTTGGAGATTTTATCACCATAAATAAGGAGATCAAGAAGGAGCATGCTACAAGAGGTAAACTCTAATCTCATCTCTAGGGTTTATGTATCTAGATTTGATTTATATTATACATGATTATGTATATGATATATGTATGTTATATGGTTATTAAAACTATTTTCATGTAAAAAATTTTAAAGCTTAAATCTGCTAACTTTTCCGCTGTGTTCATGATGTAATCATGTGTTTTCTATAATTTGCATATATGTATGATTTTTCTTAAGTGTTAGGTCAAAATACCATCATAAATAAGCACAATCTTAAAGTAAATAATTTAAATAGATATGGATAGAGAGATTACAAACGCTATTTTTATGAGGTTCGACAAACACGACAGTTTGCCTACGTCTCCGGCCCTCCACAACTTGCTTAGAGCTTTCCACTATCGGATCAAGATTATGAGCTTGACTGACCCTTTTACAACAGAAGTGAATTCATCTTAGGCACACCCTAGCCTTTACAATAGTCTTGAATCCGGCTCTATTCCGCCTAACCATGGATTGCCTAGAATCCGATGTCAGCCTCACCTATATCGGGTTGTTTATGACTCCTGTGCCAACTTCACCTCTCAATAATGATTTTATGAAAATACAAGTAAACACTCACTCAAAAGATCACCTCTCAAGGAAATAATACAAGATTAGCTTAGGTGATATGAGAACAATGCACAAATGATGCTCTAGGAATGGCTCAAATTGATTTGAAAGTTAAAGTGGAGTAAAAAAGAGCTTCTGCACTTAGAAACTGATTGGGAATCAATGTAGGTTCATATTCTCTCATTCTAAGTCGTCAAACGTGGCTCTATATGAAGTTATCTTAAAAAACTAGTTGTTTTCGATTGTTACTAGCTGTCTACCAGAAAAGTGGTCGACCACTTTCAAAAGTGGTCGACTATTTTTTCTAGCCATTAGAGTCTGATAGTGACGTTTTAACTCCAACGATAAAATGACCGAGGTAAAGTGGTCGACCACTTTTGAGACCAAAAACCATTGATTGGTTTCCTTGGTTCCTTTGTTGTCGATATTTTGAAATTGATTATTTTCTAATTATTTTTAATACTAAAAAAGTTTTTTTGGCTAGAAAAATACTTGAGACCGAATTTTCAAACATTTAAAATCATAATTAATTTAGGCTTGGACGATGTTTGAAAATGTCTTTAAAAATTCTTTTCAAAAAATTGTGAACTATTTCAAAGAGAATTTACGTACATTGTAATGAATCAAATACAAGACTATAAATTAAAAAGAAACCTATTTTGACATATCTTGAGTCTTGATTCTTGATGTCCATCTTCAAGCTTTATGAGTTGCCCAATATTACTCTATTCTTGAAGACTTGATTTGTTGAGATAATTTGATTCTATTTCGGCTATAAACTCAAGTCAACCATTAGCAATTAAATCACATGTTTGTTATTATCAAAATAAGATGCCACGAAGGTGAACAAAATTGAGGCTCTAGTTAGTATAAATGTGCGGTCCTGTTTAAATATGGAACCTCTAGTAGCAATTCCATGCCTTATTTTAATCTTAACTAACATGTTAATTTTTTTTTTCTTTTTTTCGGGATGGGGGGATGTAAACTAAAATAACAATTAAAAATCACCGAAGATTATATTTCTGAAAAAAAAAGCACCAAAGAATACTATGTGTATTATTTTACAGCTCAATAAAATTATGATTTTATATTATGTATTTGAATATGGACTACGACCTACCCTACCCTAGCATGATATTTTTAGTTTATTTTTATTTAACGTTTTTTCTCTTAAAAAAAGGAAAGATTATATGGTATGACCACCATTTATTCATATTCTTTAAATTTCTTTTTCAAAAACCAACATAAATATACTTTTTAAACTCTAGGGATTATTGAAAATTTACACGTTATATTAATTTCTTTTGGAATAGCAAGAGTAAATTTAATATGTCACCTGAAAGGGACATATAGTCTATTATTTGTTTCTAGAAGAAAGATATTCTTTCTTTTTGGCCATTAATTCAGCTTGACTTATTTCTATTTGTTTTGGTTTTTTTTTTCTTTTTAAGGAGAGACTTTTTTTTATTTTTAAATCTTCGAGTCAAAGACTTATTTTCACAAGCTTTGATATATTGATGACTTTTTCAAGGATTTTCGTAATAAGTATGAATTATGAACATGTATATTGAAAACTATTGCCATATTTCTAATTAAATATATTGTTCAAATATTTGATAGTTTATAGTGGTGGCTATACTGGCTATATGAGGGATATATAAATTTGTACTGAGTATTCTTTCTCTTGCTTTCGTTTAATAAGCTCACTGTGTACGTACTCTCTACTTCTATGCAAAGTTTATTTTTTTCTCTTTTTTCTTTTTTGGTTTTTCCTTTTTTCTTTTTTGTAAATATTAGGTCCTACTAGTTTGTAGATTTTTTTTCCTTCAAGACATAGAAACTAATGACACTTGGTCCCTGTATATCTTGCAAAATAATCAATAATGAGTATAGAATATCAATAATGAGTACACATGTACCGAGATAATTTTCACCAAGAAAGTAGTTGTTAGATCTCCCAGGTTATTAAGAATGAGTATAGAATTTCAATAATAAATTAATTAATAGTATAGAGTATGAATAATGATGCTTTTAGGCAATTAAACTAGCTTGAAAATAGGAATAGTCCAAAAAATCCTTAGTTATTTAATATGATAATAACAAAACCCTTCATTAATAGAGACAAAAGAACCTCAAGAATAGGAATGGTCTAAATTTTGTTTAAATTATATGGTTTTTCTTGATTTCCAAGGCTCATTTATTATTATCTTGTTCATTTGAACAACTAATGAGACATACAAGTAATAATAAGAGTGCATGAAAAAGAGGACACAACCATATATATGAACAAAACTATTTTCACTAACTGTTTAACGTCCACATTCATTCATAATGGCCAATTCTTCAACCTCGATGATGAGGGTCGAAGAAAATGTAGAAGACACAATAAACTTGTAAAAAGATGATGAAATTTTTTTTAAGTTCATGAGCTCAAATTCTAAGCAATTTCACGAAGATTTAGCTGACATGGAGAATAATTATGGAGAGGAGCATGATGCTGAAGATGCAACAAAGAATGGACTATTCCTGAAATTACCGTTCTGAATATTTTGTTGATTTGCTTGGGCATTGATGAAGAGGTGGAGAAGATAGATGAGTTCGACATAATTAGTAAGGACTTTTTTTCGATGGAACGAGCTGAGAAATTTTTTGAATTGTATGCTAAATTACTTGGTTTTAGCATCAGAAAAAAATTGAGAAGAAAAAAAAAAAGAAAGGTGATATAACAACTAGAAGCTAGGTCTGTTTAAATAAAGGTTTTAGAGAGCAAAAATATTTGAATACTGAAAACGGTCAAAGAGAGCCACAGTATATGACAAGAGTAGGTTGTAGGGCTGCCTTTAAAGTAATCACGAACAAGAAAACTAGTACCTGGTTTGTCAAATATTTTAAGCCTCATCATAACCATTGTTGGTTTCAAAAACGATTTTCGCAGCAGAAGATTGGCCCAGGAACATTCAAAAATTTTCTCAAAATAATTGACTATATGAGTGCATTGTATTAATTCATAGCAAATAGGAACACACAAAGAGAATAGATCTAATACCTCTTGTAGCCTATCAGCGGATCCTAGCTTTTCTGTCTTCTAAACCA
>JXTC01000067.1:1098409-1142733 GCA_002914845.1 Trema orientale
ATACACAAGGGAATCATCTTTCTAGCTTCCTAATGGAAGGAATGGATTCCATATCTGTAAGCTACATTCCCAGCTACTCATCTCATCATGCTCCCAAGATACAAGTATTTCGATTTGTTTAAAAAACAAACTTTTAACAAGTATGTCAAAGAACATAATGTTATAAATAGGAGTCTATAACTACTCAGGATTAAGATTGATCTACATGTGATCATCTAGTGACATTATTTGAACTCTCAACAGTTAATGGAATTTATGTGAGATTCAAATTATGTCTGGTCCAGTCCTATATAATCGAATTTTATAAAGTACCTCCATTGTGATGTTAACATATCACTAGCCCGGATAAGACTATTACATTCTCAATGTTAATGGACCGTACTAATAATATTTAATTAAAGATCCCAAACTTTAATTAATTATTATGGACTATATTTAGTTTATTTTCGATAAATTTAATCCTCATGTATATGATACTTATATACTAAATTTATGGTCACATAAATAAACTAGGAATTTTCTGATATTTAAAGACAAACCAATTATGTACAAAGTCAAATAGAAAAATGTCATTTTATTAATTCAGCAAATATCCAAAATATACATGCTTTTAGGGCATAAACACTAACAACCATACCCTAGCTTTATCCCATCAAAAACCATTCCTTAGACCTAATAGAAAGTTAATTGAATCTACTAGAGAGGTGGCAACGTTGATGAAGAGGACTGGGATAAAAACTTATCATATTTGGTAGTATCTAATACAAATACATGGATGTTAGGAGCATATAAGACGTCTAAAACCCAACTTGTATAAGGGTGTGAGAAAGAAATATGAAACTTAGGCTGATTGTGATATATCCACTGCCATGGATTATCTTGAATCAAAGAAAGGTCAGGATCTCAAATTCTTCCACAAGCAAGGCGTTGATGAGGAGAACACGTTAACAAATTTGTTTTGGGCTGATGAAGCAATAAAAGTGGATTATAAGTTATTTGATGATTATTTAGCTTCTGATTCTACTTACAAAACAAATAGGTGTTGCATATATTTAAATTAAGATTTTATGTATTTTACTAATTTTAATCATTTGTTTTTAAAGTAACAAAGCTATTGTTTTCATGTGGTGACACGTATGGGAAACCCTTGGTAATTCTGGTAGGGACCAATAACCACAACAAAACTTGTATATTTGGCCTTGCTCTACTTCAAAATGAGACATGGGAAAATTATACCGGTTTCTTGAAACACTTTTGGAATGTATGGATGGCAAAAGGATGAAGACAGTATTAATTGATGGTTGTTGGTCCATAAACAAAGCACTTGAAGAGATAATACCTGGAGTGGTTCACCGAATATGCTCATATACATAAACAAGGATTCTGTGATATCTTGAATTCCGAAACGACACCCAGTTACTCACATAATTAAAGAGCTAATAATAACATGATTGCATAATATTTTCTTTTATATATTAATGTCATGTATATACGTATAATTTTGAGTAGTCTTATATCTGTTATTTCTATCACTATTACTCTTTTAATAATTTTACAGTGAAATGCTCGAACCTTGCTCACAAGGTACTTTAGTCGCACAATTTGCCCATATAGTATGAAAATCTTCATCAGTTGCATATAGGACAGTATTCTCACCCATACTCCGCCTCACCTATCAAAACATTATCATCTCCTTTATGATGTACTTTTCTACGTGTTCAAGTTTCTGTTCTTGCATGTAGTTTTTTCTACATAGCTTTACACATTTTTCTATGCAATCTCAAAACCTTATCGTGTAAATCTGATAAGTATTTTTCTACAAGCTTTTAAATCTCACATTTTTAAGTCTTTGCATGTAGTTCTCTCTGTGTGATTTAACATATATCCATATAGATGTTAAAACCTTAGCGTCTCTTTTACGATAAGTACTTTTCTATATGTTCAAGCTTCTATTCTTACATGTAGCATTTCCTGCATAGTTTTACACACTTTTCTATGTAGATGCAGATGTCAAAACCTTATCGTCTCTTTTACGATAAGTGCTTATCTACATATGCAAGCTTCTTACATGTAGCCTTTCTTACATAGTTTTACACATTTTTCTATGCAGATGTCAAAACCTTATCGTGTAAACCTAATAAGTACTTTTCTACATGCTTTAAATCTGATAAGTACTTTTCTCTTTGCACGATTTAACATATGTCCATGCAAATGTCAAAACCTTATCGTCTCTTTTACGATAAGTACTTTTCTACATGTTCAAGTTTTTGTTCTTACACGTAGCTTTTTCTGCATAGTTTTACGCATTTTTCTATGCAGATATCAAAACTTTATCATATAAATCCAATAAGTTCTTCTCTATATGCTTTTAAATCTCACATTTTTGAGTCCTAACATGTAGTTCCCCTGCATGTTTTAACATATGTCCACGTAGATGTCAAAACCTTATTGTCTCCTTTACGATAAGTACTTTTCTACATATTCAAGCTTCTGTTCTTACATGTAGTTTTTTCGATATAAATTTATACAATTTCTATGTAGATGTTAAAACCTTATCGTGTAAATCTGATAAGTACTCTTCTACATGCTCTTAAATCTCACATTTTTGAGTCTTTGCATGTCGTTCTTCTAGCATGATTTCAAAACCTTATCATCTCTAGACAATAAGCACTTTTCTACATGTGCAAGCGTTTCCCTAGATGTAGTTATTCCTGTATGATCAAATACATTTTGCATGCAGATATCAAAACTTTGTCGTGTCAATCTGATAAGTACTCTTATATGCTTTTAGAATTTCACATTTTCTAAGTTTTTGCATGTAGTCTGTTTTCTCATCTTCACGTATGAGGCTTTTTGCATGATCTTTCACACTTTTCTCATGCAGTCATTCTAAAATCTCATCGTGACAAACTGATGAATATTCTTTTATATGCTTTCAAAATTTTATATCTCTAAATTTCCTGCCTGTAGTTGGTTTCCTCACTCCTATCTATTAGTTTGTCTGTATGATGATTTTTGTACATCTTCCATACAGTTATTTTAAAATCCTATCACTTCTTGCCCGATAAGTATCTTGTCACAAATTACTTATTTTCCTTTTCTACGTGTGGCACATTTTTCCACAAATATTTGTGATAATTTCTGGATATTCTTTACTTTCTGGATCATCTTTTCAAAACCCCATTATTCTAAAAATTAAGACTCTTATTTTCAAACATCTCTTAAAAATGATCACGAGAATCTTTTTAGGACTAATTTTTGCTGAAATATTTTTCAAGCATAATTAGTCCATTTTTGGCATCACTCTCCCTCCACCCCTTTTAAAAGTTCAAGAAGATTGCCAAAATATTTAAAAAGTACTAGGAATTGAGTCTATCTCCCCCTAATAGTTATTCAAATTACCGGAGACTGTATTCCTTTTAAAATATTATTTTCTTCCCTAGCAATTTATTCAAGATAATGGGGACTTAATTTTATTTTTAAACTATTCCCAATGCTTATCTTTCTTAGTTTGAATTTTTATCTGGACTAATTCCTTTGCCGTACAAGAAATTTATCTACTTGCAACTCTAGAGAAGTAGGAATGTCAAACCAAGCAATTCTATCTCGAGAATGTATACTTTAAGTTCACAAAAATAGTTCCTCGGATACCATTTAAGTTGCATGCATGCAACATAAAGCCCTCACTAGGCTACGGTATGTAAGCTTTTATATTAAGGCACAATGGGCTGTCACGACTTCAACAAGATATAAAATCTATCCTAGATTTTTACTAATTTAATATTAATATCTTTAATGAGGCCTAATTATATTTTCACCACTTTTGATAAAAAGTTTAGAAAATAAGCGTTTCTCATAAGTCATATATTCCATGGTATATGTGTTTTCTAATTGTGGCATTTTTATAAACTCTCTTTATATTTTCTATAATTGGGTCGAGACCCCTTGGATCTCATTTTATGTCCCAAAATGCCACTTTTGTATGTTGTGCCATGATTTTTGGCACATATCTCCTCATATGGTCAATTATTTGCATTATCTCTACATGTATAATCCTTTAGTGTTAAATTTTGTGCTTGGACTTGATTGAGTACTCTCATTTGCACCTATTATTACTTTGGGCTATGGCCATATTTATATACACTATTATTGTCATTTTTCAAAATTTAAGCATGATTTGGACCCAAGAATATCGTTGTATTTTCAAAACCTCTTCTTTACAAAATGTTCATAGGCTGATACCCTTTGATAGCTTCCATTTTTTTTTCACTTCAAATTCTTTTTGGACATATGGTCATGTTTTACGATATTTAATTGATTTTTCAGTTTTTCTTTCATTTTTGGACAAAATAAAGAGATAATTTTTCTAACTCATAAAACTTTATTCTATAAAATATAAAATTACATGGAGATATTTTTCATAAAATATAAAATTACACGGAATTAGCATATTTTCTTTTCTACTATAGTGTAATTCTCTTTCTAAAAATCTCGGAGGATTACACTCCTCCATTTTTGAAATTCCTAGTGGTCATAGAAGTCCAACTTCCAAGACTATCTTGTTTTAGGCTTCTCGATCTAAAACAAGAATTTTTCAAATAAGTCATGGCTTGTTGTTTATGACTCGCTAATATCCCTCATCCCTCTCATTGGAGACTTCGCCTCTGTCGCTAATCAATGGACAAGAAGAGAAGTATTCGATAAGCTACATGAAAAAGAGATATTATATTCTCTTTCTAATCTTTAGACAGATGTTCTAAAAGAACCTCCCTCTTAGATGTATCAACAACAATGTTGGTAGAAATATCTAAGAGTTTCCAAACTTCGTTCGAGGATTTGTCATGATCCCTGAGCCATGCTATGTCTCCTAACTCTTCAATGCAGTCTCGTAGTACATCCTTGGCCTTCCAACCTATGGCAGTATCACACGACATCTCTACGTAAATTAGCCGAGTTAAGTTCGAGGATAACACTCTCAAAGCTTTCTTTTTCATTTTAGCCCTTATAGAGAAAACTTGATTTTGATTCAAGCACTTTTCCATATTCTCTCTCTTTCTCTCTCTTTATTTTCGGGTTCCTTTCCTTCTTCTCTCCACCGATTTTCTCTCTTTCTTTCTTTTTCTTTCTCTCTTCGGGTTCCCTCTCTATCGTTTTTGAATAAGCACCAAAATGGTGCAATGCATGGCTTAAATAGCCATGCAAACTCGTGAAACCCCTCCCATTGGCTTCTCTGCCTCTCTCTCTTGCTCTTTAAATTATTTGAGCTTTTAAATCATGCATATCCTTCTAATAAAGGGGTCTGAATACACTTGTACATCAGTCCAAAAATGCGATGGCATGACTTGCCATCTTCTATTGCGAAATGACCACACAAGAAAGACTTGGAAACCTCGGGTACCGCCATTTATCATGCATTTTTCTTTTTCTTTCTTTCTCTCTCTTGTTGTCCACTTGTATGATCATTCATGTATATATAATATATATGTTATATTATTTAGCCGTGCAAGTATATATGAGTGCATGAGTGATATTTCTGGTCCCTAACACCACTTGTGACCGAAATGGTCACTATTCCAACATAATCTTTCTCTTACACAAAACTGAAAAGCTTTTGTCTTTCTTCTCTCTCTTGTAGCCGCCTAAGCTACATATAGATAAGAGTAGGTGTGAACTTTTTTTAACACCAACACCTCATCAAACTCATACACTTCTCCCTTACGTGTTGCTTCAACTGAAACAAGAGGGAGCTATTCACTTCATTCTTCCAACTCATCATGGCTCCACCATCTTATCCTTGTGTCACTTTTTTTGTTCTTTTAATGGCTTATCTTAAAATATTGGCACATCACCTAATTGTGCTACATTCAAAAACCCACCTGAAGGTGGTATTATGTACTTGTCACTTTTCAGGCACATATGTATATATATAAATTTTGCATTTATTTTCAAGATTCTTCAAATGCACCTACCCCACTTTTACATGTCCTCACTTCTTCGTGCATGCATGTATTCTTCTTTTACCAAAACATGCATTAACTCTTTTATTAGCAACAAAACACACATTTACTTAGTTATTTTAATCGTACAATTTTCTCACACATGTGTTTTGTTAATTTAGTAGATGTTCTCTTTATGACATTTCTGAATTAATTTGGACTCATTTTCTTTACTTAATCTTTATTTTACAAAATAATTAAGTCATTTACATTTTGTTGTCTTGTGCTTAGATTTAGAGCCTAATATTTTTCAGTGACAACAATGTATTGAGGGACTTATGTATTTACTTTTCTCAAACACTAATGACTATACTTACTCTTATTTACGTGAAGATGTAATATTTCTCATACATGGATGCTTGTTTACTTTGTTACAGTTAAAATATAGTTATATATCATCCACTATACTTCCATGCATCTCCTCTTATTTACGTATATATTAGAAATGAACTTCTTTATTTATATCACAATGAGCATACAAGGCTCGAGGAGGTATTCTATCTTCTTTTGCTGAACATTCTCCTTACTAGTACACAAGAGAGCTCAACGGAACAATAGGAACTACGAGGTCCATAATGACGTCGGTTCGAATATGTTCGTGGTCCTTGTCAGCCCGTGGAAGGTTTAGCACCGTAAAACGGAGGTTGTGGTTCTGCATGAGATGTCAACACCGGCACTGGGATAACACAGCTTCGACGATCGATCTCCTCGTACGCCTCCATCAAATTCGTCTCTACCATTCTGAGATTTGCTTCCAAAGTAGCAATTTTCTACTCAACATAAGACTGGACCTCATAAATATGCTGAAAAGCATGCGTGGCATGCATTTTAAGCTCTTGATTCCTTTGGACATAATAATACTGTTTGACCCATGAGCGTAGTTACGTCTTGATTAGTTAGTCACTCAATGCATTCACTTGGGCTTGGAGGTTATTCACGCTTGTTTGATCAACTCGATGCAATATCGGAGTAGGAAGAGGTGACAACAGCGAACCTAGTATGATGTCCAACGAGCCACTTGAGGAAATTCCCAATGAACTCGAGTTCGAGTGGGAAGCCATGATCGAAACTGGAAACAAGTAAATATGTTTAATATATAACTGAGAGGAAGAGATAACTCACAAGATGCCTATGAATCCTCCTATTTATAATGCTTAACGAGCTCCGGTGAATGGTCATATCTACCGTAGCTCATGGGGCTTAATGTTTTGAGTTTTTTCGATTTTTGGGATTAACTCTGAAAATTTGGATTAGTATTAATTAAGCACAAAATTAACAAAACTAAGTAAGAATGCTCAATCTACGTGTTGTAGAGAACAAATGACACATGCTCAAGAAAAACAACACGTAGTTTGTCTTAAACTATATGTCGTTTGGACCCATTCACTAACACTTGGATTACGGGTTAAACTACAAGTCACCCAAGGAAAACTACATGTAGTTTGGAGCTGAACAACACGTCATTTTAATGCAAGCTACATGTCATTTGGGAGTTGAACTACATGTCCTTCCCTTCGTATACAAATGTCCAAGGTTGAATACAATTCTCTTCATGCTTCTCAGAGGTTCCGGAACATTCTAGCTTGAAGACCAAGTACTTATTGCCCAAGTACTTCCATCTTAAGCAAATTAATAAGGAGTGGACACCTCATTTACTTATAGCCTAAGATCCCTCGTATTACAAGGCAAAATTTGCCTATAAGTAAGGGTTTAACCCTTCATTTGTAAAGCACGACTTTTAGTTTAATAATACAAGCTCTTATTTCTCTCTCAACCGAGCTCTCTCTCTTTTATTCTCTTCCTTAAACCGAAGCTCTCAAGCTTCTCTTCTCCTTCTTGCCTTCTTTATTGTCCAAACCATAGCCCATTTCTACTACTTTTATCTTGTTATCTCTCTCTGTCCATAGCTATCAAGTTTTAACTTATACATATACAAGCCTCATCACTTTGTGGCCCAATATCAACATCTGCATCACCACCTTGTTATCTTTCTTCCCACCGTAGTCACACTTCCATACATCAACCAATAGTTTTGATTAATTACTCTTATCATTTTCACCATCTTTTTTTCTTACTTTTCAAACCGAGGCCCAAGTATTATTACCATCATCAACTTATCATTTTCTTTCTCACGTTGCCAATATCTTCACCTTATATGTACTAACCTGTGATCAACCTTTTTGTCTCTCTTACTATTCACGTAAATATATATATATCTTTATACGTTCATGCGTGTAGAATTTAATAAATAAATCCCTAGTATTGTCATATATCTAAATATTCATATAGGCCTGGGTAATTTTGCATATATCCCCTTTTAGGTCCACCTTTCTCTTTTTGCATTCCTAGGCCCAATTATCTTCCTTATACCACTCTTTCTATTATTAAACTATATTTATATCATTTTCTTAGTAGTCAATTATTTTTATATCACCTTTTTTTACTAACTTGTTTTTCAAGTTTCTTTGCATGCAGCTCCTAACTCTTGTACTTTAGTGATTTATGGGCCCCGAGCTGCTCTCTTCGAACTCCGTGTTTGATTTGTGCCACAAGTTTTAGATTTCGTATTCTTTCATAATTCCTCACCTATTATTTCTTTTTTATTCTTGTTGTTATAATTATTATTATCTGTAACCCCTCATTTTCTGTATTTGACTTCTAGTTGATATTATGGTCAGTTTATTCGCCTCTGTCAACTAGATTCTTTACCGTATTATTATATTATGTTTAATTTGTAAGCTAGTTATCCTTACAACTACTTGTGTATAGGGACGCCGTGGGAAGTGTCGTTCTTTGTTGAGACCACTTATTAGGATTTTGATACGTAGTGTCAACGTTGTGACAATACTTACGTCATTATTTTGTCATTATTATTATTATTATTATTATTATTATTATTGTTATTATTATTATATTGTAAGTACGTTATCCCTGCAACTACTAATGTGGTAAGGGCACTGTGGGAAGTGTCCTTTTTCCATATTGACCGCCCATCAGAACTTCGACACGTAGACAGTGTTATGATAACTTTTATGCCTGTGTACACTTTGTGATCTAATCATAATTCTAATTATTCTCTGCTTTGTTTTAATTAATAATAGGTCTGATTAATTAATTAGAACACAAGGTCTAATCCCGAACAAAGAGGAAAAGAGATAACTTGTTTATGTCACATGTTTGAATACTGCACATATCTTTGTAGGCATGCCATTTGTGTTCTTTAAGTGCTTGGTATTTTTTATGTTCCACCACATTACATATTGAAATGATGGACCAAAGAAGTAAAGACTTTATACTCAATGGTGCAAACTCCAAAAGATATACAATCCAAAAAGCAACGTTTTGATGAATTGTATCATGAAGCTATTAAATTGACTTAAGAGAGATTGTTGTCGTTTAAAAGTTTCAACATTGCATATCATGCATTGAAGGAGGCAATAAAAAATGTGTTATAGAAAATCATTCATTTAGAAAATTTGGGTTGTATGATGTTGATGAAGAACACATTAAGAGCAATTTACTTCATGAGATCATATTGCATAACCCACAAGTTCAAACACAAAAAGAGCTCCAAAAAGAATGAAGAGTGGAATAGAGAAAGCTAGCAAAAGAAAACTCAACAAAAAATCTAAAAAGGTGAGATGAAAGTTTGCATAAATATGTACAATTATTTATCTATTATTTTAATTTTTTTCTCCCTTATTTATGTAGACCTTTTTTTTTTGGTAGTTTTAAAGACATTGAAGCAGAATACCAAGTTGTCTATTGCCTGAATCGAGACATCTTGCCAGACAATGGTTTCTTAGTTATTATGCTCGAAAATTATTTTCTTCGTTCATTTTCTTTTTAAATTTTTGAATCATATGTGTAAAACTTGTAATAATTGAAAATTGTCTCAAATTAATTTTGTTTTTTCATGTATGTAAAATTTTACTTTCTAAAGAAGATTAAGATTTGTATTGTATGGTGAGTACTTTACACTAGCATAAACATAACGCTAAAAGAATTATGCTTTCTCATATTATCATTTAGTATTCAAATATAGCAGGGAGGGCATGACATATTGAAGTATTTTTCTAGTCAACAATTTCAATGTGGTAGCTCTATATCATCCATGCAAGAAATTAGAGATGGTAATTTTTTAAGCACTAATTTTAGTGATTTAACGTGATTTAGTAGAGAATCACTTTATAACTATTTTGCAATTTCTTTTTTGGTTTTTATATATAGGCTCAAATATGCATGCGTCCGAGAACATTCCATCCTCCTTCTATGGTCTTTCAAATATTTAAGGAGCTTTCACAGTTAAAAAGAATTATTTGTTTTTTTATTTTATTTTGGATGTAGAAATGGCATATCTTTGAATAGCCTTAAAGTTTTTATCATGACTATTTTTTCTTATTTTTTTGTTTTAATTGTTGGTGTTTGATTTTTTTTAGATGTTCCTTTGTTGTTGTTATTTTTGCAAGGCCTCTTTATTTGCCATTGTTTTGTTTTCTTTATAAGGAGGTTTCTATTTATTTTAATATAGCATCACATCACCACATATTTTAGAGGTTAAAATTCTAAATATATGCAACAAAAAATCTAAATATAGAAAAATCGTACAACAAGTAAAAGAATTTTCTTTATGAAAGGAACAAAAATTGAATAAATGAAATAGATGTTAGTGTAAATGCTATTGTTATATACAGTATCAAATGGGAATACTAATCGTGACTATTGCACTTAAATGGAAAAAAATAATTAATAGACATAAAAGACTTCTTAAAAAATAGTACAAAGATGTTTGTAAAACAAGATAAGATAATACCTTAAAACCAATAATAGAAAGTCGTCTAGCTTCCAGCTATAATAAACTTGAGAATCCTTTAGCACATATAAGGAAGAGATATGGGGACAGAGGATCATCTTATTGAAGACCACGGTGAGGAATAACATGACCACAAGGTTTACCATTAATCATTGAAGAAAAGGAGACCGATTAAAGACATCGCATGATAAGTTGGACCCAAAAGGCAGCAAATCCCATTCGTAACATAAATTTTTCCAGAAATTTCTATTTGACTCCATCATAGGCTTTTGACATATCTAGTTTCATTGCAGCATATCCCACCTTTCAAATTTTCGGAGTTTTATGGACTGAGTAATTTCATAAGCTACTAAGACATTGTGAGTGATTAATCTATTAGGCAGGAAGGCACTTTGATTTTCTGAAATCACATTGGGCAAAAAGATCTTGATCGTTGAACTATGACCTTGGTAACAATTTTATACAGAACATTACGTAAACTTATTAGTCGATAATCTCCAATGGAAAAGGGATATTTGATTTTAGGTATCAAAGTCACCAGTGTGGAATTAATGGGAGATAGATCACCATTATCATTTAAGATAGACAAAACTGCTCGTGAAACCATCAGTCTGACAATAGCCCAGCTTTTTTGGTAAAACATTGCTGACATACTATCTGGCCCAGGACTCTTATCTGGTCCCATTGCTTTAACTGCTATCCTACATCTTTTGGCAAGAAAGGTGTAGTTAAATCAGAATTCATTCTATTAGTAATTGTCGATTGAATGGATTTCGATACTAGTCCCTGTGCACCTAAATCCTCTTTAATAGAGCTGAACATATTCTGAAAATAATCAACAATAACTTGTTCAATTTCTTCCTTATTCGTGTCAACCACTCCATTACAATCTTGACATTTTTTAATTTTGTTAGTTTTCCTTCGCATAATGGCCTTGTTATGAAAATATTTTATATTTGCATCACTAGATTGCAGCCACGACACTCTCGATTGTTGTTTCCAGTATATCTCTTCTTGATGAAGGAGATCATCCAAAATCTTCTCTTGCTAGGTTAGATAACTATATTAAAATGTACTAACTGCAGTCATATCATTCAGCCTTTGTATTGTCCTCTGCGTAGACAAAATCTTCGAGTGCAATCCACCATATTTGGTTTTGTTTCAAATAGTAAGTGAATTGGAGCATGCCGAAATATTATCCAAAACGGTAGATAGAGGATTGGTAGAGGTAGAATTTTTCTAAGAGTCACGAATAAATTCATAACTCTCATCATCTTCCAACCATACAACTTCAAAGCGAAATCGAGATTGATGCTTCATATTATGTATGTTCGGAGACTCTCCTTTAGTAAGTATATCAACCTGCAAAGCTCGATGGTCAGAGTGGAAAAAATTTAGGTGCTTAAGGAGGATGTTTCTATTCGAAATAGTCCAGTATAAATTAATCATAGCCCAATCTAGCCTTTCCTTAATATTTCTATCTTCTGATCTCTTTTTTCTCCAAGTATACTTATTCCCACTAAAATCCAATGATTGTAAGGAGCACTGGTGTAACACCCTCTAGTTTAACTATACTATCATATACAGTCAACCTATGAAGTATTATTCTTTTCTAAACATTATCTTTAGTTTTATAAAAGAGTGGACGAATTTGAACTTTCCAAAACCTTTAAATAAAAGCAACTACATAGCATTTCTTATTAAAAATGTCTTTTAATGAAATTCTCAATTTGCATGAAAGACATGCCATGCACATGCCATTTCGTAACTTTCAAGAATAATTAAATTTCAGATAATGACGTCTTCCATGTAATTTTTGTGACACAGTTATAAGTCTTTACTTAGCTTGTGTCTTGAATAGAAATTGGTAGTGGAAAGAGTCAATATTCTCTAAAGATTGGTATGCCAATCACCTGTCATAAAATTCTTTTATTCAAGATGTACATTTTACTAAAATGAATATACCAAGATACTTGAACAAGACCGAAATCACAACTTTCACCAAATTAGGAAACTAGATCATATAATGACTCTGAAGCATACAAATCACTTACGGTCCTTGGTAGTCAATGAATAGTATTGAAAAACTGTTCAAAAGTATTAAAATATGAATACTAGGTCATTAGCACAGAATGATACAAAATGGCATATAATTTTATAAAAACTAGAGTATTTGCTCCTAAATGGTGCCATTTCATTTTAAAAATATTTGGACAGCACCTCTCCTATTTTTAGCATATTCCCACATGATTAAAATCATGGTTTTAAACCTGCAATAATAACTAACAATCCAATTCCAACATATACACCTCAAAGAGGATTACTTAGAATGACATAAGTATACTTGAATTCTTTTTCAGTTTAAACAACATTTAAAACCACTTTTACACTTATGTGTCATCACAAGCAGCCACCAAATGAGTGTAATAAACAATAGGATCAGTAAAATATACACTCCAAGCTTAACAAATCAGATTACAAATGTAGAAAACTTAATCTACTACACATGAAAACACTTAACTCCATAAATAGCAAACTTTGTGGCTTTAGGTCTAACTTAAATCCTCCACTTAAATTTTATATTTCTAGCAATATATAAGGGTTCCTAGGACCATTATTCATCAAATGATAGCTTTGGTTTAAGTACTCAGGTAAAAGAAATTACCTACACATTCAAAATCCTACATAGAGTTCATCTTGACTAGTTTGAGCTTTACTAAAACTCTTGCCTTCTACCTCCATCAAATTGGTTCCCAAGGCTTTCAAACTAACTTTAGGACTCACGAGAACTTAGAAGAACCACTATTTAAGTGAGAGCAAGTAGAGAATTGAAATTAAAGAAAAAAAACCTAGGAAGAAGAACTAGTAGAATTACCTTGACTAGTTTTGATCTATTCTGCTTTTTAGGGCTCCAATTTGAGTTCTACCACTTGGAAACTCTTGGAAATGGTTAAGGGAAGTTGAGAGAAGTCTAAAAAGAAACTAGAGAGGTTCCGGTCGTGGCTGGAGAGAAAGAGAAAGAAAATGACTAGATTTGGTAAAAAATCAACACTAAATGGCTAAGAAAAGGCATAACTTAATTTCTAAGGGGTATTTTGGGTATTTTGCACATTACTTTCTATGTGTCTAGCTCTAAATCATCTCTAGCGTAGTCACCACGTTGCTGATCACTCCTATACACCTAAGTGTATGCAAAGTTGGTGAATCTTAGCTTAGAAAGTTAAAGCTAGTCATATTTTGACTTACGATCCCGTGTGACAGGTTTTATTGTAATCTGGTGGAACCTAGCCCTGTAACCAATCATTAAATATAAAAATAAGTCAATTAGACTCCAATTAATGATTCAAACATAGTATTAGCAGTTAATAATTAGAATGCACAAAAATGACATTACACAATTAAGCTGAATCTAAGCTAGCTTGGTGCAATAAAACACAAATCAGTGTTGTGAATGCCACCTCGTGCTTACCTGAAGCCGACAAATAAAATGCTTTAAATGAGTCTTAGACATTGAATTAAAGCTAATTGACGTGTTAAATGCACAGTGAATTTGACTCTGAAAAGCGTAAAAATTACATTTTACCGAAAAACTACTATTTGACTAAGTTATCAACAAAGGTTATCTTAATACTTGTGCACATAGTATTACTTTCATAAATATATTCTTTGTACATTTAGCACACCCAGCTCTCTCTCTAAGGGTATTGAACCTTTACACTACATTGGGAAACTTCGACAAGCATTAGTATAATAACATGTATGTAAATGCACATAACATAATGAATGAGCATGTTACTATGAAAGTGGTATTAATGACTTCTGGATGCCTAATATGCAATTATAATATATTTATTATTGACTTAGTATGCATGTGAGAATCTTGGGCACCACAATTCTCCCCTCCTTAGTTTTTATCTCTTCTTCTCTTTCCCATGTGGCCTCTTCCACTTCATGGTTCTTCCACATTACTTTGACTAAAGGGATTTTCTTATTTCTAAGTTCCTTTTCTTTTGTATCCAAAATCTTCACTGGATGTTCCTCGTAACTCACGTCTTAACTTAGCTCCAATTTCTCATAATTCAAAGCATGTGAAGGATTTGAAATGTACCATTTTAACATGGAGACATGAAATACGTTATGTACATTCAATAATAAAGGTGGCAAGGCGAGTCTATAGGCAACATCTCTAACTTTGTTGAGTATCTCAAAAGGACCTACATATCTAGGACTTAGCTTTCCTTTTTTTCCAAACCTCATGATTCTTTTCATGGGAGCAACCTTCAGGAATACTTTATCTCCAATGTTAAATTCTAATTTTCTTCTTTGAGGATCTGAATAACGTTTCTGGCTACTTTGAGCAGCTAATATTCTTTTTCGAATCTTCTCTGCTGTCTCATTTGTCTCTCTGATTAATTCTGGACTAAGAAATTTTCTCTCCCCCATCTCATCCTAATGAATAGGTGATCTGCACTTTCTTCTATACAATGCTTCATATGGGGGCATTTCAATGGATGCTTGGTAACTATTTTTGTAAGAAAATGCTATAAGTGGTAAGTATTTACTCCAAGATCTATGAAAATCCAACACACAAGCTCTGAGTATGTCTTCAAGGGTCTGTATGGTTCTCTCTGATTGCCCATCAGTTTGAGGATGAAAAGCTATACTAAATGCCAATTTTGTACCCATTGTCTCTTGAACACTCCTCTAAAATTTTGAAGTAAATCTAGAATCTCGGTCAGAAATGATAACTTTTGGAACACCATATAGTCTCACAATCTCCTGAACATATAATCGAGCAAGCTGGTCTAATTTATACGTTATTCTAACCAGAAGGAAATGAGCTGATTTAGTATATCTATCCACAATCACCCAAATAGTATCATGTCCTTTAGTTGTCTTAGGAAGTCCAACAACAAGATCCATAGCAATCTCTTCCTATTTTCATTGGGGTAATTTTCCAACAAGTCTTTGATGTTCAGCTTTGACTTATTGGCACATGAGACATTGCTCTACGAGCTCAACCATATCTTTCTTCATACCAGGCCACTAGTAATGCATCTTTAAGTCTCTATACATCTTTGTAGTATCAGGATGCACAAAGTAAGGAGTGGTATGAGCTTCCATCAATATCTCCTTTCTAACAATTCCATAAGGCAAACACAATCTATTTCCATATCTGATTACACCATCACTAGAAATCTGGAAGGCCACCTCCTTTCCGGATTCTATCTTACTCTTTAAATTCATCAAATATGAATCTGTATTCTAGCCTTGTTTGACACTCTAAAATCGTTGGTTGCAGAGTAAGAACTGCCAATCTAACTGTTAAACCTGTAGACACAATCTCTAACTCTAACTTATGTAAATCCATTAAAAGATACTTCATATCAACATACTCAATAGTCATAGCAGCCAATGATTTCCTGCTTAGAGCATCAGCAGCCACATTGACTTTTCTTGGATGATAATTAATCTCACAGTCATAATCCTTCACTAGTTCAAGCCATCTTCTTTGTCTCATATTCAGTTCTTTTTGGGTAAAGAAGTACTTGAGACTCTTATGTTCTGTGTAAATCTCACATTTCTCCCTATAAGGATAGTATATCCAAATTTTTACTACGAAGACAACTGCTGCTAACTCTAAATTGTGAGTAGGATACTTCTTTTCGTATTCCTTCAACTGTCTAGAGGCATAAGCAATGACTTTGCCATATTGCATCAGAACACATCCTAGACCATTTTTTGAGGCATCACTATAAACAACAAATCCTCTTGATCCGGACAGTATTGAAAGTATAGGGACTGTTATCACACGATGCTTCAATTCCTCAAAACTCCTTTCACAATTTTCGTTCCATTTAAACTTCACATTCTTCCTTGTTACAGAGAAGCCAGCTTGGAGAAACCTTCAACAAAATATCTATAATAACCAGCCAACCCCAAGAAGCTATAAATCTCAGAAACATTTGTAGGTCTTGGCCAATTATTCACAGCTTTAACTTTTGTTGGATCCACATAAATACCATTTTCAGAAACTATATGACCAAAGAAGATAACTTTCTCTAACCAGAATTCACACTTTTTAAACTTAGCATACAATTGCTTTTCCTTAAGAATTCTCAATACGGTCCTCAAATGTTCCATATGCTCCTCTCTTGAGCGTGAGTAAATCAGAATATCATCGATGAAAATTATAACAAATTTATCTAAGAAATCCTTGAATACTCTATTCATCATGTCTATGAACGCAGCTAGGGCATTAGTTAATCCAAAGAGCATCACTAAAAACTTGTAGTGCCCGTATCTCGTTCTGAAAGCTGTTTTTGGAATATCTTCCTTCTTAATTTTCCACTGGTCATATCCTGATCTAAAGTCAATCTTTGAAAACACAGAAGCTCTTTGTAGTTGATCAAACAAATCATCGATTCTGGGAAGGGGATACTTGTTTTTTATTGTCACCTTATTTAGCTCTCTACAATCAATGCAAAGCCTCATAATCCTATCTTTTTTCTTTACAAACAAAACCGGAGCGCCCCATGGTGAAAAGCTTGGGCGAATAAAACCCTTGTCCAACAAATCTTGTAACTGTACTTTCAATTCCTTTAACTCTGCTGGAGCCATTCTATAAGGTGCCTTAGAAATAGGAGCCATACCGGGCAATAAGTCAATAACAAACTTTATCTCTCTATCAGGTAGTAACCCAGAAAAATCTTTAGGAAAAACATCAAGAAATTCATTAACTACCGGTACTTCCTCATGCTTCACTTTTAACTCTTCTCTAGTATCCATTATATTTGCCAAGTAACCCATGCATCCCTTTTCTAGTAACTTCCTTACTTTTATTGAGGAAATGATTGGAAGCATCGAGTTTCCACTAGTGCCAACAAAAGTGAACTTCTCTATACTCGGTGGCTGAAATACTACCCTCTTCTTATAGCAATCAATAGTAGTATGATATTTAGATAACCAATCCATACCCAAAATAACCTCAAAATCTTGCATATCCAATACTATTAAATCTACACATAAGTTTTTATCAATTATTTGGATTGGACATGCCTTGAGAACTTGATCAGAACATAATGCTTCTCCTGATGGAATGGTCACACAATATTTGAAATTCAAGTACTCTGGTATTTTGCCCAATTTCCTCACAAATACGGGTGATGCAAATGAATGTGTAGCCCCTAAATCTATTAATGTATGAATAGGAATATCAGAGATAAGAATCTTACCTGCTACAACAGATGGGTTCACCTCAGCATCTTCTTTGGTCATCGTATACACACAAGCTGAGACTCTCTTTTGCTCCTCTGAAGTGTTTGGATAATTCTTTGCAAAGTGACCACACTTTTCACGTATGAAGCAAGCACCAGAACCTGTTAAACACTCTTCACGATGAGTTTTCCCATATTTAGGACAAACGGTCCTCTGAGTAGTAGCTGCTTGTGTCTGCTGGCCTATAGCTTAGCATTTTTGGGGCTCTTGTCTTTCTCATTGATTCTGTTACCATTTTCTTTTGTTTCCACTAGCCCCTGGTTGAGATCCTCTTCGAAAAGTTGTATTTCTCCTTGTCATATTTAAATTCTTACGAATTTTCTGAGTTTTTATAACTCTTAATTCAGCTTCTTCAGTTTCAAGAGCTTTATCTGCAACCTCAGCATATGGCATATCTTTATAAGCATATATCTTAACATCCCTATAAATTTTTACCTTGAGGCCTTGGAGGAACTGGCTTACTTTTAACTCATTTGTACTCACCATGTGCAGAGCAAATCGGGATAACTCTTTAAACCTCTTGATGTAGTCACCAACATACATACTTCCATGTTTCAGATTAACAAACTCAGCTGCCTTCATTATTATGTGTGTATTGCTGAAATATTTTCTATAAAATATCTCCTTAAACTGCTCCCAAGTAAGCCTGTTAACATCAATGATGGACTTCATAGAATCCCACTAATGTTTAATATCCATCTGGAACATAAAAGTAGCACATGAAATTTTTTCCTCATCAGAGATTCTAATATAATCGAAGATACCCTCAATACTCCGAATCCACTCTTCTGCCAGTAGTGGATCGGTTTCTCTCTTGAAAGCTGGAGGCTTATTCTTTCTAAACTTCTCACAAGCTGGTTCATAACTTTCTTATCTAGCTATGGCCTGTGGTAGTGCTTGATTTCCATGCCTTTCCTCCCTTTCTATAAACCTTTCTAACTGTCTTGCTTGTGTCTCAACTAACTCTGTCAATTTACCTATAACAGTATCCTTGTTGGTCTCATTTTTAGTAGTACCACTTTTATCACCCATCTGCTCACTAGTTTAACCCTTAGCCCTCGACATAATTTCCTATACAGTTGCCCTTTCACTTATATCCACGCATAATAGCTAATAATAAAAAGATAACATATCATAATATATGGTATCAAATTTAATACAAACACAGGAAATTAAAACTTACTAGTTGACTGAGCTTTTTGTCATATGATCATACCCATGTAGACAGTCTTTAGAAACGATTAAACCTCCTCTCCGATACCAATACTATAATACCCCCTAGTTTAACTATACTATCATATACAGTCAAACTACGAAGTATTATTCTTTCCTAAACATTATCTTTAATTTTATGAAAAAGTGGACAAATTTGAACTTTCCAAAACCTTTAAACAAAAGCAACTGTATGGCCTTTCTTATTAAAAGTGTCTTTACAAAATGTACAATCAAAAGAGATTTTCGCCCGTCTATTTTGCCATCAGCAGTAGTATTTACATTACATCAAAATATCTCAAAATAAAAATATCATCCACAGGTCAAGCTCGTCCACATCTGTATGATTATGGTGACAAAAGGAAAGCTAGGCAACCAGCTAGTCAACACCAAAATATGCCTCCTCATCTGCATCACAAAACTAAAATAAGCTAAAGCTCAGTAAGTAAAAATTTTTCATGCCTATGTATGCTTTAAAATCTCATAAAGTTCCCATTGTATCCTTTTCTTTCTTAATTATTTGGATCCATGTATTTTCCCTAAAAATTATTCATAGTTGGGCCCCTTAGTGCATTGCTGGTCCCGTAAGTCGATAGGCTGTGATAACATTAAGCAAAAACTCTGGCCAAGAGTAAAAATAAGGTGCGACCGTCGTGTGAGATTTTTGAAAACTCCTTCACTCATCAAAAGAGCATCCCACACCGCGCTAATATTATCCTGCTTCAATGAGACACATCATAAGATCTACAAGTCCCGCATCAATGGAAGAGTCTGTATCAACAAACTTACCTACACAGCTCTGACAGATTAGGAATTGCCATTAAAACTTATCTTATAAAATTGGTATAATGGTACTCAATTTTAAATACTCTATAATGAAATTCTCAATTATCATACAAGACGTGCCATGCACATGCCATTTTGTAACTTTCAAGAATAAGTAAATTTCACATAACGACGTCTTCCATGTAATTCTTGTGACGCAGTTGTAAGTCTTTACTTACCTCGTGTCTTGAATAGATATTGATAATAGAAAGAGCCAATATCCTCTAGAGATTGGTGTGCCAATCACCTGTCATGAAATTCTTTTATTCAAGATGTACATTTTACCAAAATGAATGCACCAAGATATTTGAACAAGACTGAAATCACAAGTTTCACCGAATTAGGAAACCTGATCATATAATGACTCTGAAGCATACAAATCACTTAAGGTACTTGGTAGTCAATGACTAGTATTGAAAAAATATTCAAAAATATTAAAATATGAATACTAATTCATTAGCATAGAATGATCAAAAATGGCATATAATTTTGTAAAAACTAGTCCATTTGCTTCTAAATAGTGCCATTTGATTTTAAAAATATTTGGACAGCACCTCCCCAATTTTTAGGACATTCCCACATGATTAAAATCATGCTTTTAAACCTACAATAACAATTAACAGTCTAATTCCCACATTTATACCTCAAAGAGGATTACTTAGAATGACATAAGTACACTTGAATTCTTTTTCAGTTTAAACAATATTTAAAACCACTTTTACACTTATGTGTCATCACAAGCAGCCACCAAATGAGTGTAATAAACAATAGGACCAATAAAATATACACTCCAAGCTTAACAAATCAGATTACAAATATAGAAAACTTAATCTACTATACATGAAAACACTTAACTCCATAAATAGAAAACTTTGGGGCTTTAGGTCTAACTTAAATCCTTCACTTAAATTTTATATTTCTAGCAATATATAAGGGTTCCTAGGACCATTATTCATCAAATAATAGCTTTCGTTAAAGTACTGAGGCAAAAGAAATTACCTACACATTCAAAATCTTACATAGAGTTTCACCTTGACTAGTTTGAGCTTTTACTGAAACTCTTGCCTTCTACCTCCACCAAATTGATTCCCAAGGCTTTCAAACTGACTTTAGGACTCATGAGAACTTAGAAGAACCACTATTTAAGTGAGAGCAAGTAGAGAATCGAAATTAAAGGAAAAAAAACCTAGGAGGAAGAACTAGTAGAATTACCTTGACTAGTTTTGATCTATCTTGTTTTCTAGGGCTCCAATTTAAGTTGTACCACTTGGAAACCCTTGGAAATGGTGAAGCGAAGTTGACAAAAGTTAAAAAGAAACTGGAGAGGGTCAGGTCGTGGCTGGAGAGAAAGAGAAAGAAGATGACCGGATTTGGTCAAAAATTAACACTTAATGGCTAAGAAAAGGCATAACTTAATTTCTAAGGGGTATTTTGGGTATTTTATACATTACTTTCCATGTATTCAACTATAAAACATCCCTAGCATAGTAACCATATTGCTGGTCATTTCTATACACCCAAGTATAACCAAAGTTGGTGAATCCTAGCTTAGAAAGTGAAAACTAGTCATACTTTGACTCACGATCTCATGTGACAGGTTTTATTGTAATCTGGTGGAAACTAGCCTTGTAACCAGTCATTAAACATAAAAAATAAATCAATTAGACTCCAATTAATAATTCAAACATAGTATTAGCACTTAATAATTAGAATGCACAAAATTTACATTATGCGATTAAGCTGAATCTAAGCTAGCTTAGTGCAATAAAACACAAATCAGTGTTGTGAATGCCACCTCGTGCTTACCTAGAGCCGACAAATAAAATGCTATAAATGAGTCCTAGACATTGAGTTAAAGCTAATTGACGTGTTAAACGTACAGTAAATTCGGCTCCAAAAAGCGTGAAAATTATATTTTACCGAAAAACTACTATTTGACCAAGTTATCAACAAAGGTTATCTTAATGTATGTGCATATAGTATTACTTTTATAAATATATTCTTTGTCTATTTAACACGCTCAGCTCTCTCTCTGAGGGTATTGAACCTTTACATTGCATTAGGACACTTCGACAAGCATTAGTGTAATAACATATATGTAAATCCACATAACATAATGAATGAGCATGTTACTATGAAAGTGATATTAATGACTTCTAGATGCCTAATATGCAATTAGAACATGTTTATTATGGGCTTAGTATGCATGTGAGAATGTTGGGTACCACAACTTGTCAATGGCATTACGGAAAGCATCCATATAACATTCAGCACACATCAAGCCTCCTAATTTATCATCTGGAGATAATATTTTGTTAAAATCCCCCATGACCAACCAAGGGATCGAAGGAGCAACATCTCCCAGGTGACATAAAATTTTCCAAATAACATGTCTGTTGTTAGTTTCATCACTCACATAACAATCAATATGATTACTTGAATTGGAGCATATAGTAACATTAATATTATCTTGCCATAATAGTATTAATCCACTGCCTGGTCCAATCCGAGGCACTTTATACCCATCATAGAAATTTAATAATTTTCTAAACGTGTTAGGTGACCAGTGGCTAATTTGGTCTCAATAAGGAATAAGACTTGTGGACAGAATTGCTTATTTATTAGCTTTAGGCTATGTTTGGTAAAGAAGAAAGAAAGTATGAGGGAAAGAAAATGTGTAGGATGGAAAGAAAAATATCTTTTCTCCATTGTTATTTGGTATTTAGGAAGGAAAGAAAAATAGTATATTTTAAAATGACTGTTTTACCCTATTTATTAAAATTTGAAAAGTAATGTACAAGGTTAATTTGATAAATTCACTCTAAAGTATGAGTTAAAAATTTTTCTTCCCCCTTTTCCCTCCACTTTTGGGAGGAAAATATTTGAGTGGATCCCACCACTTTTTTCCCTCCTCTTTTTCCTCCCCTTTTCTCTTCCCTTCCATTTTCTCTTCTACCAAACAACCCAAATTTTTATTTCCCTCTGCTTTTCTATAAAATCTTTTTTTTTTCTCTCCCTTTTTCTTCCTACCAAACATAGCCTTAGGAAATTGAGTGTCTTAGAATTTCCATGACCTCTGGTATTCTAGCTTATGAATCTCATGAGATCTGATCATAAAATATGAACCAAATAGTGAATAAAATTATTACGGTTGGAAAATAGGGGAAATCTCCCATATTAATGCATAAATGCATAAAGTCACAAGAAAAACACCTATGCAAGAGTTTAGTACCAGATTAATTTATGATCTAAAAGTGACAATATAGAAATATGGTTGATGATATTATGTTTGTATTCTAAAGTTATCTTCAAAGAATTCCAACTTAATTTTGTGAAAAAATAAAAAATAAAAAACAGAGGCAAAGATGAATGTTGTGCAAATAAAAATAGATATCTACCGTATTAATAGCTGAAGGATCATTCTAGTGATGGTAACAAAAGGAAGTTTGAAATATATGAAAAGTAAAATCTGTGAAATAGGGGAGAATATTAAGTTCATGTGATAAGAAGGAGGAGTTTCTTGACAGTTACAAGCATTTTATATATTGCTGTTAAAACACTTTTTTATCAAATCTTTTGAATTAACCATCTATATTAATTTTTAGGTAGTCAGAATAAAGTTATGTAAATTAAATAATATTTTCATTACTTATTTATAATTATTTTTATGTAATGGATAGTAGCGTAGGTTGAAAAATAAAGAAGATATTCACTTGAAATTTCTTATTTTTTATTTATCTTTTTATGTTTTATTTTTTGTTAACTTTTAAATAAATATTATGCCTATCATAGATTACCTCTAATTTATTTAGAAAATGTCTTAAAAGATTTGATCTCCATCGATAAATTTAATAATTTGAAAAGTGAATGTAATGAAGACACTTGAAAAACATGGCTGATAAATGACATGAAATCTAGAACCAGAATTGTATAGGTGTAACTCTCAATAAAGAAAAGGATTTGAGTAAAATTCATCAAAGTATTTAAGACATGAATAAATGATTATAAAAAAATAAAACAAAAAAAATTCATCAAAGTATTTTTAGAAAATTTGTTTTTATTTCTCTTTTTATTATTAAAGTTTTTGTGTGGTAACTAGGGTGTCTAATTACTAGAAGTGCAAGTAGTACGATCAATAATTTAGGGCTAACATCATTATTGGCTTTTTTATATTAAAGTAATGTTTACCATAGAAAACTATGTACTTGAGGAGGTATGACAGAAATGTGCATTATATGGAATAAAACGAAAATCAATTGTGGGAATTAAACTATATTTTAGAGATCGTAGCCAAATATAAATTAAAAAATAGAGCATCAATACATTACAAATGTAGTTTAAATCTGATAATACACCAGAAAAGTAGAAGAATTCGCCCAGGAAACAGTTATGAAATTATACTTCATAGATTAGAATGAGATAGTTATATCAGAAACAAAGGGGGGAGTATTTCTTCTGTTGCGTTGTGGGCTTTTTCACTAGTGTTTTGGCAACAGGGGCAGTATTATCCATCTTTTTGACTTGTTCACTCATTATCGTAATATCAGGATCAAAATTAGGCAGTTGTCTCTTCCTCATTGCAGAAAAACTTTCAATTTGGATTGAATTTGCTATCTTTCTATTACTAACCTCCATTTTACCGGAATGAGTAATAGATTCAAGTTGGGGTGTCGCTTGGGTTGAAGATTGATTGTAATTAACTGTGTTATCTTGTGTAATCATATTATCCTACAAATGATAAAAGATAATGCAACAGAGCAAACTTCAGTTAAGTCATTAAAATATTGATAGAAAAAAGAGGAAAACATATATGGGAATAAGGATAATGTTAAGTAAGGATTGGGAAATAAAATGACAACCGAATGTTAGTGTTTGACGGAGGTTTTGTCAACAATGAATATAAAAAATTGCGAGATGTGGCTTGTGTGTGAAAAGGGTTAATAAAGCAAAGTAAATAAGGAGACAAGAATTTTATAGTGGTTCAGCCCCAAAAAAGATGAGCCTACGTCCACTGTTCTTCACTATTTTCTGGAGANTACATAAACGAGTAAGTGTATAATCAGAAGTACAATTTTGGGTAAACATAGAATCGGGTAACATCCTCAATTAAACAAAGGGGATTACTCAATTTCCATTCTGAAGCTTGTTTCCTTTTCCCATGTTAATTCCTCCATTGGTAAAGCCCGAACCGGTTTCCTTTTTATACAGGTCGCATCTATCGTATTTGGATGAGGTCATATTTTAATTAAGAAAACACCTATGCGACCTGACGTGCCTGACTGTTGACTTTCTCAGCGTTGACCAATTATGGACTTAAGATCGCATAATAATTGCCCCCCAGCTTCATTAGCCTTCAGGCTAAATGGAGCTTCTTATTCTGATAAATGTGAGCTTAAAAATGCGATATCATGAAGTCACATTGAAATATCTGAAAAGCTGTCAAGTCTTGAATCATACTACTTTAAAACCACGCGTACCTTTCCCTGACCAATGCATCCACGTGTCGCCTTCCCTTAGGAAGTTGTCACGGCTCGAGAAATCCTCTCCGTTTTTCGAGCAGTTATGATGATTGATGACGTCACCCATCGTTTCAAATCAAATCCTTTCGTATTTCAAAAATTAAATCCCCTTAATCCCAGAACTTGAATCCCGTGCGAATCTCGACCGTCAGATCCAAAAAATAAATGCCTTGATCTACGGCTGTGATCTGCCGAATCATTAAAACATATAAACGCTTCTATTTTCCTTCTTCGTTCCTCATTCTCACTTTTCCAGAAATTTGACAAGGCAAAAACTTCTCCTTTTTTCTTCGTTTTTCATTTTCTCTGAAACCCGAGAGAAACGCTACTCTGGCCAGTTGCAGAAAGCTTTCTTCCCTATCTCCGGCAAGTTATCTCAACTTTCAACCATCTTAGAGGAACCGGAAAAGCATCCAGAATCCTCTTTTTCGATAAGGTCAGTTCTCTCATCTTTCCTCATTTAATTTTTTGAATATTCTCCATTTTCGAGACGATTTCTGCAATTCTTGTCATCTTGATGAATTAATAAGCGAATTCATAGGAATTAGGTTCTGGAGTGTTGATGGAGACCCAAATGATATAGAAACTAGTAGATCAAATGACGAATTATCGAAGAATTGCTCGAACATTTCAGTCGAACTCTAAGATTGCTTAGAAGATTACCGACATAGTCGAACATTCTAGGGTTTGTAGTCCCCCAATTACTGTATACGGCTCGCACATAGCGAGGGTACTTGTAAAAAATAGACAATAATACGCCTATCTCTAGGTCGCATTTTAGGTTAGTATAAATCAATATATGACTATCTGTAGGATAATGCTCGCATAGGATTAAATACTTCTTGTTTTATTTTTCAGATGTCTAGTAGCGAAGACTTTAGGGAAGGGAATGCGTTCTCAGGGGAGTCGTCATTCTCTGAGTCGAGCTCTAGCTCTATAAATCTTAACGATTATATAGAGCGACATCAAGTAGAGATAACAGGAGCGAGACAAAGTAGTCCCCGCATAGGCGATCTCCCCCAAGATCAATGGCCTCAACACATTAGGGATGCCCCTGAATACGCAAAGGGTCACCAATATGTGGAAGGAGATTGGTCATGTACCAATGTACAGACGAGTTGCACTACAAACAAGCTCGAAAAATTATTCGTAACTATAACATCAATATACTTCTCTGCATTCCCACAGAATTCAATCGACCACATACCCTTCCTCGCGGGACCGCCTCGATCTCAGAAGCAGTTCTTAGATGCGGCGTTCACCTTCCACTCCATCCATACATAAAATTAGTCGTCGACTATTATGGAGTCATCCCCTATCAACTGACCCCTAACACTTATAGATATATAGTAGGCTTATATATACTTTACCATAAACTTAGTTTAGGACCCCCTACTCCTGAAGAATTCGCCTGGTTCTACTAAGTGAAGTCGAACCCTTCAGACTTCGGCTTCTTTTATACGAGCAAATGGTCGAATCAAGCAATAAAGACCATTCACGGAGTCCGCAATAACATGGGAAAATGGAAAAACCCATTCTTCCATTTTGACTATGCTGACAACGGGTTCTTTCAAAACCCTGGTAGGTGGTCATATAACTATACTTAAATTTTATAACTGCTTCAATATGTCTGATCGCATTTCCTTCTCTTCGCAGAGAACAAAGAGCGCCCTGGACTCAACGAGGCTCAGCTTGCAAGAGTATATAAAATCAACGCCCTTCCAATAGAAGAATTCGATTGGAAGAAACTCGGGACGACCAAGAATCTAATCTCCTATGGGTTGTTCCCGAAAGGTGCCTCGTTGCCTTACTCAGCAAATCATCCAGCAAAATCCTCGAGCTCAAAGAAGAAGAAAACGAGGAAGCAAAAAGAGAGGGGTGCCTCGTCCTCCAAAACTAGGAAAAGGAAAGCTCCTGCGCCCCCTTCTATCGAACCACCATCTCCGGAAGCGTCTCCGGAAGTTCAATCTCCTCTAACCTCTCAGCTGCCAGAAGGTAACTCTCTTCGAATCTTTCTCATTTATATATCGCACTGCTCTCCTTACTGACAAAGCTTATTCATGCAGATATGACTATCGGGAGCAGACTGCGAGCTCCTCCTACCACCCTTGGATCGATGGCAAGATCCAAGACTCTCGACAGCACTCCTACGAAAGGGAAAGAGAAGGTCGATCTTTCTAAGAAGAGAAAGGTTGCCTTCGAGGATGTCCCAATGAGCTCGACCGCTCCTCAACCCTCTCAATCTACAAGCCAGCTTGAGCCGCCTGTAGAACCAGCTTCTTCTGTGGGAACAAGCCAGGTTGACAAGGCTACGGAAATCTTCAATCAGCTTCGCCAACTTCCAGAAAAGGCTGGCATGAGTGTGCCCTTCATTGATCGCTTCACCTCGGAGGAAGCATGGGAGAAAATGAAGCGAAAATCTCCCAAGGTCGCATTCACTGCCGCAATGCGAATGCTAGCCAATGTAAGTTGACTTGCTTCGAACTTCTTTCCTTAAAACGTTCTTCTTTAGAATAGACTAATATGTTCGCATTTCAGACCGCCGCAGCTGCTGTTCTGATGTATGACCCGGTCCTCGAGAGTATGGAAAAAGGGGAAAAAATCGAAAAAGCTACCTAAGAGCTCGAGGACTTGAAGAAGATTCGCGGGGATGAGAAGAACTCCTTCGAGTCAGAAAAGAAGCAGCTGCGCGAGGACCTGGAGAAGGAAAAACTCGAGAAGGAGAAGCTCGAAGAAAAAATTAAAGATCTTGAGAAAGTTATCTCCAAGCATCCGGATGCCCTGAAGAAGGTCGCCGAGGAGGCAAGTCGCAAAGCAGTCGAGGACTTCAAAGCCAATGAAGTCAAGGAACTTGAAGAAAAGGCTAGCGACCTTGCGTCTTCGACTATCATCTACAACATTTACTGCGAGCATCCCGAGTTTGACTTCTCCATTCTTGGCGAGGACGTGGTAAAGCTCGTACAAAGTTGGAAAGATGCGGAGGCATCGGAGAAGGCTACGGGAGTGAGCACTTCTTCAGCTAAATAGATTTATTTGCTGTAGCATTGAGACAAATGCGGATTTGTCCCGTTTTTATTTGACATGTACTTTACCTGCAAAAAGGACAAATTTAGTATCGCATAATCATATAAATGTGCATAATTTAACCAAGTAGTAAATCACTAAGTGACTGATCGGTACGCTATTGTGATTTGAATCCAATAACTTAAACCGGGGTTTAAGTAGTAGGATAGGTTAGGTTGCTTAAGAAAAAACAACGAACGTGAGTGATGCTAACTCAAGTTGTTTTTCAAAAGTTCCATGTTAAAAAAAGTTTATAGCAAGATATCACATCGAACAATGAACGTTTTGCTTAGTTACTTTTCTGTTCGAGGAGGAAAATTGCGTAATACGACATGCTATGGCATGAAGCGAGGAGAAAATCCTAAGATTTTAAGAAACTTTAGACATTCGGCGATCTAAAATTCCAACCCCTCTAAATGAACGTTTTGCATAGTTCCTTAGGAAGCGAGTAGAAGATGACGATCTAATCCTACTGTCCCCCGAGTTTTATGGTGTTCGAGGACTGCCATAAAACTTAATAGTCGCGTAAAAACCATCATGTACAACGAAGATCAAATGAAGAAATAATCTTTATTGAAGAATTCTGGTGATATCCAGGTACTACCGAAGAGAAAATGAAGATACATATGAAGTTTTATTGATAATATCGACGAAGTTGCTCTGCATTCCATGCATGTTCGATCTTCTGTCCTCCAGTGTGAGCAAGCTTATAAGTTTCCGGTCGAATAACGGCATCAATAACGTATGGTCCTTCCCAAGAAGGTCCAAATACACCAGCACCTTGCTCTTTGGTGTTTGGCAAAACTTGTCGAAGAACAAGATCACCAACTCCAAATTCCCTAGCTTTGACTTTGGAATTATAATATCGAGCAGTTCGCTGTTGGTATGATGCTACTCGTAGTTGTGATTGCTCATGCCTTTCTTCCAAAAGATCAAGCTCAATTCTCATCAAAGCATTATTCTGATCAGGCTCATAAGTGGACCGTCGTAGGGAACTTGCACCAATTTCAACTGGGACCATGGCTTCGTAGCCATAAGCCAAGGAGAACAGACTTTCTCCAGTAGTAGATCGCTGGGTAGTACGATAAGCCCATAATACTTCGGGAAGAACTTCTGGCCAGGCTCCCTTGTGTTCTTCTAGCTTTGTCTTGATATTTTGCTTAAGTATCTTGTTTATCGCCTCAACTTGCCCATTTGCTTGCGGATGAACGACGGCGGAAAAACTCTTCTTAATTCCCAAGTTGTCACAGAAATTGCGAAACTCATCGCAATCGAATTATTTTCCGTTATCAGAAATTATTGTGTGCGGAATACCATATCGACAAATTATGGACTTATAAACAAAATCGATCATCTTCTTCGCAGAAATAGTACTTAAAGCTTCTGCTTCCGTCCACTTAGTAAAGTAGTCAACTGCGACCACCGCATACTTCAATCCACCTCGTGCTAAAGGGAGAGTTCCAATGATATCAATTCCCCAGACTGCAAACGGCCAAGGACTAGTCATAGAAGTTAAGGGAACAGGTGGCATTCGAGGAACGGTTGCGAATCTCTGGCATTTATCACACCTTCGAGCAAATTCCATTGTATCTTTCTTCATGGTTGGCCAAAAATAACCTTGTCTGAGAATTTTATTCGCAAGTGTCTGCCCCCCGGAATGATTTCCGCATATCCCTTCATGAATTTTCTTCATAATGTAGTGTGCTTGTTTTTCGTCGACACATAACAATAATGGCGAGCTGAAGCTTCTTCGATAAAGTTTTTCATCGTAGAAAATGTAGCGAGCTGCCTTCATTCAAAGTCTCTTTGCATCATCTTTTTCTACAAGGAGTTCGCCACTTTGTAAATACTGCATTATAGGAACCATCCATGTAGGCTTCCGATGAATTGGCATGGTTACTTGAGGTTCCACTTCGATGCTTGGCTTTGCGAGGAATTCAACCGGTACTACATTCAGCAATTCTGCGTCTTTTGTCGAGGCAAGCTTAGCTAAAGCATCTGCCTGAGTATTTTTTGCCCGAGGTAGGAGTTGAATACTATAAGCAGCGAATGTTGAAAACAATCGTTGCACCTCTTGCAAGTAAGCTTGCATTCTTCCTCCTTTTGCTTGATAGTCGCCAATCACTTGATGAACCACCAACTGGAATCACTAAATACCTCGATTATCTCGACCTTCATCTCTTGTGCGAGCTTAAGTCCAGCTATCAATGCTTCGTATTCTGCCTCGTTGTTTGAGGCTGGAAATCCAAAACAAAGCGCACAATGAATGTTATGTTCTTCTGGACTAACTAGGACTAAGCCCGCACCTGCTCTACTCTCATTAGACGACCCGTCGATGTAAACCCTCCACAACCTTGATGAGTCTAAGATAGGCTTTTCGACTAATTTGTCGGGAAGGTTGACGTCATAAGTGAACTCTGCAATAAAGTTTGCAAGAGCCTGTCCTTTGATCGCAACACGTGGTCGAAAATCAATGTCGAATTGGCTCAACTCGATAGCCCACTTGAGTAGTCGCCCTGACGCTTCTGTAAGACATGCTTTAATGGATAATTCGTGAAAACTTCAATGGAGTGAGTGTGAAAATAAGGTCGAAGTTTCTTGGACGCGACAACAAGTGCTAATGCCAGTTTCTCCATTTCTGGGTATCTTGTTTCTGCATCAAGCAATCTCTTGCTTACGTAGTAGACAGGTCGCTGTATATTTTCTTCTTCTCGAATTAATGCTGCACTTGTCGCATATTTAGAAACTACGCGGTATAAATATAATTTTTCCCAAGTTTTTGGTTTTGACAAGAGTGGGGGAGAACCCAAGTGTTTCTTCAGTTCTTGGAACGCCTGCTCGCACTTCTCTGTCCACTCAAATTTCTTCGATCCTTTCAGCACTTCGAAGAATGGTTGGCATTTATCAGTCGACCTTGATACAAAACGACTTAGTGCGGCCACTTTCCCCGCCAGGCTCTGCATGTCTTTTGGTTTGCATGGTGACTGCATATCGATTAATGCCTGAATCTTTTGCGGATTAGCTTCAATTCCCCGCTGATTGACCATGAATCCCATAAATTTCCCTGATCCTACTCCAAACGCACATTTCTGGGGGTTCAACTTCATCTGGTATTTTCGAAGAATTTCGAACATCTCTCCAAGGTGTCTTATGTGATCTTCTACTTTCTTCGACTTTACCAGCATATCATCGACGTACACCTCCATTGTCTTGCCAATTTGTTTTGAAAACATCATATTGACAAGATGCTGGTAAGTTGCTCCTGCGTTGATTAGTCCAAAGGGTATTTTCCTGTAGCAGTATAAACCTCGATCAGTGATGAACGAGGTATGCTCTTCATCCAGCTCATACATGGGAATTTGATTGTATCCAGAGTATGCATCCATAAAGCTCAGGAGTTCGTGCCCCGATGTCGTATCTACAAGCTGATCAATTCTTGGGAGTGGAAAACTATCCTTCGGGCAGGCTTTGTTAAGGTCGGTGAAGTCGATACAAGTTCTCCACTTCCCGTTGGGTTTCTTTACCAAAACCGGGTTTGCAAGCCAGTTTGGATAAAAAGATTCCCTAATATATCCGATTTTGAGCAGCTTGTCCACCTCTTCCTTTAATGCGACGTAGCGTTCTGGATCCATCACCCTTCTTTTCTGACGCACTGGCCTTTTGGTCGTGTCAATGTTGAGGCGATGGCACATGACATTCGGATCAATCCCCACCATATTCGAATGTTGCCATGCGAAGATGTCCATATTCGATGTTAAAAAATCGATCAATAATGCTCGCATAGGCTCTTGAAGTTCTTTCCCAATTTTAAGCACTTTTGAAGACTCATCGATTGATAAATCTTCCAAATCTTCTACGGGTCCGATTTTGATCTCTTCGTCGACTTCTCAAGGATCGAGATCTTCGGTTGATACTTTGATCGATGCTTCTTCTTATAGTTGGACCATCATTGTGCGAAGTGGAGCATCCTTTGAAGCGATCTTCAGAGAATTGTTATAACACATACGTGCATCATATTGGTTACCTCGCACCTCGCCTACTCCATGTTGCGTTGGGAACTTTATAGTGAGATGATAAACAGAGGTGACAGCTCGAAGTTCCCTGAGAGTCGGTCTTCCCAGTACAACATTAAATGGAGAGGGGCAATCTACAACCAAAAATTGAGTCATTACTGTTGAAACTCTTGGATAAGTTCTAACATTAACCATCAGCTTAATTATGCCCCTAGGCATTATACTATCCCCAATAAATCCGTAGAGTGGAGTGACGGTGGGTTTCAAATCACTATCACTCAACCCCATCTTCTTGAAGGCGTCGTAGTACAAGATATCCACAGCACTTCCATTGTCGACAAGTACTCGCCATAGTTGAGTGCTTCCACAGTTGATTTTAATGACTAGAGCGTCATTATGCGGGTGATGGACTTCTCTTGTATCCTGCTCCGTGAAGGTGATATCCATATCGGGTACCCGCTGAAGCTTTTGTGGTCGCCGCTCAAGATGCATGATATTAGTCAATGGCTGCTGTCTAGCTTCTCTTGCGTACCTATCTTGTGCCCTTTTCGAATCTCCACCAACATGCGGCCCTCCGAAAATAGTTCGCACTTCGCGTTGTACTTCGGGAGGTCCCTGTTGGTTTTCCTCTCTTCGTTCGTTGCTTTGCCGGGTATACTGCCTCAGTCGTCCTTCTTTAATTAATCTCTTGATCTCATCTTTTAGGGCGTAGCAGTTGTTGGTATCATGTCCAATATCGTTGTGGTATCGGCAAAACTTGTTGGGATCACGTTCCACTCTGTCCCGTTTAATCGGCTCCAGTTGACGATATCGTTCATGCTGATTTGTAACCGCATAGATATGATCTATGGGCGCATTCAGCTCAGTGTAGTTGTTGAACCTTATGGGAGCCTTTGGGACTACCTGCCTTTTTTGTTCGGGCTGCTTCTCAGACTGTTGCTCGTTTTTTTTCTTGTTCGACTTCTTATTATCGTTGGTCGTGGTCGCATCTTTTGTTGAATCTTTTCCTCCTTTTGTCTTGTGAAGATTTTCGCGTGAAGATTCGACTCTTAGATGACAACCAACCTGTCTGTAGAAGTCCTCGAGAGTTTTACACTCCCGCTCGAGCAGTTCCTCCCAGAATTTGGTTTCAGCCCGCACTCCGACCATCAGTAGACTTAAAACTCCTCCTTCAGGCGGGTTGTTGACTTTCGCCAACTCTGAGGTAAAGCGATTGAGATAAGATCGCAGAGTCTCCTCTAGACCTTACCGTATGGCTGACAGACTGATCAACAGGAGCGTAAAATTCTTGGCAGCCTGAAATTGTCTTATGAAGGCGGTCTGTAATTGTTGCCAGGATGAGATTGATCCATGCTGAAGTCCTCGGAACCACTTCTTCGCTGCTCCTGTGAGGGTTACAGCGAAACATCTACATCGCGCGAGGTCGTCGACTCGATGTAACTCCATCAAGTCGCTGAAGTGGTCCATATGGTCCTGTGGGTCAGTTTTCCCGTCAAAAGCTTTTATAGTGGGAAGTTTAAATCCAACAGGCAAGGCTGCAGCTCGAACTTCCTCGTTGAATGGCGATTGACGATACCCATCCATGAGTTCATTATCCCAGTCGGCAATTGTTTCTAATGCAATCCTCAGATTGTGAACATCAATATTAGGAGGAAGAGTATTAATTGGTGGCTGGGGTGGTCTTTGATTGTCGTTGCGTTGTACAGCTGCGGGTTGGTCAGGCAGAGTCTGCTGCGACTTCTGCGAAGACTCAATTGTAATTGTGTGACGAGATCGACTCTGGCTTTGATGATGCAATGTTGAGTGTTCACGGCTACGTCGCTGTTCTATGTGTTGTCACAGGTCTACAGGATTATGCCTGGGTTCTCTACTAATCCTTTCAAAGACACTCCTCGAATGACGATTTTGCTCGCTACTTTGACGATCTCGATTGACGGTTCTCCGAGAAGGTTGTCCACGATCTCGATCGGTGCTCGAACTTCCTGTACCAGGTTCTTGTGGCAAGTCTGTAATCTTGCCTTTGCCCTTGAAAGTGCGATCTACCTGACCCTCCTGTTGGGTTCTAGATTGATCGCGAATTCTTGCCTCCCGGATCTGAATTCCTTTCTCTGGTTGTCGAGCTGGGTGAATTCTGGGGCGTTCTTGCTGTGGCGGGGTGACCATCTGTCCTTCAACGAGACGTCGCAGAGAATCATTGATTTGACTGGTGATTTGTTGAAGGTTCGGCAGTGCGTCCTCCATTCGATCATGTCTTTGAATGATGTTCTCTGGTGCGGTCACAGCAGGTTGATCATGAACAGGATTATCCTGCGCAGCTGTAGTGCTTTGGAGCTGGTTTTGGCCAAGTCCAGCGTTTCTGGTGGTGTTTCTAGTGTTTGCCATTATTGAAGAATGACGAACACTTTGCTGGAATAGCCCTCCTTCTAGCGCCAATTGTTGACTGAGGTTTTGTCAACAATGAATATAAGAAATTGCGAGATGTGGCTTGTGTGTGAAAAGGGTTGATAAAGCAAAGTAAATAAGNTACATAAACGAGTAAGTGTATAATCAGAAGTACAATTTTGGGTAAACATAGAATCGGGTAACATCCTCAATTAAACAAAGGGGATTACTCAATTTTCATTCTGAAGCTTGTTTCCTTTTCCCATGTTAATTCCCTTATTGGTGAAGCCCGAACCGGTTTCCTTTTTATACTGGTCGCATCTAACGTATTTGGATGAGGTCGTATTTTAATTAAGAAAACACCTATGCGATCTGATGTGCCTGACTGTTGACTTTCTCAGCGTTGACCAATTATGGACTTAAGATCGCATAACAGTTAGGATCATTATTATAAGCATTATTTTTATTAATTATATATATATCTTTCGTTTTTCTTCTTGTTTCAATAAGAAAATGTAATGAATCTGTTTAAAGAAGAAACTCGATCGTGTCATAAGTTAAAGAAAGAAACTTAATAGTAAACTCTTAGTGCTAGAAAGTAGTCGATAGAATTTGTGAGAGGCCTAACCATGGACCGCAGGACAGAGACAAAGGGAGACGTAGTGAGGATATTAGTCTGGATAGGGTGCTTTCCTAGTGTTTCATCAGGCAGGTCACTAGTTACTGGCAAAACTACTCTCTTTGTTTCTGCGAAAGGGGTTAGTTTTGCCAAGGATTGGTGATGAGTATCTAATCACCTTCAGTATGAGTTCCTTTTGTATCATTCTGGAGTGCCATTGGTTCTGATCGATCCAATATTCCTCGTAACCAATGACCATAATTGAAACGAATACCTCCCTTATTCCCATTTTCCATCATTGTTGTACATGCCTTGTACACATGGTCAATCATTCCATAAAAGAAACAGAAGTCGGGAAGGCATTTATACCTAAAACTTACACATAATTCTTGGTAGTTATTGCCTAACCAAAGGAGGGTCTAACTGAAGAGAAATTTGGATGCACAGAAAATGGCCCCAACCAACATTATAAGAGAAGGAATCTACCGCCAAACAATTCCCAATAATATTCCCAATATGTGTACTAATTCTCTTATTTAAATATGGGAGAGGTAGGTGATAAACATGTATCCAGCAAGGGCTGGTAGTGAAGTCCTCGAGTTTTGGTGATGGAACCTCATCTGGTGACAGCAGTAGAAGCAGTTGTCGATTGAAATTCCATGGAACATCTCTTAGGATTCGTCTTTGATCACCAATATATCTAAATTGGAATTGCATAATATCATCTTTCAATTCATGCATTGTAACAGGAAAGCGGCATTTCCATATATTCGGCATTGCTGCAGCAACTGTCTTTTTGTTGTAGGGTCGCATCGTAAAGAGATGGCCAAATAAGACACAATCTAGCGAAGCATCAAAAGTCTCCCAAAAAATATCATCGATGTCGGTAACCATCCACTCAGTGGAAGTTAAAGCAAGAGATCCTTCAACATGTTCTATTAATGAATCCATAAAATCAAGTAGCAGCATGCAAAAAAGTAAACAACGTCATGTATGTTGCCTAAAAATGATAGTAATTTATAGTAGATCAATGTACGAAACATTGAACTAGAAAATCAAATTGATGAGAGGGTTTTTGCCCTATTACATACAGAGTAGTTATTATTAGTTAATGAGTACATAACACGTTCTAGAAATATCCCTTCAAGTTGACATAAATGGCATGAATGCGATCACGGAGAAGTTGAGAGAATTGTCTAGAGAAATTTAGGGTAATCAGTTATATATATATATTTTTTATTAAAAAAATCGTAATATATGAAAATAAAAGAGGATAACTGGCTGTTTCTGGTCTTCTTCTTTTCTTTTTTTTTCTTTTTCTAATGAATATACTTAGTGTAGTCAAAGAAGGATTGTAATTATCTTCAGATATGAATAGATAACTATATTAAAAATGATAAAAAGATTAGAAGTGTGTGAAAGTACCATTTAAAATGCTTGGTTCAAGAGGCTTCATAAAGATCATTGTTTATTCATTTCAGAAATCATTTTTCAAAAAATGCTTTATTAATGACTGAATAATAATATTACTGGATTGAGAAAACAGGGAATTCAAAAGAGGATTTGGGAGAAGCAAACATCAAATCTGGAGGAAATTAAAGAACATTGATAAAATGGAAACGATATCAAACTTGAATCCGCACAAAAGAGAAAACTCTACAAAAGAGAGTGAAATAAACTCCCGTCAAGGGGAGACAATAAACTCCATATCGGGAGTAAAAAAACTCCTATTAAGGGGAGATAATGAATTCCACAAAGGGTAATTGCAAAGTATAGAAATATAAAATTTAGGAACTTTTTAGGGTCACAAATCCAAAATATCTTTGTACTATTTTTATTGGCTATATATAATTTCTATATCTGAATTTCATCAGATATCTCTGAGCCATCTTTAGATTGTAATATAATGATTAAAAAAATATTTCAATGCACTAATAGAAGTCAAAGAACAACTATACTTCCACAACTTCTTCAAACTAGTCAATGTATATATTTGAATCTGACTACAAAATTGAGTCTACATAATAATGCTTTTAAGTGTACTAAGAAACAAGAAATATATTTCTCAGTTTACATATATAACAAAATGTGACAAAATTATGTAACAAATGCTGAGTAAGCTAACTATACACCACTGTTCCTAGATGTAAACAAAGGACCATTTTTATTGAAAAGTCTTGGTCAAACATGTTTTCTCAGGAATTCACTAGAACTTTCAAGAGTGTGATGCAATAGTTTATATCTTTGTATACTTGCAAACTATTTTAATGTTACATGATCAAACTTTCAATCCTACTATTTGGACTTAGATTAACATATAGATCAACAATTTCTATTATTGTCTTGACATTAACTATTTCTTTCCAATCAGACTATCCTTTAATTCTCTTCCAACACTTATTATTTTTTATATTTCTTAGAAGGACACAAGCATTTGAGTACCAAAAAATATGGAAAAAATTTCTATCTTCTTTCCAGTATTATTCACATTACATAAATTAATAGCTACGGTTTTAATATTTAGAATGTAGATATATCTATCATATGCCCTTCGCTACTATAATTAAAAAAGTCATAACAATTAAATAACCACATTAAAAGCATAACCTGCTTTTTAATTACTAATGATTATTCGACATTTCAGGTTACTAGATATGCCTCAACAGTTTCACATCTACTCTTTACGGATGATAGTTTATTGTTTTGTAAAGCAACGAAGGAAGCCTATCTAGCGATGAAAAATCTGTTCACTATTTATGGGAAAGCTTCTGGATAAGAAACAAATTTTGGGAAGTCAGCACTTTCTTTCTCTCCAAACACAAATCCAAATATCAAATGTTTTTATCAACAAATTCTTCAAATGACAATACATGATTGTCATGAGCAGTATCTTAGACTCCCTTCTTTTTCTAGGTGTGATAAGAAGGCCCTATTTCGGGATATTTAATGTAAGCTATGGCAGTTAACGTCTTTATGGCAAGAGTCTTTATTCTCAATGGCAGGTAAAGAAGTTCTTTTGAAAGCAGTGGTTCAATCAGTTAAAACATATGCAAAGAGTTGTTTTCGTCTACCAATATCACTTTGTAAGGAATTTGAATCTTTGATGGCTAATTTTTGGTGGGGATTTTCGGAGAAAGGACACAAAATTCATTGGAAAAATTAGAATTTTATGTGCCACTCTAAACTTAATGGAGGGATAAGTTTTAGATCATTCATTGGTTTTTATCAAACTTTTTTGTTAAAACAAGCATGGCGCCTACTAGATCAACCTGAAACTCTTTTGTACAAGATGTATAAAGCTCGTTATTTCCCTTATAATGATTTATGAATGCACAATTAGGCCACTTACCTTCTCTCACCTGGAGGAGCATTTTATGGGGTAGAGAACTTTTGGTGGAGGGACTACGATGGAACGTTGGTGATAGGAATTCTATTTGCTGCATTACAGACCCATGGATACCAAGTGATATACCTTTTAAACTAGTAGCACCACCTTCCTATGATGAAAATGCTTGTGTTTCTCTTTTTATTACCTTATAACGAAAATGGGATATTGGCTTGCTAAACTAGTATTTTACTCCCTCGGATGTAAACAAGGTATGTCAACTATGGTTACTTTATCCTATTATATAAATTATGTGCCTTCTAATAGGAAAGAGATCTTTACCAACTTGCATAAATCAAAGTTTTTTTTTTTAAAATCATATTTGTAATGATAATGATATTTGGACTTGAGACTGTAAATTTGATGACCAATTTCTTGTAAAATAAATTTTGATGAATGGTCTTTCGAGTAATATGTTTATTCCACTCAATCTAACAAGAGTACATAATTATATGATACTTTACCCTATTGTATACAAGGTTATATGTATACTTTATCCTGTTGTACAATTTGTATAACTTATATATAGTTTCTATGAGGTCTATACTTTTAATTTATCTTATGTAATTAGATTTCCTTGGATTTAGTATTTTAATTTGCTATATCATAGTTAAGATTAATTTGGATATAATATTATATACATTATGAAATTTTCTTATCTAATAATTTATCTACAAAATTTCATTTATGACTAAAAATTGAAATTAAAATTTATAATTATATTAAAGAGAGAAAGAAAGCGAATGATTTAGATTCATGCTACACATATGTACGCATATTTTCAAACTCCTAATATCCTTGTGCAAATTTACGATTTGTAATTCTTTGTCTCATAGTACACTCCTAATGATTGGTTCCACCTTATTTACTAAAATTTCTTACTCTTACGGCCCGTCTAGTGGCCCGGACTAAAGATTGGGACTTGACTCATTTGTCTAGTCCCATGTTTGGGCCCAGGGAAGGATTGGACAAAGGAAACCGAGCCTCCTTTTTAGTCCCCTTCCCATGGGACTAAATTATCCCAACTAGAACTTGGGTTAATATAGTCCCAAGCCCAGCAACTTTTAATTTTTTTTTCTTTTTTCTTTCTTTAATAATTTATTTAATTAATATAAATATATATAAATATTAATTAAATTCTAATTTTTATTTTTTTAACTAAAAATATATATTTTATTTTTATATACCTAATTTTCATAAATAAATTAAAATCATATTATTTTATATAATTATCATTTAAATTTATCTTTTCTATTTTTAGAAATATTTTTTTATTTTTTTATTTATAAATAAAACATAATTAAAACTATATTAAGAGAAGTTGTTATATTTACTTTGTTTTAGTCATGTATTGCACCAAACATAGTATAGTACTAAATAGTATTATCCAATCCAATCTAATCCGCAGTTGCTTTGTCTAAAAATTTTAGAAAGTTCAAATTTGCCTACCTTTTTATAAAATTAAAGATAATGTTTAAGAAAGAATAATACTTTATAATTTGGCTATATAGTACAATATGGTTAAACTAAGGGGTGTTACACCTATTATGGTGGAGGATAGAGAGTTATTTGTAGATTTTATTGTGCTTGATATGGAGAACTATAAAATCATTTTGGGCACAGATTGGCTGTCAAAGTATTGTGTTAAGATTGACTATAAGAAAAAAATAGTGACATTTCATCCTCCTAATGTTGATCAGTTCATACTTATAGGTACTCAAAGTAAAGCAAAATTTTCTATGATCTCAGCTATAAAAGCTCAGAAATTGTTAGAAAGAGATTGAATAGGATATTTGGCCACTATTTTTGATACATCTGTCGAACAAAAATTGAGACGAGAAGATGTGCCAGTTGTGCATGATTTCCAAGATGTGTTTCAAGAGGATTTACCAGGTTTACCACCTATAAGAGAGATTGATTTTGCTACCGATTTGGTACCAGGTAATGCACTTATTTCTAAGACACCCTATAGGATGGCTCTGGTAGAATTAAAGGAGCTAAAGACTTAGTTACAAGAATTGCTAGACAAAGAATTTGTACGTCCCAGCTTTTTACCATGGGGTGTACCAGTTCTGTTTGTGAAAGGGAAAGATGGCACTATGCGATTGTGTATTGACTATAGAGAGATTAACAAAGTGACTATTAAAAATAAGTATCCCCTACCTCGCATCAATGATTTGTTTGATCAACTACAGGGTGCTTCTATATTTTCAAAGATTGATTTGAGGTCCGGTTACCACAGTTGAGAGTTAGAGATGAAGATATTCCAAAGACTACCTTTAGAACTCGGTATGGCCATTATGAGTTTCTAGTGATGTCGTTTGGTCTGACCAATGCTCCAGCAGCGTTTATGGATTTAATGAACAGAATACTCAAGGAATTCCTGGACAAGTTTGTTATTGTGTTCATTAATGATATTTTGTGCATTCACAATCCAGAGAAGAGCATATAGAACATTTGAGAATTACTCTACAAATACTGAAAGAGAAACAGTTATATGCTAAATTCAAGAAATGTGAGTTTTCGTTAGAAAAAGTATCATTCCTTGGTCACGTTATCTCTCATGAAGGAATTTATGTTGACCCAACCAAGGTTGAGGTAGATAATAATTGGTCTAGACCTACCAATATTACAGAGGTCAGAAGTTTTTTGAATTTGACAGGTTATTACAGAAGGTTTGTTAAGGGATTCTCTAAGATTGCTATGTCACTCACACAACTGACTGGGAAGAGCCACAAGTTCATATGAACTGATGAGTATAAAAAGAGTTTTCAAGAGTTGAAGTAAAGATTAATTTCAGCACCAGTCTTGACAATACCTTTAGGTACATAGGGGTTTATTATTTACAGTGATGCTTCAAAACAAGGTTTGGGATACGTTCTCACGCAAAATGGGAAAGTTATTGCTTCAAGGCAGTTAAGGGATTATAAGCCTAAGTATCCTACTCATAATTTAGAACTGGCAGCAGTAGTATTTGCATTAATGTGATGCCCAAGATTCTCACAAGTATAATAAGCCAATAATAAACATGTTCATATTGCATAATAGACATATCATAAAACTAGTATCAATTTCATGGTAAATTGCTTAAGCCGACTGTTAAATACTTTCGATATATATTATTGTACTAATATTTATTGAAGTGCTCCCATGCAGTGTAAAGGCTGAGTACCCTTAGAGAGAGAGCTTGGTGTGTGAAAGGAACAAAGAATACATTCATGAATAGTAAAACTATGTGCACATACATTAAAATCATGTATGTTGATAACTTGGTCAAATAGTAGTTTTTTGGTAAAATGCATTTTTCATATTTTCGGAGCCAAATTCACTGTGTGTTTAACACATCAAATAGGTTTAATTTAATGTTTAGGACTCATTTATAGCATTTTATTTGTCGGTCCCAGGTAAGCACGAGTTGGCAGTCACTGTACTAAATTGGTGTTTAGTTGCACTAAGGTAGCTTAGATTCAGCTTAATCACATAATGTTAATTTCGTGTATTCTAATAATTAGGCATTGATATTTTGTTTACATTATTAATTGGAGTCTAATTAACTTATTTTTATGTTTAATTATTATTTATAGGGCTAGGTTCCACCAGATTACAATAAGATTGGCCATATGACTAGTTTTCACCTTCTAAGCTAGGTTTCATCATTTTGGTCTACACTTGGGTGTATAGGATAGACCAGCAACGTGGTGAGTATGCTAAGGATGTTTTAGAGATGGACACATGGAAAGTAAGGTGCAAAATTCCCAAAATACCCCTTAGAGCTTAAGTTATGTCATTTCTTAGTCATTAAGTACACTATTGGACTAAATCTGGTCATTTTCTTCTATTTTCTCTCCAACCACAACTGGAAACTCTCCCACTCGTTTTTAGACTTCTCTCAGCTCCCCTTAACCATTTACAAGTGTTTCTAAGTGGTAGAACTCAATTTGGAGCTCAAGGAAGCAAGATAGGTCTAAACTAGTCAAGGTAACTATACTAGTTCTCCTTCCTAGTTTTTATTTTCTTATTTCAATTATCCACTTGATACTGCTGGAATTGCCTAACACTTAGGACAAAAACATACATGCATGCAAACTATGGAAAACATATGATCACATCATGAACGCAGCAGAATAATTAGCGGATTTAGGTTTTAAAATTTTTACATGAAAATAATTTTCATAACCATATTACATGCATATATCATATACAGGAACATGTGTAACATAAATTAAATCTAGATGCATAAACCCTAGAGATGGGATTAGGGTTTACCTCTTGTAGTGTGCTCCTCCTTGATCTCCTTGTAGATAGTGATCAAATCTCCAACCCTAGATCTTCTTGCCTATCCTCTTGCTCTTGGTTGATGAGGTGAGTGGGTACCAAGTTAAATCTGTTGTTGGAGAACGATCAAGAACACCTTCTTGATCTTATGGAACACTAGGATGTGAGATGAGGCTGTGAGATGGTAGGAAACTTTTTCTCTTTCTCTCAGCCTAGGGTGGCCGAAATCTCTCTCCCTCTCCCTCTCAATTTTATGTAGCACACTAGTGTTTCTGTACAGTTTTTTCTCTCATATATCTTATATATATGAGGCCAAAAACTGCTAACCCTAGTCCAACTAGGATTGGGCTTGTTCTCCAATTTGGGCTTTAGGTGTATTTTTATAAATATGTCCAACCCATGAAACTTATTTATAAAAATACCAACTTCTGTGTAGAATCATTATTTTATACAGTTTCATGAAACTAATTTCACAAATACCACCAACCAATTAATGAGCTTTATTGAGTTAGACAAGGGACCTAATATAGTCTAAGCTCCAATAATATGATAAATACATAATAACTCTTATTATGGTATTTATATAAATATTATTTGTAAAGGGGACACTCCATTAAAGGCCCAATACTGTACTCTTAGATTAGATGTCATGCCTTTTATAGAGATTTAATCAACTAGCCTTGATTAATCGATACATCTAGCATATTCTATACCACACATAGAATCCCTATACAATGCCATAGTTGGATAGGTGAAATTACCGTAATACCCCTCCAACACCTATTTACCTTTAAGTTACCATCTTTCTATCAAGGAATAATATTGTCGATAATTTTATTCTCAATGGCAATTTAGACAAAATTATCAACCAATTCACAAAGTGAATACTAAGATCTTAGATTTAATTATTCCATGAATCTTGAAAGAACCTAAAGTGGCATTAA